>JANITX010000212.1:76247168-76261576 GCA_027564395.1 Erythroxylum ulei | reverse complement strand
CTTTCGGCTTGAACATGTATGGAGGTAACTGAAAACAGCAGTGTGAAGGGGAGCTTCTACTGCTTTACCTGCCAATTGTCTCAAAATACATGGAAAAAGTATACCAACTACCTATATCTAAAGAAGAAAGTTTGATGTTTGTAAACAAGCAAGTGCCGATCCAAAAGCAAGTGATACAAAACTTTCATATACTGTGCATAATTGAATAGAAAATGGAAGCCCATGCTCCTTACTAAGGACTGAATGTTCACGTGATGAAAAGCCAGATCAGAATACCGGTCTCATCAAGCAACACCACAACTAACGGAAATGAGTATCCCACTTGGAAGGTAGGAGGAGAGGTTCAGGATCCCGAGGTGTATGTGTACGTCACAACGTCATAAATTTCTTCTCTGATGACAGTGAGATACTTGTCAAGTAGTCAAGATACAGGACAAACAAATTTGGAAGCAAGTCAAAATTAAACGTAACAAACATACAGTGCAATTCAAACGTGTCAAGTATTTGTTTGCCTACTTGTCAAATACTCTCGTCTCAATCATCCCCCCACCTTTCCTCCAGGCCCCCACAACTCCCTGTATCTTATATGTCGTTAATCTCATTTGTTCAATCTGTTCATTACACTATAAGGACAAATGTAACGCTAACAAGTGGAGGCCAATTACTATTTACTTGATGGTGGTGGGGGGTTTAAAAATTACTTCCCACAACCAAAAAAAACAAACTACTTCCCAGGTTGGTGAAATTTGTATTTTGATAAGAATAAAAGTATGAGAAATCAGGCTTTAGTTTCTCAACTCATCTTGCCCAAGTATAAGGATAAGAATGAATCACAGGACCCAGTAGCTCAAAGAAATGAAGATAAACCTCAGGTTTAAATCTTAATTTTAGACTAATGTTAAAGGGGAGAATGATATTGTTCAGTGTCTCCATGTCTAGAAAACCAATAAATGAAGCATTACATTTACAGGCCTCTATAAACGTGGGTTTATTACAAATTTGAAGCAATACAAGGCTTTATGTGCTCATATAACGAACTTGGAAAGAAAAGAGCATGAAACTCTAGAGCAGAAGAGCAATATTACATAGTATCAATGCTAGAACTGAAGTAATATGCAGAGATGAGCATGGAGCAGAGAAGTTTTCATATGGCTGATACCCAAAAGGCTGAGGAGGAGGATTCTGGCAGCACTGCACTGGAAATTGCGTACAATTGACTTGAGGCGGTGATGAAGGGGGAGAACCGTATATAGGATAACCGGGAATTGAGGAGGGCGGTGGTTGTGCACCATAAACTGGGTAGCCTGGAAGTGGTGGTGGTGGTGGAGAGGCATATACGGGGTAATCAGGAAGTGGCGGTGGCGGTGGAGTAACAGGCTGGCATGGGTATTGACAAATTGTACAATTCAGACAACCAACTGGGGAGGGGAAGACATTATCCCTGGAAACTTTCCTGGATTCTATGCATTCAAAACTCAAGACTGACATAGAAAGTGTAAAAAGAAAAGCAACACTTGTGGGTGACATGTGCCTGTCCTGAACAACAACAAAGACAGACTATCTGTGATCGGAAAGAAGTTTTTTATCAAACTGACAATAACAGAGTTACAGATGATTAAAGAACCGCGCATCCTAGTACAGACTTATAACTTGGTAACTCAGTCATGTCTTTTTCTTCTCTATTCCGGATGTTCTGCCGCATGGCAGACCACCTGTCATGCTTCTGTGAAAGTTGTAAGCATATTCACATCCCTGGACAAATGGTAGACTAAATACAGATAAATATGTTTACCATAGTGGCGAGAATATCATTAAGCTTATCCCATTAATTTGTCCTTGGTAGTGTAATAATATTGATGCTATTTGAACCGTGTTATTACAAGATATATCGTTCAATCGATACATTACAATATTAAACACTGACTTATCATCTTCAACAGCGTCAAAAATTACTTGACCCCCCATTGCAAATATATCCACTCGGAACTACGTTCCAGGAAGCTGAATGCAAAGTCGATCCTTCTGGGTGTAGTTGATAGATAGCATCCGCACTTGATGGTAACAAAACTGGCTCTCCCTCAAAACCAAGCCAGACATCAATAAATGAAATAATATCCCTAATCTATGGGCAATCAGAAGAACTTGACAGCGTCAAATCCTTGAAGTTTGCATACAAATAACTTGTCTTATCCTCCAAAATGGAGCTGAGGGGCACTGGATGAAATCCAGAATAATTTGTGTCTACCTTTGCCAAGCATAAACGGATGATATACTTAAAAATGTCATGTTTCTGTGCAAAAGGTTGAGCTGCAAATTCCTCCAACGGCATCCACTGTGATAAAAAAATAGAAACTGGATGAGAAAGTTTTATCAGCTATTGCATTCTCTACACTTCAGCTAGCTTCCACAACATACCTAAAAGACAATGATGCAACACAAATCAAATCAACATGAAATTGGCAGTAGCTGGTATACTAAACAGCTGTTCAATCTTATCCCCAGTACATGAATAAACTCCAGAGAAACCCAAGAACGTTGAGAAAAGCGTTACTAATTTTTTATCAGTTTCTAAAAGAATACAGCAAATGACCGGACTAGCACCATGATGCAAGACATCACACAGATCATTTTACACGTTACGAGGAACATGCTCTTACGCTAAAAACTAAACATATTTCGTCATCTTCTTTTATGAACCTACATCATTGTCTTTGAGACAACTCAAAAGAGCCAAGCCCATATATCCATGGAGAAAAGAAAATAATATACCAAAAATTTTCAGAGATGCAAAGCAAATTGAGAGGATAAACCAATGTTACATAATATTTATTCGGTAAAAGATGCAGATCTTTTCTGTAGTTTTGCTCATCCTAAAAAATACTTTTACTATTCTAAACTATGTAATGTATACTTTCTGGTAATAGAAATACTAAAAAAGAAATGCTTATTCAGTTTCTATTGAATTTTTTCAACACAGGCTGTTATATGATTAATTGTTAGGCAAGAAGCAGAATCTATATGACTAATTGTTAAGAACAAGCAGGATCTATATGACAGCTCTATTAAAATAACTCCAAAGAAACTTAATACAAGCTCTCTTTTTAGTATTTCTAATACCACACGATATATGTCTGATAATTTTGAATTTCTAGACCGAGTAAAACCATAATAGAGGTCGTATCTTTTATAGTATTTATCGTCTCATTTTATTGTTTACACTTACCTGAGCAGCTTCAATTTCAAGTTCTTGTTTCTGGATGTCATAGGACAAAGGGCGCATCATGCAGAGGAAGAACAAGTCCGACTTGCCAAAATATGATTTATGTAACTGCCTGCAAGTTGCAAATTGTAAGGAAACATCTCAACGCATCAAAATGACTGAAAATAAAGACTCTTACTTAATGTTCAGATAGGCTAACTACAAGAATATCCAAGATGTTTGTTTGATGACTTTATCACGTCAAACTGTATGGAAATTTTCACCTGAATGCTAAAACCTCCAGAAATTGTGCATCAACCTGATAAACAAAAGAATTGGTCTAAGAAAGGGGAGTGATGCAAAAGAACTTTAAGTATATGGAAGAAATAAAAGAAGAAAAATTAGTCAATCACAAGCCTTAATTTGATGGGATAAAGATTGGGAATTGATTGACAACAAAAGATAAGGCTGAAATTTAGATTATGCTAGGATTCCTTATTAGATAGGAAAAAAATGTAAGTTAAATATGTTTTTCTATTTTACATATGTTATCTTAATTGTTTAGGACTTATAGAATTTTTATTAGAATAAGATTTAAATTTATTAGGAACCCTTTCCTACTAGAATGAGGATTCTAAGAATTCTATATATATGTGTACTCAGCCTTTCAATAATATAAGCAATCTTAAATTTTTTTCTTAAAACTTAAGTTTCCAATTAGAAGGTGTGATGTTTTTCTCTAAGAGTAATTCTTAAATCTTATGAGTAATTCTTAGTTTCCTACCTTCTATCATTTGTGTTCGCCACAAAATTTCAGCAACCAAAATCCTAACTTCCAGTATGTTAAACTCTGAAATCTTAAACCTAAATTTTCAGTAATCAAACCTTAAAATTTCAGCTATACAAAATCTGATAGTACATGGAGGAGGAGCAACTGGACACTTTAGAAGAAATAAAATCATCACAATGGTTAAAGATCGCTTTTATTGCCCCCTCCAAAGTAGAATATGTCTAAGGTATACAGCAATGTCGAACATGTCAAATAGCTAAAGGAAGGAAACAAAATTCTGAATTATCCACACCACTACTTGTGCCTCATGAACAGGACATAAGTACGGATTTTTTCTTGGGAATTCCCAAAACTATAAGAGGATATGATTTTATTTTTGTGGTAGTAGATAGGTTTTTCAAGATGAGTCATTTCATTTCATGTTCCAAGACCTATGATGCTAACCAAGTTGCTAAAATTTTCTTCAAAGAGGTTGTCCGTCTCCATGGATTACCTTTAACTATCGTATCGTGACGTAAAGTTCATGAGTTTTTTTTGGAGAACTCTATGGAAAACATTAAACACTAAGCTTCAATTTTAAAGTTCTTACCACCCCCAAACCGATGGACAAACAGATGTGGTGAATAAAAACATGGAAGAGTTGTTAAAATGTTTGGTTGGAGACAATATAAAAGCTTAGGACCTAATTCTTCTGACAATAAAAAATTTGCATACAACAGTTCTACAAATAGGTCTATTGGTAAGAGTCATTTTGAAATAATTTCATGAGTTCAACCAAAGAAGCCTATTGATTTGATTCCCCTACCACAAACTACATGAGTTAGTGTTGGAGTTGAAGGTTTTGCACAAAACATGAGGGACATCTTTGAAAAGATACGATGAAAGATAATAACCAACGATTTGTCTTATAAAGAACATGTTGATCAACATCATCAATTGGTGAAATTCAGTGAAGGAGTATGGTAATGGTTAAGATTCGTCTAGATCGTTTTCAAAAAAGAAAATATAAGAAACTTCATTTACGAAATGTTGGATCTTATAAGATCATCAAGAAGATAAGTACTAATGCTTATGTTTTGAAATTACCAAGTGACATGGGAATAAGTCTTATCTTTAACATTGTGGACTTAACTATTTATCATAGACAAGATGAGCAAATCTCTTACTATAAGGCTATGTTTAGTTAGACGTAAAGTTTTTAATGAAATGGAATAGAATATAATGGAATGTAACATAAATAGATGTAATATTAAAAAAATGTTGTTTGGGAGAATGAAAAGATTCATAATGTAATATAGTAAAATGATGTTTGGATGAAGGGTTTATAATGTAATATAGTATATCATTTTACATTCTATCCTAAACCTCTCAAATTGGAGATTTTTCATTTTTACTGTTTAGGATGAGATAAGATGTAATATGAAACCCTCCTCTTCCATCTCATTCCATTTCATTCTATTATAAAACTTTCTCTCAAACGAAGGAATAATATTACATTACATTTCATTCCATTCCATTATAAAACTCCCAACCAAACATACCCTAAGACTTACAAGCACTCCTTATCTTAAAGAGATAATTGAGAATGTTCTTGATGAACAAATTGTAGCCATAAAACCTGGAGGATGTCGACAATTTCTTGTAGTGGAAAGGAAAACCAATTGTTTACAATACTTGTATTCTTGAATAAGAATTTCAAAAGTTGAATCCAAGGTATTTATCGCATTATACATGGAGAACAACTTTAGATAAGCCGGGGAGAATTGTTACAAATGAAGTTAAAGTATATAGAAGACATAAAAGAGAAAAAAATAGTTAACCATAAGCCTTAATTTGGTAGGATGAAGAAGGGGAATTGAGTTAACAACAAAAGATAAGACCTAAAATTTAGATTATGTTAGAATAAGATTTAAATTTGTTTAAAACTATTTTCTACTAGAATAAGGGTTCTAACAACTCAATAAATATGTGTACTCAGCCCAGGGTTTTGTGTCTCATACCGTACCGACCGAGAAACGATACGAGATAGGAGGTCATGTGTACCGGGTTTAAATACCGGTTCGTAACGGCCGGAATTTTTAAAACTCTAAGGATATATCTGCAAAAATATACAAATTTTAACCCTAAATCCCTAAAACGCATGCATTCTTCTTCTCTTCTCTAAACTATCTCTCACCTCATCCCCTCACTCACACTGGCGCTCAGGCCGCAACTCTCTTCTTCTGCTCTTCACCATGGCCGCCGCCGCCGACCCAACGACAGTGACATCAACGCCCCTCGCACTACTGTTGTCCTCCTCCTACTATCTCACTCCCACACCTGACTTTTTTTCTCTCAACTCTCACCATCTCTCTCGACCCACCAACCATCAACGCCCACCACCACCACCGAGCACCGACACACACCCAGGCCACCCACCACCTGCCACCACCACGATCAACGCCTCATATTGCGTCTCCTAATGTTTTATTTCTCTCTCACACATCGACGCCCACCACCACCAACGCCCACCACCTGCCACAACCACCGACGCCATCAAAGACTACCACCAACGCCTCAGCAACCTCAGCCACTCTCGGATCTCCTCTCCTCTTCCACGCCAAATCTACCCGACATCCCCGACCCTTAAAATTGTTATTAAATTTCTAAAATAATTGGGTGTGTGTTATGACAATGTTTTTTTTGTGAATGGTTGTGAATAGAATTGTTGATGTATTTGTGAATTGTGAATGGAAATGTTGGTGTTTTTGTGAATTGGGAATTGCATATGTTAATTTGTTGTTGTGTTGTTGCGGACCGCCGACTGTGGATGTGGACTGTGGTGGAGTGGGATGGAATTGTGGAAGTGTGAAAGTGAAAATTGAAAATTGGTTTATTGAAGTTGTTAATAGAGATATAGATACAAAATGCAAATGTGGAATGAAACTATGAAAGTGTGGAAGGAACTGGTCTAGAGTGAACTGTGAATCTGTTAATGTGGAATGGAACTTGGAAGTGTGCTGTATTGATTGAACTGGTGATTGTTATCAGTTTTGTTAATACTTAATTTAATAGACATATAGATACAAAATCATATTTTATAAATCAAAATATTATAAAGTTAAGTGTTTGCATACCATACCAATTTCCTTTAGCATTAATCTATACTTAATTATGAATGAAATAAATTTATTATTCTTTTTTTACAAATATATCATATAATTCATTTGACAAAAGGAACTTTTACCAATTATAAATGAGGTTTATCTAACTCAACTAACTTGATTACATCATTTAGTATGGCTTGTACATGTTAGATTCTACATCAATTTTATATTAAAAATTTCAAAAGCAATGTATACAAATATATAAGGTGTTACTTTACAAAACAAAAATTGG
Source organism: Erythroxylum ulei (assembly GCA_027564395.1). Lineage (NCBI taxonomy): Eukaryota > Viridiplantae > Streptophyta > Magnoliopsida > Malpighiales > Erythroxylaceae > Erythroxylum > Erythroxylum ulei. The sequence continues at coordinate 76,254,209 of JANITX010000212.1, read as the reverse complement.
GGTTCCATAATATAGCTACCTTAATTTTAATAATTAATTATGTGATTTAAGGTATTTATGGTAATTCTAGTTCCAAATTATATTTCATCGAAGTGTGGAACTGGAAAATGTTGAAGGTGGAAATTGTTTTATCTTATGTATGTTCTATGATTGTTGTTTATGGAAATTATTTTATATATGTTTTGTGATTATTGAACGTAGAAATTGTTTATCTATGTTTTGTGACGTTTGAAATTTTAAATTGCAATTGTTCGAAATTGTTATAAATGGAATTGTTGAAAATTGTTGGAAGTAAAAATTGTTTATGTATGTTTTGTAATGATTAAATTGAAATTGTTAGAAAATGTTATAAAAGAAATTGTTGGAAATAGAAATTGTTTATGTGTGTATAATGTAATCATACAAAATGAATTATATTATATAAGATGGATATGCACATTGTGTAATAAAATTATGTGTTATTTATTTTTATATATGCATTATTTTATTTTTACAAATAATGAAAAGAAGTTCAACTACTCCTAATCAACCCACTTCAAGAAGATACAATTATCCAGCTTGGGCTCGTACTGCATTGGTTCCCGGTATGAGGAGCCATACTATTTACTTATTTGTAACAAGCATTTGAAAGGTGGAGGAATCACCCGATTAAAGAAACATTTAGCTGGGGTTAAAGAAGATGTGAAACCTTATAAAAAAGTAAATCATGATGTGAAGTAGCAAATGAAAACATTGCTTGATGAATATCAACACAAGAGAGATAGAAAGAAAAGGTTGAATTTTAAAATTGATAGTGGAAGTTCGTTTTCTAGTTTTTGTGGTGATTGTGGAAATGTTGAAGGTGGTAGTGGTAGTGGTGGTAGTAGTGAAAGTGATAATGGTACTAGTACTGGTACTGGTAGTGTTCCATCTTAGGGCCAAGAAGAAGTACCTGAACCTGATATGAGGAAAAGAAGAAAGGAGACTAATTTCTTTGCATCATGAACTCCTGGAGCCCAACCTTCAATTCGTAGTGCAATGCAATCAAAAGATGCGGCTCACAATGTCGATATGGCAATAGCTAGATGATGGTATTATACAAGTTCATCATTCAATACTTCTCAATTTTATTATTATCAACTTATGATGGATGCGATAGCTTCTTATGGTCTGGGATACAAAAGTCCTTCAATTGATAATTTAAGAAGTAAACTTTTGAATTGTTTTGTTTCTAAAATTAGAAATTATTTGGCTGAAAGAAGAGTGAATTTAGATACTTATGGATATTCAATCGTGTGTGATGGTTGAACAAATAGAAGACAAGAGCCTATTATTAATTTTTTGATTTATTCTACAAATGGTTCTATGTTTTGAAATCTGTTGATGCATCTGACCTTATTAGAAATATTGAGACTTTGTTTGCAATATTTGATGAAGCTGTGAGTGAAGTAGGGCCAGAAAGCAATGTTCATTTTATTACTGACAATGATTCTGCTTATAAAGCGGCAGGAAAAAAGTTGCAGAATACGTATAATTCTTTTTTTCAGACTCCTTGTGTTGCACATTGTATTGACCTAATGCTGGAGAATATAGAAGATCCTCGGTATTTTTTCTGTTATTGATGATATTATGCAGAAAACTAAAAAAGTGACAAAGTTCATTTATAATCGTGCATGGGTATAGAATTTGATGAGAAAAGAATTTACCAATGGTAGGAATTTGTTTTATCCTGCTGTAACAAGATTTGCAACAAATTTCTTATCACTTAAGTCTTTCGTTACGATGAAGAAAGAGTTAAGACAAATGCTTACAAATGATAAGTGGATTATATCTCAGCAAGTTAGGTCGAATGCTGGAGTGGAAGTTTGTAATATTATACTAGAAAATAGAGAATTTTGGTCTCAATGCCAATTTGTTATCCGAGTTTGTGAGACTTTGATGAGGGTACTTCGCTTAGCTGATAGTTAAGAAAAGCCGATAATAGGTTATATTTTTTATACCATGGAGAGAGCAATAGAAGCAATCAAAGCCAATCTGAAACATAAGTCTTCTTTATACACTATATTTTTCAATCATTAATGAGAGAAGGGAAAAACTTTCTTCTCCATTATTTGCAGCTAGGACATTTTTAAATCTTAGTGTCTATTTTAGATTGAATCTTACTAAGCATGCTGAAGTTAATACAAGAATGTTTCTAATTATTATAACAATTGTTAGCATTGATGCAATATAAGATCTCTTAAGCTCACAAATGAAGCATTATAAGTTGTCTTATAGAGATTTTGGAATGTCGATTGCTATTCGACAAGGAGGAAAACGTTCTCCAAGTATTAGTTATTTCCTTTTTCTTATTTGTTGAAAATTAATTATCACTTTATTTTATTTATACGCTACTTTTGTTATCTTATGACTTATAGTTTCTTGGTGGGATCAATTCGAAAATATTGTTCCAGAATTAAAAGGGTTTGCAATTCAGATTTTAAGTCAATGTATGAGTACAACAAGTTGTGAACGAAACTGGGACATATTTAAATTTATCCGCTCAAAGAAAAAGAATAAATTGGAATATAAGAGATTGAATGAATTAGTTTTTGTTAGTTACAATTTAAAGCTTCAAGAGAGGGATGTTATTATCATTATTATCATTATTAATTTCAATATAATTTTTTATAAATTTCTAATAATTAAATTTTATTATTTACTAAGAGTCTTAATAGTACAAGTAGTTCAACTGATCCAATTTTCATTGATAATATTGATCTGTTGGCAAATTGAGTTTCTGAAGAACCGAATTTGGTAGATGTTAATGACCTGAAAGACAATCTTGAATGAGAAAATATTGACATGTCATGTTGTGCATTAAATTTGAATGATAATGATGGTAAAGCTTCTCTCAATGATGAAGATTTTGTACCAAATGATAACTGACGTCAGTGCAATTATACCGGGTATCCTCTCGTTGACGATTGAATTTCATTTCAGGTTTTTGTTTTTCTTCTTTTAATTTTACTAATATTTGATGTTTATATTAAATTCTATATATGTAATGTAATTGTAAATCTTTTTATTTTAGATTTAACTTATACTTGATTGTTTCCTCGTCATGAACTCTTATTGTAAATTATAATAGTTAAGGATATTTATTATTTTTTATTAGATATTTTGATGTAATTGTTATTTATTAAAATGATGAAATTATATTATTGTAACATTTTAAATACTTTGTATTATTCTTAATTTTATATTTGTACGATGATGATTGTCTTTTTTTCATATTAATTATGGTTATTATTTATATGTGAAATATTTAAAAATTATTATTTCATATTAATTGTGATTATTATTTATTTTTATGATTTTTAGAAACAAAGTTGATGTAAACTTGTAAAGTATACAGTACAACTGTACAATATACTAATGGACTATTTAGCAAATTTTAAAAAATTTTAGGGACTATTTTATAAATTTAAAAAATTACCCGAAACGGTACCCAATATTGATCGGTACCGGTACAATACTATACCAGAACCTAATCCTATACTAAGTTCGATACGATATTCGCAACTTTGATTCAGCCCTTCAATAATATAAGCAATCTGAAATTTTTCTGCCAAGCTGAGTTTTTAACTAGAAGGTGTGACTCTTCTAAAAGTGCTTCTTAGATCCTAGGAGTGATTGTTAGTTTCCTACCTTCTATTCTTTGTGTTCACCACAAAATTTCAACAATCAAAATCCTAACTTCCAGCATATTAAACTTCGAAATCTTAAGTATAAATTTCCAGTAATCAAATCTTAAAATTCCAGTTATGCAAAATCTGAAATTTCAGCATTTCCAGTCAAAATTCAACATTGAAATTTGATATTCCAAAAGCTTAATATCAGTCATATTTCCTAATTTTGTGATTTTTAGCTATTAGTTAATAAATCTTCTATTTGTCCCACATCAAGGAGTCTAGAGCTAAAACTATTATTGCAACAAGTATAATATAATGAAATTATAACTTACCCCTGTCTCTTCTCTCACTTCTCTTTCAGCAGCTTTAAAGATATCCTCTTCCTGTATTTTGAATAATCCAGTTTAACTCACCGGTCTGGAGCATTTATTAGTTAAGTGTTGAAATATTTCACACGCTAGGTATGCACCTGATCTACAACTCCCGTAGGGATTTTCCAAACTCCTGTTCCTTTAAATACACCACTCTTTTCCTGAACTACAAGCATCTGTGTAAAAGCATAAACAAGATAAAAGGGCGGTAGAGTTCATAAGGACATAAATCATCATGTCAAGTTGTTTTGCACCATCTAATGAATTGCATCGGTATCCACAAAGTGAAGGTATGTGTAGATAATGGCTTATTTTTCCTCCAGTTGAGTGCAATAAGTCTCATTTGGGATCCAAAACAACACTCTGGAGTAAACTTTGAGCAGCCAAATAAAAAACTTCTACATTGATAAATTCTTAAATGTAGTTGCATCAAAATCTCCCCATAATCCTAAGTAACAGACATCACAAAATGTTCCCAAATGTATTTTTGTTCTTTGTTACATTGGAAACAGAAAAAAGAGATGGATGGATACCCAAACAATCTTAAGCCTTGAGAAGGGTGGAAAGAGCATGTTTTTGGTAAATACTAATGCAAGCTATGAAAGCTTCATCTTTGGCATTCGTTTCATATGTATTAACAAAAACAAGCAGAATTAACGACAAAGCTTCGTGAAAATGCAGGTGGTCTACCTCTCTTTTATCATTCAAGACAATCGCACCAATACCCACTCTGTGTGAAGCGTTAGCAGGGATAGTGCTTGGAGTTTCAGGAATCCAGTAAACAAGCATGAGGTAATTAGGCTCAGCATGGTGGTATATAAATCCCTCCTATTAACAAAGGAGAAAAAGTACCCAAAAAAGTAAATTCAGTACCTTCCTCTGTCTTTCTCCATATTTTGCAAGAAATAAGAGAACCATTAGACGATAGCAAATAGTTCATAACAAATGGATAAACAAATGGGAATAAGCAATCATCCAGATGTTCCTGGTGTTACAAGAGCAGATACCTTAACTGCTGTTTCAACAAGATTTACTAGTGAAATGGGTAACTTAATCCAAACCCCCTTCTTTCCCTGGGAAAAGAAATAGAGTGATTATTAGAGCTAGCTAAGACAATACGAATAGAATATGTATATCAAGAATCAATAAAAATGTGAATTAAATTGATGAAGAAAGAATTATTTTAGCATTTATTTATACCTGCTGCCTCCATTGTGATAGTGAAGCTCTAAGCATGGTGTGAAACCTGTCAGGCTCCACGGGATCTTTCATGTCCACAAGTACACCATCATGCTTATCGGGTTTTGCAGAAAGTAACTGGACATGATGAACTCCATTTTCACCCTGGTTAACCGGCAGCCCTGAATTTACTGAAGCGGACATAGATCCAACCACAGTTGAATGTCAAATACAGCTCCAGCCCTGAAAAGAGAACATAAATCCCCCCACCCCCAACAACCCAGAAGCAAAACAAAACCAGAAAAAATGGTGTTATCACGTTGTATACTAGTGGGAGATGTATCCACCTAAAACCCACCTATTGTTATCCAAAACTCTGTTTTCAATTATACAGAATCTTTTTTAAGAAAGTTAGCCAGTTCTTATCCTCATCGAAGTACCCGTATTACAATAATTGCTCTCCTTCACGTAAAAACAACTCCCTCCAAAAGGCAGAAATGGACCGACAAACACAGAACAGTAAGAACTCAACAACAAACACATCAAGACATCCATAACAGAGCTAAAAAGTCGAGAAATTGAACCAAAAACTGCATAAAAAATCAACTCTTGAAATGAACCCAAAAGAACAGAGAGATCTACAAGAAGCTTACTTGTTTTCTTGAATGTAGTGAGTCCAACTCCAAAATCCAAATGGTGAGCAGTACAGAAAAAGGATTGTCATTTATAGGCCAGCAATAATGCAGTTGGTCGAGTTAGTTGATGATTCATCGGTTGGACGCATTGGATCACGTTGGGCTTTTGGAAGCCGCCCTCTCGCGGGTGGACACTGGACAGGACCACAGTTTTAGTTACACTGGACATGGAATAATTTTATCTAACGTAAATAAGTACTAATAATAATAATACATAGATTACAGTTGCTTTGTGTGTCATGTTTCCTCTCTCATTCAGTTATCAGAACAACTCATTCTAAGTAAATAATAGCAGTGGAGTCGTACGAAGGTTGAGCCCACGCCATTAAGGACAAGATAAATGTCACTAACATGTATTAACCTCATGAATATGTACGGCAATTAAAACGAGATCATCGAGTGTTCTTAGAAGTTAGAACAAAGGTTAACATGAGGACTTTGAACTCGTAACCTCTAAAACTACAGCCTATTACTAATATATTCTAAGCTCTCATGATGGTAATACACCAAGCTTTTGAATAATATAATTATGTAAACCAAATAAAACGTGTCAGTTTTGTCCTAACATGTAAACATTGTTCGAAATGATGTAAAAGGCAAAGACATTTTTTTTTTTTTTGGTCCCTCACTTACATCTTCTTATATTTTGGTCAAACGTTTGGTTTTGATGGGTTGGATTACCATCGTTTGCACCTTCACATGTGCCAGGGAACATTTAAAAGCCCTAAAACAACATCAACAATAACGTTTAGTAAAAATTTCACTAAGACGTGAAAGCTAAAAATATTAAATAGTATATAATCTTACTCTTAATTATTTGAAAGACTATTTATAAATAACTCATATAAGAAGGCTAAAATCTCTAAAATAAATTAAAAAATCAAGAGAATAATTAAAAATTTAAGGGTGATTTGTATTTTGGTACAAAATAAAAGCCATAATTAACCGCCAAGAAAGATGCATTAAAAGCAAATCCAATTGTTTCTCTAATTAATCAAAATATTAAAAAAATTGAACAATTCCTAAAGAGCGCTTGGTTTGTATAGAGGAATGGTAATAAGAATGGAAATGAATATAGTGAAGAATGAGAATGAATATTATCATTATAATTATGATGGTTGGTTAAGAGGAAGGAATGATTAC
>JANITX010000212.1:76220830-76236632 GCA_027564395.1 Erythroxylum ulei | reverse complement strand
CAAAATAAATGAATAAAATAAAATAGTTTTATTTTATTTCATTTTAGAAATAATAATAAAATAAAATAGTTTTATTTCATTTTATTTAAAAAAACAAAACAAAAGTTGTTAGATGGTATTTCTCTTTGGTGGTTATAGCGAAACGTTGTATAGGTGAAGAGTTTTTCTTACTTGAAAAAAAAACGTTAACAACTTTAAAACAAGAGGAAGATAGCGTGTTGAAAAAAGATATACATATCATTTTCATCTTCATTTTCGTTGATGAAGAACGTGAATAAACAGTATAGAGAAAAACATTCATTTTGTTTTTCGTTATTGTGTACGTGAATAAAACTAAAGAGAAGAGTGACCATCTTTGATTTCTGTACTTGAAAATAAACAAGAGGAAAAGAGAAAAACATTTCTCTATTATTGAAGAAACAGTTCTTCGAAATTTATTCATAACCATATCAAGTGTTGAAAGCGGGACATATTTCTCGGTGTGGAGTACATAGAGACTTCGTATTTTCGAAGTTTCGTATCGAATAATCGTCACTTTTCAGGTATTTATTCGTTTGCCTGTTTTGATTATGAGTATGATTATTAAATGCAATAGACCAATATGTGATTGCAATTTTAATTTTCTAACCCTTTTTGTCCTCTCTCTATTTTTTCTCAATTTTGGATGTTGTGACTGCACTCTATCTCATGTATGGAGCAAGACCTAAATGATGACTTGATAGCTAAGTCAGAATCCTAACTGAATTCAACTAGCTAAATCACGTTTGTCTTTATCAAACTACATCATATTATCTAATAGGATGATACCCTCATCCAAATAGGATTCTATCTGATATGATTTATCTACATTACTACTAACAAGATAAGAGATTACATATAAATGAATGATATATCCATATATATGAAGATCTTCTCTCACGTAATCTTTATCTTTTAGAGTTAATATATATCTACTGTGATCTTATCCCCATGTTATCCAAGATCTCAAAATAGGGTTGGATACACAACAATCTCCCCCTCCAAACCAAATATGGAGAAGACACGTTATTCTTCATCATCTACTTGAGATAGATCTTGACAAGTTTACTGCAAAACTTATGCTTATTTTCGAAAACCACTTTAGCCAACATATTAGCACCGTTCAAATTCGTATAAACCTTCCTCATCATTAATTGTTGCTATTCTATCACGGATTTCAACCAATAATATCTGACGTTTTCGCAAAATGCAACTTGTTACACATCCTCAAGATCCCCCTCAGTAGTAAGTAATAGAAACTCAAAACTTGAATACCCTTTAGAAGGTATTTTCTTCCTTATAGACCTTTGAAGCTGTGTTTCATTAGTTGTTGTATCTCATTGCTTTCCCTGCTCATTATCCTCAATGGATTCATCTCTAACATTGTCTCGATATGGTTCATGTAGCTCATCAATGTCAGACTCTATTTGATCACCACCAATGTGTGCTTGGTTATACACTTTATCTTCTTCATCTACAGACTGCTCAATAGTCAAAGGAATTGGCAAAGAGCCAACTATTCCATCTGATGAGCTGTAATATGATGATTTATCTACACTTAGAAGATCAATACCTCTGTTAAGATATAGGTTATGATATCTTATTATTTAATTTTATACATTATTTGATAATTGGACTTAGTTGAGTTTATGTGGGACTTTTCCAAGATAAGTTTGATAAGGTTTAAAATCCTAATTAAGATGAGATTTAAATGGATAGTCTATTTTGTAATAATGATTATCTAAAGAAGCAAAATTTTGAAAATTTGACTTGATTATGGAAACTAGATTGGGGCTGTGACTTGGGTAAGATATGGGCTGAAGTGTTGTTGTTTTTTAGCATGAAAAATATAGATTTCGTGTGACTTTTGGCAGTTATGATTTTAGGGTTATTTTGATGATTTTCAGCAGCTAATTGGAAGAATAAATTATTATGTATGTTGCTAAAATTTCTATTAAGGGATCACTTGATTTTGGGTTTGTGTTACTGATGAGGCGCCCTTTACCTTTTAAGTTGGAGCATCGGGCCTATTAGGTCGTTACGAAGTTGAACATGGATTGGAAGCTTGTGTGAGAAAAGATTGTTAAAACTTGAAAAATTAGAAGAATTGAGGTTTGACGCTTATGAAAATGCCAAGTTGTACAAGGAAAGGACAAAGAAGTGGCATGATGCTCATATCAAGAAGAAGAAGTTCCTCAAGTTCATCTGGACAAAGAACATTGAAGTCCCCTCTCCTACACCTTCACCACCTCAATCCCTATAAGCCTTCTTACCTTTCACTTTTTATATTGTTTTACTTACTTTGTTAGTTGTGTTATTTATTTTCTTGGATGATGTTGTGTTTGATGTTTTGATTTCATTTTATGGTTGCCTTGTTACATTGAGGATAATGAGTTGTCCAAGTGTAGGGAGATGACATTTGCCTTGTCAATTGCATCGTTTAAAATTGTTTTATTTACTATTTAGGATGCATGTTTTAGGCATATTAGGTTGTTGGTGTTTGATGTTATGTTATGTTAAGCAATGGAACCACACTTGAATCATTTTTTATGTGTTTTTGCCATGAGATTATGTCATACTAGTCGGAATAAGATTGAATGCATGTTTGAACTTGGATTGGGCTACTTGAATAGAGAGTGAATCATATTAAGTGATGAAAAGCAGTTGGTTACATAAGCTTACTCAAAATGTGACGCTTGAGCAATGAGGTAATGTAGAGATGCATAATAAATTTTCATTTAAGTTAATGTGAGGATTGAGCTTATATGACTCCATCTATAGTCATCTTATTTCTTTGAGTGTGTTATGCCCCTTTAGGTTACTACCTTCAGAACTTGCTTTTAATTGGTTTGAGTCTACTGGATGCATGCTTAATAGAAATGATTAAGGCCCTTTTTTTTTTATAACCCTTGTCTTAAATGACCGATCTTTGTTATTATCCCGTGTTAGCCCCGTTGAGCGTTAACCCTTTTGTTTCTTGAAAACACCTCATATTTTAAAAACCGAAATCTCATTAGCCTACCCATTCACAAGCTTAGTAAAGTATTAAGTGATACGTTAGTTTGGGATTTTTGGTACAAATTTTTTCTTTTTGAGATGAGTTGAGTTATACTTCTACTCTTCGATCACATTGTATCTAGTTGCTATTTTATTTGTTGTTTCTTCAATTATATAAAAATTTAAAAAAAGAGAAATAAAAGAAAAGAAAAGAAAAAAAAAAGAGAAAAAGAAAAGAAAAAGGAAGAACGTTTTGGTAGCATCGATAAGTGTGGAGTAGTATTATATTTACATTTGCATATCTCATAATATATTTTATATCCCTTTGTTCACTTATTACTTTATGCATGCTTGTGTTAAACCCTTTACCTCTTTTGATCCACCTTAACCCTTATCACATTACAACCCGAAACAAGCCCTTTTGATCTATTTATGCATGTAATCATTTTAAAGGAGAATTGGTGTACTAGTAAGCCTATGGTAGTGTAGTTTCCTATGGGGAGCTTGAGCGAAACATTAACCATCAAACAATTGAGAGAAATGAGTGAAACCGTGAGGAAGATTCATTATGTGTTTATCCTTATCTTTAAGTGATGGTCCCATAAATTGAGTTTGCTTATGTACACTAATAAAAAGAAGTCATGATATGTTTAATAGCTTGATACTTGAGTTGGCTAAACTTTGAGGGATTGCATGCTTTAATCTTTATGAAAATGACATGATAGAATTGATTGGATGTGTTTGATTTTGCTTGAGGACAAGCAAGGATTTAAGTATGGGGAAGTTGATAGTTATGCATTAGTATATGTTTTTCTAAGTATGTGATATGTGTTTCTTGCATGATAGGTTAGTATTATTGTGTTTTAGGACTTGTTTTGTCTATTTTTGTTTAGTTTGATCTTCATGATTGTTCTTTTGTGTTTGATATTGGTTTAGGGTAGGAATTGATCATTTTGGTGTAGAAATGGAGGGTGAATTCCTTTATGATTGAGCTAGGGACCAAGAGAAGAGAAGAGAAGAGAAGTGGAGCTGCTGAAAAACAAGAACTCATGATCATGAAAAAAGGGCATGTTTTCCACGATCATGGGAAATCTATGGAAAAAGTTTCTGTTCAGTTAACTCGCGATCGTGGGAAGCACAAGTATAATTCCCACGATCATGGGAATTAGAAGTCGAAGAGACACACGGGTTTCATGTATTTTTTAGGTTTTCGTGACTTTATAAGACATAGAATCTCAAGAGTCACCAGAGGACCGTGGAACTTGCTTCTTAGAGCTAAAAGACAGATTGAGAGCCTAGAGATAGGGGAGATTCAAGGTTTCGTTCCCGATTGGGCAAAGAGCACCCCGTCATCTAGATTTTCTAGATTGGGCAGAAAAGAGGAGAAGTTGCCCCGTGTAATCTTATTTCAATTTCTTTCTCTTCTAGCATGTTTGTCATGGATTATTTGATTGTTGGGGATGTTATGGATATTATGATTGGCTAAAATAATTTTTAGGGTTTGTTGTTGAACTATTTGTAAACCTTTGGTTATTGATTTAATGATATACATGTTTTTGTTATTTATTGTGCTTAAACCTTGCAATAAATCGAGAGATTGAGCTTGGTAATCTGTGTTAATTGTGCAATAAGAGTTGACGTTTAATAGGCATATAAATAATAAGTTATTGATTTATTAGGAAGAGATTTTAATAGATCAATGCACTGCCTATCGAATAGCTTTATATCTAGTTGAATGTTTAGGAAAGGCTTTACACATCGAGAGATCCCAAAATTAATTCTAATTTATTTAACTAGTGACATTTAGTTACACCTTGAGAGAGGGTACTAGAATTTTAGGAAATCTTAGGCCAAACATAAATTGAATCAATTAATCAGAGGGGAGCAAATAGGGATAATGACAAGTCCTACTATTTAATCTTAATTTTCTCCAAGTCCTAGTTTACAATTTTGGTTTGGGTTGCATTATTCCTTGTTACTTTTAGGTTGTCTTTATTTTACTTATCTTTTTAAATTCGATTGATTTAATTTCTTAAACAAAGAACAACCTGAATTAAGTGGTGTCTAAGCACAATACTTGTGGGATCGATATCTGCTTTCAACTATAAGTATGACTCGTATACTTGTGGTTTTGAGCATAAAACTAGTAGTATGTTTTGCATTTAACATTTACGCCATTAGAACTGGGGAAATTTTTAATTTGGGTAGACTCATCATTGAAGCAATGTTGGCAATTAGTGTTAAGCCTCATTCCTTGTTATACTTGTAAGGTTTTGATCATGCATCTCATACATAATATATATCAAACATACACAGCGGAAAATAAAAAAGGAATCTTAAAAACCAGATCTACTCATGCATATAGATATAGAAAACAAAAACATGAAATATAACATATTTACATACCTTTCCAATGATCTCCTTCGTTCTTTAAATGTCTTTGCGTTAACCACAATGATCAACGTAGACCGTCTCCAATGAAAGTCCACATGAAGATTGAAGGATGAAACCTCACTAGGAGAATGCTAGAGTTCTTGTCTTTGCTCTTTGAGTTAGCAAAGACAAGAAATCTTGTGAGAGTTAGAGAGAAAAAGAGTGTGTGTGTAAGAAATAACCTTTCTTTCGCACTTGTGTCTCACACAAGATGCATAAAAATTATCTATATTTCCTACACCATTTGGCCTTCCATAACCCCCCATCACTAATGGAGAGTTATGGGAAGTTAATGACTATGAATAACATGCATTAATAAAAGTTTTGGGAATAATGACCATGAATAACATGTATTAATGGAAGTTTTGGAAAGTAAATGACCAAATTGACAACCAACAACACTTGTTTTTAACCCATTGCATGCAACGTTTTCTATCATGATCACATCGCGATACAATCCTAAAACACTCTCTAATATCTTGAATCACCATTCAAGACTATTTTACTCATCCTTCGAATCTCCTATGTGTGTAACCCATTAGGTCCTTGGTTATGTTGGCCACTTGAATTAACACTTAATTCAAGCAAGTCAAGAGCAGTATCTAGCAACACGTCATGACCCTCAATTGACCAAAAAGTCAATGGTTTGACTACAAACCCTTCTATACTCAATGTTGCTATACAATTCGTCCTTTCACCATTTATATCCCACTTGGTTCAGAGTATGGTCAAAGTGTCAACTCCTGCTAGACTAACTATATCACATCTAATCCAAGTGATATTAGATCTTGTCCTGAGGATCTCATTACTTTATGTATCATTAAAGACTCTCTTCATGACACATATCTTCTTTGGCCAGAGACTCCCGAGTAATGACCCCGACAAGAGACTGTGGGTATCATCTCCTTCTATCAGGAGTGGTGAATCCTTTATTGGCTACTCAATTACCTCTGAATACCTCAAGTTGTACTTAATCACTACCCTATGAGTAACCCCTGAAAGGCACCGATGAATGGAGTCAAGCACAGGATCAGTATCTAAGATATCCTTAAGCACCTAAAGTCAAAGGATATTTGCATCATTGCTATAATGAGACTATCATTGACACTAGAATAGAATATCCATATGATTGTCTCATAGTAGGTCAATCTTATGTACTTACTACCCTTAGCAAGCATCCACATGTTAACTCTAAACAACTTATATCTACAGCTTATGAGATCTACTGCTTAATCCAATAAAGGAGTATAACATATACTAGTCTATCCGAATTAATGATATCCCATCTCATTAATCCTATGACTAGGAAAATTTATATACTAACATAATTGCACGTGATAGTAATCTCATTATCATGATCTCATCATGATTTCCTCCATGCTACTGTTTGTATCAAGGACTTCATTAAATCAATTTAAGATCATCATCAAATCCATAAATGTATGAACTTCGAAATAATGAAAAATGCGTTTATTAATCTTAAAATGATTTGTATAATAAGTGCTAAAGGTGATTGCCTTTAGAGCACTTCTCTAACAATACTTTCTATGCTTAGCACTCTATTTTTATATGCAAATGGTATTCCTCATTTGGAATTGAGTACTTTTGAGCTGGTGACATTGATGAATATTTCATCACGAATCTTAAATGTGAATAAACAAGTTTAGGTGGTGGATTTGGCCTATACATTGTCTATACCTTCGGATGCATCAGCTTCTTCATCCATCAATCCTCATGCTACTTTATTCAATGAAATTGATTAGATTAAAGGTATTTTCCAAATGGGATTGATGTTCTTCATCAACTGAAGCAACAGGTTCTTCGGTTTTCAGATGCTTCCTCATTGTACTTTTTGGCATCTTTTGTCCCAAGGGGGAGAAAACTATGTTGGAACATCTGTTTTTGCTTTGTTTGGGTTCAGTTAATTTTGGATATTTGTATCTTTGGATAATTCATTATGTTTGGATCTTTCGATTGATTAAGGGGGAGTTCTCATGTAGTTTGTGAATTCAATGTTATATGTCCAATTATCTCCTTTAGATGGAATTTCAAATATGTGACAAATAATGCTAAAAAGTGGCAAATTGTTAAGATATAAGTTATGATAACTTATTAATTAATTTTGGAAATTATTTGATAATTAGACTTAGTTGGATTTATATGAGACTCTTCTTAGATAAGTTTGATAAGGTTTAAAATCCTAATTAAGATAGGATTTAAATGGATAGTCTATTTTGGGATATGACTATCTAAGGAAGCAAATTTCTGGAAATTTGATGTAATTATGGCAGCAGGATTGTGGTTGTGATTTGGGTGAGATATGGGTTAAAGTTTTGCCATTTTTTAGCATGAAAAATATAGGTTTTGTGTGACTTTTGGCAGCTGTGATTTTAGGGTTATTTTTTATGATTTTCGGCAACTAATTAGAAGAACATATTATTTTGTATGTTGTTGAATTTTCTATTAAGGGATCACATGATTTTGGGGCTGTGTTTTTTAGTTGATTGCGTGATTTTCTATAGCTGTGTATTCTTCCATTCTTGAACAACAATTGAGGGTGGCTTTGGGTAATTTTGGTAGCTGATTTCTTTTTTTATTTTTGTATTATTCTGGTGTTGTTGTTCAATGTAGATGGAGTGTTGATCGTGTGGCTGTCTTTATGATTTGTGGTGTATAAAAACTCCATAAGTTTGTGTGATATTAGTAGCTGCTATTCTTGATAGTTTGCATGGCCTTTGTTGGGTTTTTTTAGGTGTTGATTATATTTGTTTTGGTGGTTATCAATGGTGGAGGTGATGTGTGAAAAATTTCAGCAGCTGATTATAGTAGCACTCTTGGTGAACAACTTTCTTATTTGTCATTGAAGGAGATGAATTTATTAGGAAAGTTGTTTTTTCTTATCTCAGGTGTATTCGATCGTGTTCTTTATTATTTTAATCACTTGGGTTGCTTAGTTATTATCTTTATCGTTAAAAGTTGTTGAGAAAATCTTCTGTTGAAGTTAGCGCAAGTCAATCGTGCTATTAGGTGTGAATTACTTTCATGGGTTGTGAGAATTAAGAATAGTGTTAAGAGTTAAGTGAGTCGGCTCAATAAAGTCTTGTATAAAACTATTGTCATTAGTGAAAGTATTAAGCTAGGTGAGGGCCCCACAAATGCAAACAAAGTTTGTTGAACTGAATTAACAAATTTCTAGTGTTGATTTGCAATTATACGATTGATTTTTCTGTTTTTTGTCTATGCTAGAAATAACTGTGACCTAATCAGAAATTTTGCGAAACTATATTCTTATTGGAACTTCAAGCACTCTCTTGCTCCTAGAATGCCACATCCCAGCTCTTGACCACCTTTTTCTTTTCTAGGTCATAAAGTTTGAATCCAAACTGATCATTACCATATCCATCAAAGATGCAAGGTATCGACTTTTATCTTATCCTTGGGAACGTGTTTAAATACCTTGTAGTTAAAAACTTTTAAGTGATGATATGTACGGTCCTTATTAGTCCACTCTCTCTCAAGAAGCTCAAAATTTGGCAAAATTGAGGGAGCTCAATTAATTAAATATAATGTAGTTCGGAAAGCTTCTCCTTAAGGTGTCTTTGCTAACATAGACATCCTTAATATGTAATGAACTTTCTTCACAATGGTTATGCTCGTCCTCTCAATAACCTTATTATATCGTAAAGTCCCTGGTTCGATTTTCTCATGCCTAATGTCATGTGATGTATAGTATTCTTCAAACACTTTAAAAGTATACTCCTCTCCACTGTTAGTTCGAAGGCATTTTAGCTTCCTCTCAGCTTCCCTTTCTACCATTACATTAAACTTTTTGAAAGTTTCAAATACTTGACTCTTATAATTCAACATGTACACCTAAGTCTTCCTTGAAGCATCATCAATAACTATAACAAAATATTTTTTACCTCCTAGTGACTCCTCAATAGGACCACAGACATCTGAATGCACCGACTCCAATAATTCCTACTTCCTTGCGGATCTTCTCTTGAAAGAGACTTTATGTTGCTTTCTAGCCAAGCAATGATCGCAAGGATTAAGCGATTACGAGTTCTTAACTGAGATAAGGGATTTTCCTGCCAGCAACTTTAATCTCTTCTCACTCATGTGCCCAATCTTCAATGTCACATATTAGGTAAAGATTCTTTTTTGGCCATGTTAATTCTCCACCACCACACACCTTTAAGTGTGTCTTATATAGTGAGCAATATAGCTCTCCTCGAGCTGCTACCATTGCACCTTTGGACAGTTTCTACTTCCTATCCCCCAATAGTATGCTGAAACCCTTCTTGATCCAACATATTCATTGATGCTAGATTCAGCCTTAGATTAAGGATGTATTGTACATCTCTCAATGTCAGTAAGCATATGACGTTTGTCTAAACTTAGATATCACCCATACCGACAATGTTATCAAAACTTTGGTTTCGTATATTTACACTTCAGAAATCTTCGCTCTTGTAGCTTAAAAAGTACTTTTTCTTTGGAACATAATGATAAGAAGATCCCATATCAATCATCTATTTGGAATTATAATTTTTGATATGGAAGCATTCACTAGTTGTATAAACTAGGGACACTTCATCATCCATGCTTAAAGTTGTTGCAGTTGTATTCCTATCATCATCATCATCATCATTTTACTGATCTTGCTTTTTTTTATTTCTCTTCCGCTTATAGCAGAACCTCTTAATTTGTCCTAACTTATCGTAGTAGTGACATGTCTTTATGTCTCTATCACCTTTAGAGTTTGAACGATTCTTAGACTTGCCATGACCTTTGAAACCCCTACTCTTGTTCCTCCCTCTACTTTCTATAATAAAAGCTTACATGTTGTCAACTATAATCTCCTTTCTTCTATTTTTTTAATTAAATATACTCTCTTTGATGCCACCCAAAGAAAGCACACCTTCAAGAGCTGAGTTGCTAATCGTCACCACCAACATTTCCTAACTATCTGGTAACAAACTCAATAGGAATGGAGCTTAAAGTTCAGCATCAAGAATGGTCTTCATTATATTTAGCTTGTTGATAATGTCCTGGAAATCACTAAAATGCTCCGACATTGATTTCCCAGCCTTCAACTTCAAATTCACACGCCTCTTAATCAGAGAGGCCTTGTTATGAGTAGTCTTTCTTTCATACGAATCTTCCAGCTTCTTATATAGCTCAAAAGGATTTGTTTCTTGAGACACGTGGTTGAATATGCTAATATCAATCCATTGTATTATAGTGCTCAAAGTTTTCTGCATCATCTTTTCTCATTCTCTACCTGACATCTTTTCAGGTTTTGAAGGAACATCATCCTTAACACCTCTATCCACATCAATAGGATCAAAGAGATTCTTGCAATACAAAAGGTCCTTTATCATATCTCCCCAAATCAAGTAATTTGATGATGTTAACTTAACCATAGAGTTGTTTCCACATTCCATTACAATAGCTCTGATACCACTTGTTAGGAGACAAATACACAATTCTCTAAAAGATCAACCAAATAGCAACGACAACAAAAAATTCTTCAACTTGCAGCATCAAAAAAATATGAGAAAAAACTAAAAGATAAAACAAACACTAAGATTTAATGTAGAAAATCATCTAGTATAGAGGGAAAAAATCATGGGACAAACTGACAAATAAATACACTAAACTCAATAATGATTTATAGAAAATTTTGATCTCTCACCCCTACAATAACAAGTTGTCTCACAAAGTTTCATGACTGAAACCAAAGTTGATATCACAATTAACAAACTCTCAAACTAATTCAAAAAACAATTAAACAAGAATGAGAATCTAACCCTCTTTGTTCTCTCTCTGTTTTCCCTTACTTTTGGACATTGTGACCACACTCTTTATCTCATGTGTAGAGCAAGGTTCAAATGAGCTATTTATAGGCACCTCTAACTTGATAACTAAGTCAGAATTCTAACTGAACTCAGCTAGCTAGATCATATCTATCCTTATTAGATTATATCACATTATACAATAGGATGACATCCTCTTCCAAATAGAACTCTATCTAATAATATTTAATTACATCACAACTAAAGATAAGAGATTATATATAACTAGGAATGACACATTCATATTAACGAAGAACTTTACTATCCTCAAATGATCCTCCCACATAGTTTGTATCTTTTAGAACTGATGTATATTTAATGTGATCTTGTCTGCCATGTCATCCAATATCTCAAAATAGAGTTGGACACACAATATGATTGTCAAATTGACTTTATTTTTTATAACAGAATCATAGCGAGAAAGAATGGATTGGAGCTATATGCATACATATACACCTAGATTAGACCACCATTTTAGATTAAACAGATTAATGAATTATTATAAATAAATATAAAGCAGGCAATAAAGAGGACATCGAGTTTTTAATTGGTTATTATAGCTACTACTACTACAGAGAAAGTATTACAAGGTGTTTAGTTTACCTACAAGAATAAATAAGAAACGAAATGATGATTCTTTAGGAATATAATAAATGAGTAAAATAATAAAATATGTATTATTTAGTTTAGTTTATTCCTAGGAATTTCTAACGATGATATAATGTCAATGTTTAATTTGAAAACATAAATTTGGAATGAAAAAGGAATAACTAATAAAAAGACCAAAATATCCATTAGTCTCCACTAACTACGTCATGATGATGATGATAATGATGATGATGATGATTATTGTTGTTGTTGTTGTTGTTGTTGTTATATTTTTATAACTAAGTAATTATGTGGATTTCATAAGGACATTTTTATTCAACAAGTCCTCATTTTTATTCCTAATTCACTTGGAATAGATAAGGGTAGGGTAGAGGATGAGTTTACTTATTCCCCAAATTCAAGGAATAAGTAGACCCTTAGATTATATATTTTGTAAATTTTCTTTAACTAAATAAAGAAATAACGTATCACTAAGAATAGAAGAAATATAATAGTGATTTCGATCAACCAAATGCCTCATTAGGGGAAGCTGGCATGCATACAAGTTTTCCACTATGGAGCTAAAATTGGGTCAATGACTCGCCTCCTACATAGAATGTTTAAAAGTTGGTACATTATAACGAAATTCATTTGCCAAAAAAAAAGAAGCAATTGACTGGTCATCAAAGCTTACTACCTGAGTCATCGTAAGCTTGTTACTTACCAGTTAAAATATGCACAAGCAATAAAGATATTACTCAATTTAATGTGTCTATTTGAACATAATTACTCTTTTAACACACACACACACATATATATATATATAATGAAGCAATGAGAATAAAAAATTTGTATTTGAAATGTATGCGATTCAGTTGCACTAAGTAGTAGTACGATATTTAATTGTCAATATAAATCATCATTGTTTACACAGAAATTGACTACTATAATTTATAAGTTTATACCTAAAAGGTGACCCAAGTTTAAACACAATATACATAATTTCTAAACCAAAGTTAACAAAATCTAAGAAGTCTCACCAACATTAATACTTTATCTCTAATATGGCAAGTGAGAAATGCATTTACTGTTTCTCAATCTCTATCTTTATCCTCCTTTTTCCAATATTGTTAGGTGTCATTAAACAAGGGTCATTAAGTGCATTAGTAACCAAATACGACCTCGTAATCAAGCCTGCTATACTAGCGGTTTTGGAAGACAAAACCTGAGATGGTTTTGCCACCTGTTACTTCCGGTGATGTCTTACTTCTTGACCAACCAGATAGCTTCCTTTTACCGGCTATATGGGGTTCCTCGTTGAAAACGCCGGTTGCCATGTGTAGTTCACTTTCTTGAAGCTGTCCTATAAGTTTAATCCATTGGTATAGCAGTTTTGTGCCCATTGAAGAGACAAAACCTATAGTGTTGTAGAGATAGAGAGTGGTTAAAAGACAGAGAAACACACTGAAAAGAAAGACTATGGAACGTGGAAGTGGATTCTATCGTTATCACAAGCATGCAAAGTATGGTTCAGGTTCTGTTATATCTAGCACCTCCGGTAAGCTGCCGCCTCCACACAAAAATGGGTTCTCCTTCTTTTTCCATTTTATCTATGTTTACTTATATTTCATACCAACCAACACACCGGCACTCGTGCCCATATACAATAGGCAAACAAATGTCTTTCTGGATATCTACGCATCAATAACGGTTTGAAGTACTATTGTCGAAGCATGTTCGTACTGCTTCTTCAGAGACAGAGTCCACTCAAATCACATGCATGAAAAGCTATTTTCTTATTAAGTCGTGTCAACACTTGTGAATTATTATGATTTCCCTGATGTGGATCAAAAGCCCATCTTTATTGGTATGTTTTTATTTACAGGAACGTTACCTCTTGTTGTCTCATTAATATATAAGGATGGCTTTATGTAGAAGATTGTCTTGCTGACAAGAATCACGCTTGTAGAAAGGAAAGCAATTTTCTTTCAGAAAAAAAAAAAGAAAAAAAGATGGAGAAGAGGAAAAGGCTTTGACTTTGGTATAATAAAACAGATAATAAAAGCACAGGATCTTAACAGTAGGCTTTAGATGTGACCCTTAAATGAGTCTAATTCATGGATCCTGCTTGGTTGGTCTTGCTCTGGTCCTCCAGTGGAGGCACGGGCACCTTGGCCTTGGAAGCCACTACCCAGTGAGGTAGCCTTTTTCTCTTTTTCCTTGAACATTTGTGTTTGACCATCTTTATTATTTAAGATAAAAGAGTTTGGACTTTTGTGGTGGAGTTGCATAGGAAATAGAGAAAAGAGAACAGCTTTTGACCTCAACTTGTTTTCTTCCGTTCTGCGTTAGGGACCTAGTTATCTGCGTGAGTAAAGCGTTGGGTCATGTCAGGTGGCGCCTGCGAGCGTCCCGTTTGTTTGTTGCTTGCTTGTTGAACACCTTCTCACATTCTAAATGGCAATTGACAATTGAGTGCCTTCGGAGCGGGGAGACGGATGCCTCAATATTAGCATAACATCCCTCATTTTACTTACCCTTTTTTTTTTTTTGGATTTTAGCATGCACTGATTTAATTGGTTTAATAGTTGAATCGTACTAATTTTCTTAGTTTAATTTTTAATTTTTAATTTAATTTAGTTTAATGATTTTTATTCTTAAAATTTATGGAAAATAAGTCTGGTAAATTAATTAATTTTTTAAACAAAATAATTTTTATTTAACATGTCCGAAGTTAGCATCATCGGTATGTACCCTGAGCTAAGACAAAGCTTAATCCCTTCTTTTTCCTACTCTTACAGGTTTGAATATGGAACAAGCAAGCAGGGATTCA
Organism: Erythroxylum ulei; assembly: GCA_027564395.1. Lineage (NCBI taxonomy): Eukaryota > Viridiplantae > Streptophyta > Magnoliopsida > Malpighiales > Erythroxylaceae > Erythroxylum > Erythroxylum ulei. The sequence continues at coordinate 76,221,902 of JANITX010000212.1, read as the reverse complement.
GACGAACATGAAACCAACGTTCCGAACGCAGCAAACCAACCCAACAACCTCCCAGCTGCCACAAGAAGAGGTGACAACGCTAGCAATAACACCAACCCCACCAAAGAAGTCCGAGAACAAGATCAGTACATGCCAATAGCCAACGTCATCCGAATAATGCGCCGAATTTTGCCACCCCATGCCAAAATATCCGACGACGCCAAAGAGACGGTGCAAGAATGCGTCTCCGAGTACATCAGCTTCGTCACTGGGGAGGCCAACGACCGGTGCCAACGTGAACAGCGCAAGACCATCACTGCAGAGGACGTGCTCTGGGCCATGGGAAAGCTTGGCTTCGACGACTACGTTGAACCTCTCAGTCTGTTTCTCTCTCGTTACCGTGAGAGTGAGGCTGATCGGTCCTCTATCCTCCGTGACATTTTCCACCACAAGCGTGGTACTCCAGCCACCGTTGATATTGGTGGTGGAGCTGCTGCCGGTGCTATGTCTACGCCACTATACATGCAGACTTTTCCCATAGTTGATCAGCATCAGCACCACCACCACCACCACCACGGAATAGATTCTCCAATGCTTGGTGGTGTGTACTATGGGTTTGCACAGGGAAATGCTGGCGAAGGAAACGGTAGTGATGGCGCCGGTGGCTCTTCTTCTTCTCAGAATGGTTTTTCTAGTTATGATCCTTATGCTCCGTTCAAGTGACGATGATATTGGTGTTATATATTTAGAGAACAAGCAAACCAAAAAGTTTTGAATGCAACTGACGCCATTAGTTGAATGAAAATGCTTCCTTTCTTTTACCAACCACCATTCTACTTAGCTTTGGAGTACCAATCCCAACTTTTATTTGTTGATGGAGTGTGTGATAGTATATGTTTGGACATGAATGGTGCATTGCACTCAGTTGATCTAATAAATCTTCCTTGCAAGGCACCCAACGGTTTAAGGTTCTCATTTAAACATTAATGCATCACAGTTTAATAAAATAAAATAGTTTTATTAATAATTTGTTAATAAATATTATATAAGAGATTAAAATAAATTTATTTAATTAAAAATAATTTATCTTTAA
>JANITX010000212.1:76190305-76214986 GCA_027564395.1 Erythroxylum ulei | reverse complement strand
GTTAAGTATGGAATGGAAAAAGTAAAACCAATGTCAACTCCTATGCACCCTTCAAACCTTTTATCTAAGGATGAAGCTGGTAAGAAGGTTGATCAAACCCTCTATAGAAGAATTATTGGTTCCTTACTTTACCTTACAGTAAGCAAACCTGATATTTTGTTTAGTGTTTGTTTGTGTACGAGATTTCAAGCAGATCCTAGAGCATCTCCTTATATAGTTGTTAAAAGAATTTTGAGATATCTATCAGGTTCTACTGATCTTAGCTTAATGTATGAGAAAGGTAAAGATGTCAAGTTAATTGGCTATTGTTATGCTGATTACGCTAGAGACAGGATTGATAGAAATAGTATGAGTAGAGGATGTCACTTTCTTGGCCACAACCTAGTTTTCCGATCAAGTAAGAGGCAAAGTTCAATTGCTCTATCCACTGCAGAAGCTGAGTATATGTCAGCTGCAAGTTGTTGCTCACAGATGTTGTGGATTAAGTACCAATTAGAAGATTATTCAATACAAGAAGAACCAATCCCAATTTTCTGTGAGAACAGAAGTGCTATCAACCTATTGAAGAATCCAATACAACACTCGAGGTAAAGCATATCGAAGTTAGACATCATTTCCTACGAGACTACGTGCAGAGGAAGATGGTGAGTCTACAGTTTGTTGAGACGAATTATCAATAGGCAGATATCTTCACTAATCCATTGAGTGAAGAAAGATTCAAAGAAATCAGACGAAACCTAAATATGGTAATCTTGAGTGATCAACCGTCTGACACGTCATGACCCAGATGATCTTCTTAGTTAAGAAGCTAAAAAGTCGTAAAAGTTCAAGGTAACAGTAACAGCAAGTTACAAATGGTAACTTCTATCATGACAAAGTTTTAGGGGGAAAGCTTCTCAATGCCTTGAGAATACCACCTACTCTAGAACACTCTTAAAATACCCTGACATCGGCTGTTGAAGAACTCTCAACAAAACATTTCATTACTCTATTTTGATATCAAACTCTCTTTGCTCACACTCTCAACTTCAGAAACTAACATCACCTCTCTGAGAAATACATTTGTGCGTTTAGTTCTTTTTTGACTACAGATACAAATGGAGCAATCAATGACTTCTGGAAGACATGCTGATTTCAATTCCCTGAAGAAGGACCAGATGGATATCGAACCGGATATTGTGGCAGCTAGATCAAAGAAATTCTTTCAAGTTGATGGGACAGTTTACCTGAATAAAGTATATGACTTCTGGAGGAATGTAGAAGTAGTTGAAGATACTTTAGTATCAGTGGTGGATAGATTTTCGGTCATAGTAACACTGAAGTCAATCGAGAAGGCTACTAAGTGTCCATGTGTTGGAGTAAAGCTCGCTCATAAAGAAAGATGGATGACTCAAGTCAGTGTAGAGAAGGTTCAAATCAATCGACAATTATATGGATGTAGTGACCCAAAGGAGAAGAAGGCCTCAAGTCTTGTGCCGAAGGCTAGGGTTCTACATTCGCTACTCCTCCATTGTGTTCTACCAAGAACAAGATCGAGGAATCTGGTAACGACGTTAGATAAGCAATGTCTATTTCATCTACTGAATCGCCAGCCTATAATCTTCCATACCTAATCTTCAATTACATGATAAAGGCGAAGAAAGACTCGATTGTCCTACCTTATGGTATGATACTGACAAGAATCTTCAGAGATTTTAGAATTATTCTCGAGAGAGGAAACAGAATGAAGATGAACATCAAAAGCGTCATTTACTTTACAACTATTAGTAGAATGGGATTGAAGAATCAGGAAAAAGAAGATACAAATTCTGTGATGAAAGCAAGGATTGAGGGGGAGCGTGCTAACAAACAAAGTTTGAGTGAAAAAGTTACTCCCATAAGGAAATAAAAATATCAATCCACTGGAAGAATGTCTACAGAAGGATTGAAGATATCGTCAGATGATCCAATTAAGGTTAAGCTGATTGTTCAAAAAGAAGAATGTCAAGTACGATAGACGAAGAAACAAGTGACCTTGAAAAGAAAGGGGGAGACACTTCTTTCGTAAAAACCCAAACAAGCAAAAAGGTCGCCTAGACTATGAACCTTGCGTCAACAAGAGCAGAAGAGAGGTAAAGAGTTGACTCATAGTGGAGACTCTGGAGAGAAAGCATCGCAGGCAACTAGATCTTTAGTCTCAATTTTGCAAGAAGATTCAGCAAAATTAACTAAAGAGACTGAGATTAAGAGGAACTTGGAGTTTGAAAGAAAGAAACCTCAACCTCAACCTCAACCTCAACAACAACCTCCTAGGCTGATTGAAGAAAATAAGAAGCAAAAAATCAGTCTGAAAAAGAGATCTCCAATTGCTGTTCAACAAAAGAAAAGGTCAATTGAACACAATCTAGCACAGGTTAATCCTTCTCAACCAATGAGAAAAGAGGATTTGAAAATGAAGATCATTAAAGAAGTTGAACCTGTAAGGAGTAGCAGCTCTATAATCATAAGAGAACCCTTGAGAAGGTTGGTCACGTTACAATTCAAACCAATCTTGGTGAATAGTCGCTCAATACATCTTTTGAAACATGGAGAGAAAAGGTTGTACAGTGTTCTATGAGATGAGAAATCAGAACCATACCCAACATAGATGACCAAACAGAAGTACACTATTCTCCCACTTACAAAAAGGACAGTGATAAAGATTGTACCTAACATTCAACTAAGACCTTACATTGTTCGCAGTGAAGAAAAGGGGAAGAAGAAGATGTATCTAGAAGGGATTACAAGTGATCTGATAGAGGATCATATAGAAACTGAAGTGAGGAACATAGATGCGGCGTGTTATGCAGCTCAATCGAAAGGAATCTACGTTTCCCACCATATCTCAAAGGCATCAGGAAGTCATTGTGGTCGCCTTACCACTGACAAAACTGTTCAAGTAGTTGGAAGAATTACAGAAGGGCGGTACAGAATCGCCAGAGTTGAAGGTATTAATTTTAACATAGAGACTCTTGTGCACTTAATTATGCACCTTAGACCCTTAAGCTCTATATCTTCAATTGGAAATGTACTACACCTTCTTGGCAAACAAGTTCCAAAGCTAACTCGACTTGATGACCTTAATCTCCCTGACATAAACTTATCTTTCAAACCTCCTGTTATTACAATCATTGAATTGGATGTCTTACCTTTAGAATCATTTAGTACTACTATTGGTTTAGAAGAAGAACAACCAAAGAGTTATGAAGCCTTAGTCGAAGGAATTGAAGAAATTAATGATAAGGTTGATGATCTACACGACTCAGTGGGTGACTTACATGAGGAAGTAGCTCGTTTACAAGTGTCTATGGAAGAACAATTCAAGTCACTCCGTACTGAAATGCAAACAATGTTCTCTGAAATTATTAAGCATCTTCGGTCATGATTTTTGATTAACAAAAAACAGGGGGACAAAAGAAGAAGAAATGAGAAATGAAGAGATAGTATAGGGGAGATGAGAAGAAGAGAAAGAAAGGGAGACGAGACGAAGAAAAGAAGAGAAGTGAAAAAATAGTATAGCTTACAATTGTTTCTCAATTTTATATCGTCTTATAAATAATACTTGACTATGTTTCTAAAATTATGATTATTTGTTATCATCAAAAAGGGGGAGATTGTTAAGTCAAAATGACTTCATGTTGGCCCCAAATTATTTTCCTATTGCTTAAGCATGATTTCAAATTATTATTATTATTTTTAGGTTTTGATTGATTAAATTGCTTTTGGTTAGAGTTTAATTAGCTTGTTAATGATTCGAGGTTTTATTTTCTTAGATTGATGGAAATTAGAAGTATTAACTGGAGAAATTAAGATTTTATTAAGAGTATAGTATGTTGTTAGTTAATTGAAAGAATAAGAATGTGTAAGGGCATTGTTGGAAGTTTACTTAAGTTGGAAGGACTTAAGGCTTACAAGGAGGGGCAAATGGGTCATTTTGTTTCATTAAAGAAAGAAAGAAGGCTTGGCTTGTGTTAGGAAAGGAAGTTAACGAAATTTTCAAAGAAAAGAAGAGGGGAGCTTCGGTTGTGAGAAGAAGAAGAGAAGAAGAAGAAGATAGCTTAGGGTTCCATCTTTTCTTGATTTTCAAGTTGGTTTTCAAGAGTTTTTCGAAAAGGAAAAGGAAAGGGGAAGATCTAATCTTCCATTAGAGTCAAAGAACAAAAACGTGGGTGAAGTTCTAAGGTAAGTTGTTTCAAATTCTTTGGTATTTTTGAAGGGGGTTTTGGTTCCATTGGCTTAGGAATAGTATGGGAAAGATGGTTCTAGGATGAATTTCGTGTTTTTGTTTCCTTAGGTTTTCCAATTGTAAACTCTCTTTGATTTGGGGTTTTGTGATTTTTGAAGAAGAACAAAGGAGGCAAGAGGAGCTTGAGGAAAGGCATTTGGAGCAAGCCTAAAGCAAAGGATTTTAAGGTGGGTAATATATTTATAATTGAGAAAATGAGCTAGTACCATTTACTTTCAATAAATGAAATTTATTGCTTTCCAACAACTTTAAAATTTTGCTTTTATTACTCTTTAGGATGGTTTGGAATTATACCATATGTATTTTGCTTGGGAATGAATTTTGAGAATGTTTTTAGATTGTTTCGATGATTGTAAAAGAATGTAATTGTAAAAAGAACGAAATGTTATAAGATTTCTTCTCGGAAAAGGGCCATTATGGTCAATAAGTGTGAAAAATGTTAAATGCATGCTTATATGGGTTTGTGGTGGTCGGTCCCATAAGTGAGTCAAGTGCACTTGTCTTAGGCTTTTCCTGCCTGCCCGTTAGTGGCATGGAGCTCCTCACGGACTCCCATGTCGATTCCTTCGACCACCACCTCGCTTCCAAGTGCATTCTCGCCGGAATCTCACCTCCTCCTTTCCTTCTCCTTCCCAAGGCCAACGGTTTGTTTATCTATTTCGATTCATTCTCTCTCTCTCTCTCTCTCTCCACTTCTTTCTATACAAATATGCTTCAATTTTTGACGAATTAGTGTTTGTTAGGTGGCTTTTCTTTTGGCACTCAATAGTGTGGAATATTAGTAAATTAAGTGCTGGTGGAGGAGTGGGGGTTTTCGTGCCATTTTTGGGTTCTTGAATTGTGAAATTCCATTGAATCTATTGGTTATTGGCCTCAGAGTCATAGTCGAGCTTTGAGTTTCAATGTACACTCTAGTTGTTGTTTAGATTTTTTCTATTTGCTTAATCTCTCAAAAACATTTCCTGCTTCTTGCAGAGTTAAACAAAGAAGAGCTTCTACTATCAGGATTCCTAGTTCCACATTTTCAACCTCTTACCACCCGTTATTCCACTTTTAACTTCCAAACACACGTCGCTGCATCTCATAATCCTGTTTTACCGAATCATTTATCCACCAAACTTCACGCTTCGAATGACATTGACATGGGTTCTAGTGTTAAATCTCCTCGGGGTTGTACAGACAAAAGTTTATTGGATAATTGCCCTGACCAATCTCAATCATTAGCAAATATTCAAAGATCAAAGTCCAGGCAGCGGGCTTTGCGGCTTCGTAGCAGTGCAAAACCTGTTAAACCCCGTCCTTCAGAAAACAATGTTTCTACTCCAGTTGTGGGGTCTGGGATTGCATCCCTACAGTGTGACAATGCCTGTGATACTAACTTGATAAAACCTGTTGATGCAAGTAATGGAATTTCCATGGAAGAAGCGGCTAAAACAGAAAAATCTAGGGGTGATGGAAATTCTGGTGATATCCATAATAGAGGACCTATGACATGCACAACTGGTAGCCAGAAAAAGGGCTCAATCAATGGATCCAGGAGTATATGTGGCAATTGTTCCGATGTTGCAAAAGAAGACGGCTTGACCAATTCTGTCAATCAATTAACACAGCACTCAAACCATGGTAATGATATGTTAGAAAAGTTCAAACCTTCTCTTGCTGCTGATATTCCAATTTGTGAAGCAGAAGTTATTTTGGGAGATTGCAAGGGCTCCAAAAGGAGTAGCATACTTTTCCCCGGTAGCCCTCAACCCAGCTCTGCAAAGGAGGCCTTGGATGTTGACGAACAGTTCAAACTTTTTCCTGTTGCTGATGATCCAATTTGTGAAGCAGAAGAAGTTATTACAGGAGATTGCAAGGGTTCCAAAAGGAGTAGGATGCTTTTCCCAGGTAGCCCTCAACCCAGCTCTGCAAAGGAGCCCTTGGATGTTGACGAACAGTTTGAACCTTTTCCTGTTGCTGATGATCCAATTTGTGAAGCAGAAGTTATTTTGGGAGATTGCAAGGGCTCCAAAAGGAGTGGCATACTTTTCCCTGGTAGCCCTCAACCCAGCTCTATAAAGGAGCCCTTGGATGTTGGCAAATCTTCCTTTGTTGCCAACAAAAACAGTAGACTTGGAGAGTCAATCGACAAATTAGAGTCTAACTCTGTTGAGAGATTATCAGAATCAGATAACACTTCACCTACCATTTGTAATGGAAGTCGTGGAATGAGCAAGGAGGATGTATGTGGCAACCAGAGTGATGAAAAAAACGGTAATGTTGTTTATTCTGGAAGTATATTGCAATCTAGAAATTTCGGCCAAGAACCAGTGAACTGTTATACTAGTGATAAGGAAGTAGATTTTTTGAAACAAAATCAGTTGCTCAATGACTTTGATAACGTACAGGAATTGGTTAAATCCTTTGATAATACCAACATAAATCATCAAGAATTTAAAGCCAGAACTTGGGACAGTCAGAGTGATGAGGGGAGAGTTGATGCTTATTGTTGTAGAATAACAAGGGATAGAAGTACTGAGCAACTTATCAGAGTGAATGAACTTTCGGGAATTGAAGTCTCTTCTGTTATTGAAGGGAATGATAATTTTGGACTTGCACCCTCTGGTAAGTGCTCACAATCACCATCACCGTTAAGGTCATATCAAAGAGAGGGAACTAAACTTCAGGAAGTGTTGGGTACTCGAGCAATAGTTCTGTCTTCTACAGAAAGTGACAGCATTGATGGTCAGGAAATGGACAACTCAGTTGTGTTAGACATGTATATGGATTCTGACATTCCGGTTGAGAGGGTCAGTGGCAACTGTCATGTTATGTCTGATCCCAGCCTAGATGGTACTCAAGTTGGAGTACAACTTATTGTGCCAAGACCATCTACTGAATGCTTAATGTTTGTAAGGCCCAAACAACTTGACTTTGATGATGTGGGAGAGTGCAGCTTGAATGAAACCTCTGGTCCTGTATTTGATAATGAAAAACAAGATATATCACTGGAGGAGCAAACTTTTGCCCCTCCATATTGTTCAAAAATCATCATGGATAAAGTAGCATATGTTGATAACATAGGACATCTGAATTCCTTCAATGGGATCACAGTGCTAAATGAACAGAAAGTTTCTTGCAAAGATTTCAAATCCATGAAGGATTCATCTGAAGGCTGCATGGACAAATGTGCTCTTTTGGTTGATGAAAACATTACAAAAGTTGTACGAAAAGATTTGAGCTTAGCCGTATCTCATAAACAAGATGCAGATTCCTACTTCATGGGTTCGTGGCCTCAAAGCAAGCGGATAAAAACTGGGGATCAAATTGGTAATTCCCTTTCTGCTTCTCCGAGCCTGATAAAACCATTTCAGACTGTTGACACAGTTCATGTACATAGTGAAGTAAATCCAATGGAAACTAATCAAGATTTTCTCCAAAAGTCTGACGGCTTGCCTATACAGACAAGAGATTCTATGATTTCTAATTTCCGCAATAGCCTGGTGGAAGACATGCATCAAAATGTAGAGCACTATGTGATAAATGGATCTGAACTTTCATCACCTAAATTGGAAGTTGATAAGGTACTTACCCAAATAAGGAGAATTTATTATGTCTTCTCCTGCACATTCTGCATTTGCTTATGATCCTTTGGTATAAGGACATTAAAATTTTTTGAACAAGGACAGCAAAATTCTAGGCAGCAATTGAACTCTGACTGCATTGTTTTTCTTGCCATCTATATTCTAGGAAGAATTTATCTGCAGTACTCCATTTCTTTGATTATGATGCAGCTAATCTTTTACACTTATGACCCTGGGTAAATATCAAATATGCAAATGATTGGGATTTTAAACTTCATATGTCATCTATAAATATTGAACAACTGAAAGTTTCCTCTAATACCTCTAATGTTTAATGTCTCTTGGTACATAAACATTGATACCTCAGCTCTTGTTATTTGATGAAGGACACATCACATTTCTGATTAATTCATAATGAGATGCATCTGATGATCATATATGAGGTTTAATAAAGTGTTATTAATCAAAAGGCAAGTGTTAACCCGATGGCCCTTTGATTTGGTGTGCTGCTAGTGTGTTTCACTGATTTTTACAAAATTGAATATTATAGTGAGAATTTACTCCTGTTTTAAATCAGGTTTACCTTGTATTGATGAGGTTTCTCCTTTACTGATGATAAGAATTGTATGCTACGGAAGATGTGATTTGTTGTTGTGTCCGATAGGTCAACCTTAGCATGGAAAGGAAGGTGAGAAGTCCAGATGCTGCTTTTACTTTGATGGGAGAACAACTAGGAATACCTACAGTCTCAACTATGACACTCCTGGCCAATGGATTTTCTAAAGATCATTTGTCAGAGAAAGCTGAACTGGACTGTACCAACATATATGTTGGCGAGATAGGGATGTGTGCTAGAGCAGAAAACCAAGTTCCATTGCACCTTGAAGATAGATTGGAGCTTGAAGAAGCTGAGATTTTGTGTCAGAGTGATAGGGGCATTCAGCAAAGAAAATCTTATCTGGGAGGAACTGACGGGGATGTACCAGAGTTTGAAGGGTTTGTCATGGAAACAGATGACGAACAGCCACGAGTTACTAGAGACATAATTGATCTGGACAATTTGGAACTTCCAAAAGCAGCATTAGAACGTGCAAGCATTTTGGAGCAGCTTTGTAGATCTGCCTGCCTACATACCCCACTTTCCCATTTTTCAACCACGTATAGATTGCATGAAACTCTAAACTTACACCAGTCTACCCCAAATGGGATTTTGAAGGGCTTGACTTCAAGAAACGCTTCTGATGTAGATGGGGAAATTCTTAAGCAACGCGAGGTCAGTTACAGTAGTTTTAAATGGGAACCCGATACCACGTTTGATGAAAGGTGCCTTTCTGACAGCCTAACATTTCCAAATACTACATCTACACAGGATGCCAATAAACCCTATATTTCTCCAGTTGGGAAGTTCTGGGATGGAATTGCATCGAAGTCTAGCAGTTCAGAGAAGCGAGCTAGCTCAGTTCCCGATCTACCATGTATCAGTGAAGAAAACGAGAACATAGATGAGGTAAATGATACTTTTGGAAAAAGCATCGAGTCTCAAGCCATAGTTGGCTCTGTCAAAAGAGAACCGCTTGCTGAGATAACAAAAAGTTCCAATCTTCCAATATCAATTTGTGAATCTGAAACGGTTGATGATAGAAGTAGTCTCGCTTCTGTGAACACAGAGTTCAGTTTCACTGGTAATTGTAACAGGACTAAGTTTGGAAATGATAAGGGCAATAAGAAAAAATATGAACGTAACACCAAGGACAACCAGATTATGGCAGTAGGAGCCAATGGTGGTAAAAGGGTTGACGGATCACTCCATAGTAGATTTAATAAGCCCAAGTTATCTGGTAAAACAAGTTCAAGAAATCATGGGCCATGTCTCTCTGTAAAGAAGTCGAAACCAGACAACATTGTGTCAAATATAACTTCCTTTATTCCACTTGTTCAACAGAACCAAGAAGCTGCGATAATTACAGGTAAACTTGTGAATATTTTATTTTGCCTTCCAAAGTTCTCCTTCTGTAAGTACTTATAGAAGGATCCTTTTCTTCTTCAATATTTTCTATTTTTCTATATGACTTCTATCATAGTTGATTCAAAATTTTTCTAAATCTTAGTTTTTGGAATTGCATGAGTAATATGTGATGATTAAATTTACTGTCAAATGTTTTTATTGCTTTGTTTGTGGTTTGACATGTAAAGTAGGCAGTGATCATCTTGCCTGTATCCAGAAGTTCGTCACTACACTATTCCAATTTTTCAGCTCCAAGAACTGTATTTTAGATTTTCCTTCTCCATCCAATTTAGTTGCAGACGTTTGGTCTCTTTGAAATGTAAAATGTTGTTAGGTATTGATGCTTTGTATTGTTGATCTAGAAAGCATCCTAAGGTAGCATAGCTTTGTAAAAGAGATGCCAAGTATGAATACTGAGACGAACTATAACACTGGGATTTGCTCTTGAACCTTTGCATGATAAAAATCATTGTATCCATTGTTTTAGCTTGCATGCTATAATAAAATTCTTATTGGGAAAGAAAAAATATTCCCTTTATCCATGTGATTTTGTGTTGTTTTTGTTATAGCATGTTGATATCATTTTCCTTGTTCCAGTGTATATCTAATATGTAAGGTGAAATTGTGTGTGCTTCCTTGTAGGAAAGAGGGAAATCAAAGTAAAGGCCCTTCAGGCTGCTGAGGAAGCAAAACTTCTTGCAGAAAAGAAAGAAAATGAAAGAAGGATGAGGAAAGAAGCCTTAAAAATTGAGCGAGCAAGGATGGAGGAACAAAATCTAAGGCAGTTGGAGCTACAGAAGGAAAAGAAAGAAGTTGAAAGGAGGAAGAAACAGGCAGATTTAGCAGCAAAGAAAAGACACAGAGAAGAAGAAGAAAAGAAGGAGAAGGAAAGAAAAAAAAATCGTGTTGAAGAAGTCAGGAGGCAGCAGCTAGAACAAGGAGAAAAGTTACGTGCTGCGAAAGAAGTGAAATGCCTGGTTGCAGTATGACCTCATGCTCTACAAACTTCTTTCTAAATTCATGTGTTTTCTAAATACTTATAATGACATGCATCTCCGTTTCAGGATGAAAGACAACATGAGAAAACAGTAGCTAAGGACAAATTGGGAAAACAAGAGGATATCAAAAGTTCAATGGGACAGAACAATGTTCAGAACGGACCCCAAACCAAAGTTATGGTAATTAGGGATTCAACAAATGACGCAAAAACTGAGAGCATTGCAAATGGAGATAAACAAACTTTACATGATTTTGGTGATTATTCAGAGGTACTACTTTTACGCATCATTTTCTTAAGATTTTTAACATAGTATATATTATACTTCCCTTCATTTTCTGCGGAACTGTATGTCACATGCATTTATAGTATCAACAAGAAGCAAAAACCCATGGTGAAATTTTTATTTTTGGGTAAAACCCATGGTGAATTTAGTGTACTGAGAATGACATTTGATCTGTTCAGGCAATGAATGCTTTCATATTTTGTGCCTTTGCATCTGTCATCGTAAACAACGACCTTGAGGATCATAACTTGTTTGGATTAGAAAAGCCAAAAATACAGGAATGTAATGTTTTCTAGTAAAGATAAATTGCTGAATTTCTACTTGTGCTATCTTTGGTTTCAATTACTAGGAATAATATGAAGAGGGGCTCTTCCTTTTATTCGCATGCTTTCTTGAAAGTAGCTTTGTTGTTTGTCTGTCCCTGCGTATTTTTCACCTGCCTATTGGGGATTAGTGGATCTCATTCACAAACTTGTATCATTGTAGGAAATGAGTGAATTCTGCAAGGTAACTGATGATGACAATTTATCTCCCAAGATTATTCAAGAACAATCATATGAGATTTCTCCATACAAAGGTTCTGATGATGAAGATGACGAAGAAGATGATGAGATACCAAATACTAAATTTACTCCTTCTTGGGTCAGGTATATATTCTAAATTTTGCATTTATAGACATTTCAACCAACCTTTGTTTAACGTAGAGTGGTTGTGCTTGTCCACTGTATGCGTTGGTTACTTCCCCTGAAGACTTTTTCTTGTGTCTTCTGGCATATCATATTTTCAACAATTTTGGACTTAAACATCATTTAACATCTGAATGAAGTAACTTTTCTTTGTGGCAGTAAGAGTCATCTTGTTCAAATGGTTTCTTCTCAGCAAGGAATAGACCCAAAATCAATCTTTCCCCCAAGAAGCTTTTGCAGCATCTCAGAAGGTAATCTTACATAGTATAGTTTAATGGACTGTGACAGGATCTATATACAAGTTTGCAGACTAAAAATATGTTCCTTCTGTAGTTCTGCTGCCTAGGAAGCTTCAACAGAAACAATGGACACGGCAATGAGGGTTGCAAAATGTATTGTATTCTCTAGGCACTTTACAAATATGCCTCACAGCCTTCTTCAGTTAAAGGTTGGACTTCCTTTACTCCATTACTAGTTCTCTATCAAGGGAAGTTGGCAAATTGTGTCCATTCATTGTTTCCTTGAATTTTTGGGCTTAATTGCTTTGTGTTGCATTACTTTTCTGTTAGATTGTCTAAACCAAATTGAATTAATTGCTTGTATTGATCTGGTTGCAGATCCTAAAACATCTTTCTTGAAGTTCAGGAACAGGTGACTCCATATTGACATATTTGTAACTGGAAGTTGTAGATTCATAGTGGTGTATATAATTCTTTTCTGATGTCAAGAACCATTCGGAATCTTTAGCATATTTAACAACCATTGAATGAGTTGCTAACTAGCGAAAATGGCTCAAGTTTGTTGACATAAGAGCAGCAAGACGACGTAACTTATCTCACTTGCACGTGCTTTGCATTGATGGTCAAAAGCTTACGAAGAAAATGCAATGGTGTAAATATTGTTCTGCAAGTCAGTTGAAATTACAAATGGACTTGACAATGTAGCAAAATGACCTCAACTGTAGTGTCTTACTCGATAATTGGTAGCAAGTGTTTTGTAGACCTCCAACAGCATCAGCTTGTCTTGTTTTTTTAAAACAAAAGCAGTTCAGGCCCTTCATCTTCTGTGTATCTATTGCTCTTTTCTTCCTTTTGATCTTTTTTTTTTTTTTGGGTAGTTCAACTAGAATTTTCAAGCTTTATACTGGTTCAAATTATCAGAATATTTAATTGCCAGATATTCCATTATATTGTTTGGTAACTAGTAATAAAGATGTAAGAATGAGAATGTAATATTTATTTCTTACTTTTATTTGTTTGGTTACCAAATGATAAAACTGAAATGAATTTTAAATAATACTGTAATTTTATTCTTAAGGAGAGTGAATATGAGTAAAAATTATAATTAAATATTACAAATAAAAGAAGAGATATTATCAAGTTATTGTTAAAATATTATTAAGATGTTGTAAGGATATTAATTTTTATTAGAATATTATCATCAAAATTATATATTACAATATTTTATATTTTTAATAATTATTTTATTTTATTTCATTAAGACATTTATTCTTATCATAAAAATTGTTTGTAATTATTAAACTAACAATTTTATAAATCATAAAATTATTAGTTATTTATAAAATATAAAATATTTTAATTATTTATTTATAAAATAAATCATATAATAGCTAAATATAAGTAAAAAAAAATTGACACAAAATCTTAAGAAGAGACGAATGTAGAACATACTTGTTTTATATCTAGACAGTTAAAAACACGACTTTTTTTTATTTTTTATTATGATTTTTACTTTTTATTTTTATTTCTATTTTTTAAAATTCCGATTTCCTTATTACCTGATTGCGTTGAACCCTCTCCAATATACAAAAGTAAAATCAATCAGCTTCAATTTCTTAAGATCGAAAAAAGTATATGATAAAAAGAAATACCAGCTCTTACAAGATATCATTATTTGCAACGGCTCTCTGACTTTGTCCGTACTAAATTCCAAGACACGAGCACATGTGCCGTGTCTCTTTCCCAGCTCTTTGACTTCCCTTCCCATACAATGAAACCACATTTCCCATGTGAATGTGCGGTGTTTAAAATTCAGAGCAGCAGAAGTTATAATATTGTTTAAACATTACCCCCATCGTCCATCACATCTTGCTGCTTGTGGAAGTTAGAGCCAAAAGCTCTTGCAGTTAGTTGGTCTTCTTGGTTTTTCCAACTAACCCTTCTTGTTTTCCTTCCTCTAGTGATAACTAAAGAAAGCTGAATCATCTTATCAATTTAATAATTTTCTACCCATTTTATCATTTCAATCCTCTATCTATTTACGTAGATCTCGCTGTAAATTTTATATAAATAAATAGCTGAAATTTATATAATAAAATAAAAAAAAAGTCCGTACCATTCATGTGAGAGGGGTTTTACCGAATACTTCAAGTAACGAATCATATTATTGAAGTGGGAAGACCGTATGGCTCCATACGGTGACATATATGGACTCCAAAGCTTCTTAAAAACGGCCGATTTGAATAAAGTGGAGTTGCGCTAAAAGAGCATTATTGCAACTTGCAAGTATGACCCACTCACACCATTCTCAGTTTGACCAGAAAACGACGCCGGTATTACACATTCATAACCGTTATAAAGCCTCCAATTATTCCACGCTCACCCGGCTCTGCTCACTGCTCTTGTCATCCTACCGTTTAAACCCCATTTTCCCACCCAAAGAAGATTCCCACCACCGAACCTAATGAAAGGAATCAGACCCCCAAGGTCTCATCTGTTTGCCTTTAATTCTCTGTAACTTGAAGAAAGAACCAAACCCTTTTCCTATAATTCAAGAATTTCATTAACCTATGCCTCCAAGAAAGCTTCTTGTTTTCTTGTTTCTCTTCGCCATCTTCATAGACCCTTTTCTTGTATTAGCCTACAATGTGAGTTTCGACTTCTCTAGTTTGAATCTTCGCAACCTCACACTCCTCGGCGACTCCTATCTCCGCAACGGTGCTGTTGGGCTCACCAGAGATGTAACTGTTCCTTCTTCAAGCTCTGGCACTGTAATCTACAACGACCCAGTTCCCTTTTTCGATCCAGATTCCAATATCACTGCATCTTTTTCTACAAAATTCACTTTCTCTATCAATAATGTCAATCCAGGGTCTTATGGTGATGGCTTGGCCTTTTTCCTCTCTCAAGATAATGAAACTCTCGGTAGTCCAGGAGGGTACTTGGGCCTTGTTAACTCGTCTTTGTTGACCAAGAACAAGTTTGTAGCTATAGAATTTGATACCAGGCTTGATGCGCATTTCAATGATCCAAATGATCATCATGTTGGTCTAGACATTGATAGTCTTAATTCCATTAAGACTGCTGATCCCATGTTGCAAGATATCGATTTGAAGAGTGGGAAACCCATCACGGCTTGGATTGATTACAAGAATGAATTAAGGGTCTTGAAAGTTTTCATGAGTTATTCAAGCTCCAAACCAGAAAAGCCACTGTTAACTGTGAATATAGATCTCTCTGTGTCTCTTAAAGAGACCATGTACGCTGGTTTTTCAGGTTCTACAGAAGGGAGCACAGAACTTCACTATATTCAGAACTGGAGCTTTCAAACTTTCGGATTCGTTCCAGTAAGGCCAAACTCACATCCTCATAACGTGTCTGATAGCTCAGTCACAGTGACAACACCGGTTATTCAAACGTCCAAGTCCACCAATAAGCATCACAAGAGGCTTGGTTTGGGTCTTGGCATTGCAGGTCCAGCATTCTTTTGCATGTTCCTGGTGGTTTTTGGTTATATTTCTGTCAAGAAATGGAGGAGTACCAAAGCAATGAAGAACTTAAAAGCAGAGTTAGTGGCAGGGCCAAGGGAGTTTACTTACAAAGAGCTGAGTTTAGCCACTAGAGGGTTTCACCCTAGCAGAATCATAGGCAAGGGCGGATTTGGGTATGTCTACAAAGCCTTCTTTAACTCTTCAGGGACAGTTGTTGCAGTGAAAAGATCAAAACACTCACATGAAGGTAAAACTGAATTCCTAGCTGAACTGTCGATTATAGCTTGTCTGAGGCACAAGAATTTGGTTCAGTTTCAAGGTTGGTGTGTTGAGAAAGGTGAGCTGCTACTTGTTTATGAGTTTATGCCCTATGGGAGTCTTGATACGATCCTATACCAAGAATCTCAGCATGGAATATTTTTGACATGGTATCATAGGAAAAATATTGCTCTAGGTTTGGCCTCTGCATTAACATATCTGCATCAAGAATGTGAGCAGCAGGTCATCCACAGAGACATAAAGACCAGCAATATTATGCTAGATGGTAACTTCAATGCGAGGCTTGGCGATTTTGGATTGGCGAGGCTAATGGATCATGATAAGAGTCCTGTCTCAACACTTACTGCAGGAACAATGGGATATTTAGCTCCTGAGTATCTTCATATTGGGAAAGCTACAGTGAAAACTGATGTTTTTAGCTACGGCGTGGTGATGCTTGAATTGGCTTGTGGTAGGAGGCCAATCGAGAGGGAACCAAATAGTCAGAAAATGGTGAATTTGGTCGACTGGGTTTGGGAATTATATGGCGAGGGGCATATCATTGAAGCTGCTGACAAAAGATTGAATGGAGAGTTTGATGAAGCAGAAATGAGGATGCTACTGCTTATTGGGTTGAGTTGTGCTAACCCAGATAGCACAGAGAGACCTACGATGAGAAGAGTCCTTCAAATCCTTAGTGGTGAGGCTGAGCCCATGGCCGTGCCAAAGGAGAAGCCAAGCCTCACCTTCTCTTGTGGCATGTCTTTGAATCTTGAAGATATTGTCTCTGATTGTGAGTAGTGAATTGAGCCAAATAGTTCGAGTGAATGAGTTCAGCGGATTGATTTAATATCCATTCCCGTTGATTGTTTCATTCTTTCAAAAGAAAATTTTTACCTTTGTTTTAGTGCTGCAAATTTTGATTTGCAGTGACTAGAGACTGTAGGGAGTTCACTTGCCTCTAGTTCAAAACTATTCAATTGAACTAGGGGATGCTTGTTTGTATGCTGAATAGGAGTGTTTCTTTAACACTAAGAATTTGTACTGCCAAAATGAAATTAATATGTTCCTTGTTATACCTTCTTGCGCATTTGATTCATGTAGTTGAATAAAGTAGTTTTCTACAGTATGTATTTCGAGATCAAGTGTCTTTTGAAATTGCTGCACTTAAAACTTACGATTCATTGGTGGACGTGAACCAACAAAATTATGGAGACTTGCATAAACTTTTAGTCCTCAAAGCAGAGAACTGAACTAGTTTGTGCATAGTGAAGACCAGAATGTCTCTCTGAACTAGTTCGTGCATAGGGAAGACTAGAATATCTCTCTTTTGGTATATAAGAATCTTCTATTACAAGAATGTTTTTGGGGATTTACGAGATTTTGCCGTCCCTGTCTCTGCTCGTTTAGCTTTTGCAAATAAAACCCCCAAGAGTCAAGCAGATGCAAAGATATATATCCCTCCATCTTTTCCCTTTTCATATAAATTTCCTGCTGAACGAAAAGAAGCAGAATAAGGTTAGAGTATAACAGTAGGGTTCATAAAATATCAGAGAAGTAAATAGTTAGTGCAAGGGGTGGTGGAGAATTGAGTGGAGGAGGATGATGCTGAGCAGAAATATGAATGGAGACAGTTCAAGCAGAAATACGATGAGCCTTCCCATGCCATTAGAACTGCTTGATTGCTTCAACGAAGAATTGCATCTTAAACCTGCAAGCTACTTAATTGGAGATCTGAAGATATCTCCATTATCAATTGAAGGGCGCGCCGTTATCCATTTGCCATCCAAACAGACAAGTTGGTGGGGACTTTGCACTTTTAAGATTCCACAAAGCATTTATAATGTCTCTTTATCAAAGAAACGTATCAAAACTGAATTATCTGATACATCGAATCTATCATAAAGCTTTTTGCATTCTTAATTGATCCAGTAACCCAGCTTATGGTTTCTTCGTTCATCTCTTCACTTGTTCTTTCCTAGTTCATGAAAGATGGGACCTTTAAACATGTCGCAACCGTACTTCCACAGTCTCCTAGCGTTGACTGTGAGACTTCTTATTTAACTTTAATTTTCTAGCCGTCAGTTCATTGTCAATTCAAGGAATGTCAAGGGCCAGCAGTGTTGCCGTGAGAAACACATCTGCACTGTGACTTGTTTCTAGTCCTACAGTTGATATGCCTATATATATATTACATTGTCATGGCATTTTACATATACTTTAATTCTTGACTTATAGGGAGTTATACAGCAAATTGAAGAATGTGATGTTGACATCCCTAAGTGGCTCTATATGTTGCCGACATTTCTGTAAACCTCACCTTTTCTTCATCCCAAGACATTTCTTTCGTTCTTAGATGAAATGTTGCTCCCACATCACATCTCCTGCATGCATAAGTTACCAGTTATTTTAGTTTCTAGTAAAACAGAATCTTTGACCTCTCACTTGTATGCATGCAAATGGACACGCAAAAAGAAATGTAAAGATGACATTTAGCATACAGAACTAGAGTGAAATTAAACCTTCTCGAGGCTACAATCATAATCAGTACATGATTTCTGTTTTAAAAAAACCTACATTTAGGGTGGCTGACTGACTTTAATCTGGAAATACAGGAGAAGCAAAGATACATCTTGTATAAGTTATGAGCTATGTGGTTATCTTGTTGGTTTCGTTCTTCAAATATGAAAAAAACAAAAGCATATAAACATCAGAGAGCACAAGGCGGCAGAAAAAGATGGGATCACAAAATCAGGATATGGTTATGTTGTATTTTCGACAGACCGATGGGTATAATTAGCCATACTAGCTAGGAGTGATGTTTTATGGAAAACATCAGTTTCAGAGACTCCCCGGGCCCTTAATGTTTTAGCTAAAAACATCTAGTCTTTCATCTTTTTTTCTTTTCTCCCTCTCTTAGGATTCCTTAGAATATGGAAGCTCCAAATTTTTTTTCTTGACATGTTCAATTTATTCTTTTAAATATGCAAGTTGCAAAATCTGCTTTCCTTACTTCTCTTCATTCTCATCATTTATATTTTTTTTGGTGTATATATGTCAGAAGGTTGATAACGTTCACTCCTTGTCATCATTTTTCATTCTTCATCATTTACTTCTCTGCTGTATATAGTATACTTGCTTTCTTTTGGTAAGTAAGCAAGGCAGTGGTAGGTCTAAAATGGTGAGGTGAAAGGAACCACGGGACCAGTTTTGACCCTTACGTTACATTTTATTATGTATATTTTGATGTCACTTTCTAATTACTCTAAAGTAGCCTGCACGGTCACCTCTCTCTCTAAAGCTTGTTGGTCCTCCAGTACTGCTAGACTTGAACTATACGTGGAGCTTCTTGCGTTTCAAGTTGGCTCTCAAGTCGCTCTCCATCTCAGTTTGGACTGAATTCTTCCCATGCTTCCCTCTGTACTTTCCTCGTATTGGCAACAATTCAGGTTCTTCATGATCATCAGATTCTGAAATTAGTTCATTGCTCAAAACTTTTTCTTCACAATTACCTAAGGTTTATAGCTATGATGTATAAAGAAAATTAAACATTACAAGTCTCCTATTAACATTCCCTTGATGACTTACACTATCAATTATGCAGAAGACAAAGGGCTTCTGTTAAATGGTTTTTTTGGGGAGGGGAGTACTCGGTGGAGGGTTTAAAGTTCACAATATCATGTAATCCACGAGCTCAAGTTGACATGATTTGGTGATTTTGAACTACTCGGTTTAGCCCTTAGATAAAGAAAGTTGAAATCTATGATTGCGTATAATTCCTTGTATTGTACATTCAAAACTTAAATAATATTTGAAATTATTGACAATTGAATGTGTTAATACGATCTAAATATACCAAAAAGACTCAGATGGGACACCCTAATGTTCATGGTGTTTGCCATATCTAAAAGATAAAATTAGTACGTTTAGTTATGTCACATTGTAAATGCTCTTTGAATATTCCTTTTACCTAGCAAGTATGAATGAAGATCATAGCAACAAAGAATACTTTCCTGTTGAGAAATAGTAAGATTGATGGTTTTCCAATCACATTGCTGGCCACTCCCGGAGGACACGAGAGATTGAGATGGTGACAGAAGAAGAGAAAGCACAGTTCCAACAAAAGCAAAGCTCTCTTTAGCTAATGGCGGATTGTGCTCCCTCTCTTCTGTCAACAACATATGTAATGCTCCATCCATCTCCTCAAATTGCACCGTATGTTTGAAAAATCACATCGACCATCCTGCTGCTGCATGTCGCCCAAACACATGTTAGCTTCAGTACTTATGGTTAGTGATTGTATTCTTTTCAATAAAATCACTCCTAATTTATCTAAACGATCGTACATGTTATAGAAACTATTTTACTATGTTATTATCATTTCTCTTCCTCGATGAATTGCTTGTAACCAATATAATTTATGTAGCTAGATAACCCTTTTATATGGACCGAAAAAGAAAAGAAAACATCAAACTCTTTCCATGAATACTATTTCCTACTTTGAAATTGGAATCTATATTAAGGAATCATTTGGTTCAAGAAACTAAACTACTATATGTACTTACCAATATTAAGACGCATAGATCTGTGAAAGATTTGACTTTTCCTGGAACCCTTGTTTCCTACATCACTGAAAAATAGGTTTGATGGAAAAGAAAATGGATTAATGACTTATAAGGGTGACAACAAAACTAATAAAAGGGTTTTCGGATAAGGTGCCATAGATTTAAAAAGAGAGATGCTATTGTGATAAAAGATTGCTTTCTCGTATATATGTTTTTCTCAGGATAAACTTTCCAAGAAAACTAGGTTTTCCAAAGAATAACAACTGACCAACAAGGAAAAAGCTAATTAAAACATAAGAACATGAAAAGAATTTATATATATGAGTGAAGAACTAAAAGAGAGAGAGGAGAGGAGGAGCTGACGTCTAGGCTAAGAACTCTTAACAATGGTTGAAATACGTGTGATGAAGGTGTGGATATTTATAGGGACTTGGTGACTGGTGGATGCCAGTAACGCCTGCAAGATGACCGCTTAATGGAGGTGACCAAGAGTTTCACTTTCATTTGTCATATCAAAATCGTATAATGTATTACTCAGTTCTTGGCTTTCTCCTCGCATGTAGAGATTCTTCTCACAGTCAAAATCTCTGCAGTATCCATATTTACCGGGGCTATTCAATATTTCCTTAAAGATTGACATTGACTGTGCTATTAATGTTGCCCAAAAAAACATATTACAACACTATTGGTAATAGTAGCAGCATGTGGAACCGATGAAAGCATCTCTGTCTGATCATGTACATGGATTGCTCAGCTCCAGGAAATTCCAAGTTAAACTGGTAAAAGCAAGAGGATAATCTTAATTTTACAAACACTGCTACTTTTCCCTTTTCCTATAAATATCTTTCTCCTTAATTTCTTCTATGCGTTTCTGGGCCCTCCCTTCTTCAAGTTTCGATTTTTCATATTTGGACTGGCTCTCTCGCTCATTGTTTCTGCATGCTCCATTTTGCTTTCTGGCGTTAGATTTAGGTTAGCTTCATTTGCTTAATTGATTTCTAAACTATTTGAAGGCTTCTCTTTAATAATATTATTTCTGTGATTCGGAGACTAATGTTACGTGGTATGAGAGGCCTACTTCCTCAGCTCCTCCATCAAAGCTTTCTTCGATTTCTCCAATCCAAGTTTAATTAGCGAAGTTCGCTCTTTGAATATATCCCTGTTAAGGAAGATGAAAGGAGCGGCAGAGGCGACGTTAGTGGATCTAGGCTTGATTTAGGAACAAGAGGCAATCATAATCATATATATGACTGATTGCTTCTTTTGAACTGGTAGAGATTAGGGGAGAAAGACGAAGATTAGTGTCGGGTTAAGGATTTCTCAAGTATGAGTGATGGGTATATATTTTCTATTTTGGGTTAGATCAGATTATTAGCAATATTTTTATTTTAAAAAGTAAAATTAAATGACACATTAGTTGATTTGGCACGCCACATGTCCTTAAATAAGTACCTCGAATCTTTCTATCCAATTTTACCATATTCAACCATATTTAATGGCCAAAATTCAAAATCCTAAATAATAGGACTTCACCTCCAAAATAATTAAAAGCTAAGGGAGTAACTCTTTTTAGGGTAAATTATTCTATTTTTTAAATGTTAAGGGATAAATTGGTACAATATATAACAATAAAGGCTAATTTAGATATTTTATAAATTATACTTTTTCCTTAATATTTTTTTGTTACCTTTGTTCGTGACTATTATTGACTTGTGTGATAAAATTTGATAAATAAATTATTCAATTAATTTTTAAACCCAACTTAAATTAATTGCTAAATACTATTAATTTTAATTTTAGGTTAGACTAAACTTATAGTTAAATAGGTTCATATTTTTCATGTAAAACCTTTCCAACCATAGTGGAAAGAAATTATGTTTATAATGGAGATTGGAGTCATAAAAACCAAGAGAAAGATATAATCTTAAAGCTTGAAAGTTATATCTTCTACAATCAATTTGTGATAGGGCAACACTATTAATGGCTTGAGATCGTCTGTTTCAGATTGCCTGTACCTACTCAGTGCCAACTTCTCCTATCCTTATACTCCCTCCTATCCAAAATAAAAGTCGTTTTAGAGGGATGTACACTTAATAAGAAAGTTAATGAAATATTTGATATACCCTTATTAATTGCATGTTGAAGTGCCTTGAAAATATAATCTGTGTAATTAAGATGTGAGAGAAATTAAAGAGAAATTTTGGAAGTAAAATCATAAACATGCATAAAAAGTCACGAACGATACTTATTTTGAATAATTAAAATCCCTCTAAAACGATTTTTATTTTAAATAGGAGGGAGTACTATTTTACACTATCTCATTTATTTATTGTGGAACATATGGATGAGAGAAGTTTGACACAGAATAACACATAGAATTCAGAATAGAGGATCTGCATCCCTATTAATGGTTGTTATTGGGCAATTAATGGTAAGCGAGAGTTGTGATGATTGATAAGTTATTATTAAGAAATGTCATTATAGTAAACTGCTCCTCCCTTTTGCCACCAATCATGAACCTTAGAAAATGATCAGGGATATGCCACCCAAAAATCATAGTGATGGATACTTAAAAGAGGGTGTTAAAACTTTATTTATGTGTTTTAAATGATTTTTAATAAATAAAAATAGTATTTGGCTCTATTTATTTTTGCAATTTTTATTACAGTTTTTAAAAAAACAAAAAAACAGTAAAATCTGTTTGATTCCATTTTATTTTTTATTTTAAGAAAATAAAAGTATGCAATAAGATTATAGAAATAGAATTTTCTCATTTTCAGCTTTTCAACATTTGGTAGCCAAAATAAAAAATTTTGGTTATTAGTCTTTCTTTCTTTGTTTTCAATGGAGGTTTCTTATTATTCAATATAATCTTGTTCTCCTCTAGCCAACTAATTTACAAACAAGATGCTTCTCATTTTGACTCCTCTTTCATCTTTAGTAGTCATAATAAAGAAGGAATAAAATATAAATCACTATAGCTTTACAATGAAGGTTAAGATGACCCAATAGGTGCAACTTCTTGGGCTCTAAGAAATTATTAGAAGGTAGATGAAGGAACCCACACTTCGATCAAAATCTATTTGCAAGTACACATAGTTAATTGTAGTAAGTTATAAAGCTTAAAGGATTCAAACTATCGATCTAATAAGGATTATACTACCATGCTTATTAATCATAGTCAAACTGTTAAACTAAATAAAAACAAGAATTTATGAAACAATCAAATTAATAAACTAATGAAAGCAAGATATTTAAAATAGTGAAAAGAAATCAATAATATAAATGTTAGGAGTTCGAGATTTACTTATGTGGAATTTCTATTATCATACAAGATTTATTATTATGGTTGAAAGAACAATTAATTTAATGTATCTATGCCTCTGTTAAAGCACATAGGTATCTTGAACTATATAATGATCACATTCTAATGCATAATTCAATCTAATTAAATATATCAAACATAGTTGATCTATTTAGTTATCGGTGTTTATTCTCTTAGTGCATAGATCAAACTTCACCTTCCAGTCTTCTATACAATTTATAAGATTGAATCTTTGATGGCTAGCTATAAACTTAAAAATTAAAAATAAAGAGAATAATTAAGCCAAATGATAACTTATCATGTATTAGTAATCGAAAAATATATCACAAGCTACATCCTTAACTGTAACTAGGGTTTTAGCTACTATACATATTAAAAACAAATAATTCTTAATATAAGGAAAAGAAGATAAGAAAGAAATATAAGAATTGTTATGATCTCCTTCAATTTTGCTCCTAAATTCTTGCATTAGTGCTAAGATTGAATGAAACTATACTAAATCATAAGGTTGTCATCACACACCCCACAAAAGTCCCCTAAGCAAAATGTAACACCCTACTCCCACGTGACCCGAACCCAACATCGATGGTGATATCCGAGTCCGTACCCCGCGAGAGTGGCGTGTTACATCACTCGAACATAGTCAAACACTCAGTATGTTTTTTTAATACAATCATATGCGCGGAAATCAGTAGACAATCTGGGCCCGCTTTAATTTGTAAACATGGACAATGATAACCATACACTCGATAGTATTTAGAATAGCCAATTAACAAATCCATAACCAAATTGGGCCCAATTTTTATTCATCAACATTTCAGTAATCACATGACAATCAATAAAATTACAATAGCCATTTGGGGCCCACTAGAACTATAGCATTATTTTCCAGAAAAATGCGGAATACATAATTGTATAAAAATAAGATGACACTAATGCAGACGTGGACTGATCCCGACCTCTATCTCTGACTTGTATGCAGTAGGCATACTCCCGTTT
>JANITX010000212.1:76177513-76190205 GCA_027564395.1 Erythroxylum ulei | reverse complement strand
GAATTCCATTTATCATTCAAATAAATTTGCCACATGTTATCGCACATACAAGCCATTTGTCAAATGTACATGTTGCCACAAGTCACGCTATAACTAGTCCACGTGTCACAATAGGGTTGGTCCAATATAAAAATCCTTCTAAAATCTCACCAAAATACCAACGTCCCAAAAAAAATACCAATTTGCTAAAACACATTTTCCTCATCAAAATATCAAAATTCATGATTCTAGCCCTAACCTGGGTAACGGGATGTTACACAAAACATGGTAAAAGTATTTATAGTTAAGATTACAAAATAGAGTCCTAGATCACTTGAAATTGTGAGTTTGTGCATCCTTATAATTTTTGCTATAAGAATCAATGTCATACCAACTTTTAAACCTACACCTATTTTGTTATGGAACTTTTATTGTCTTAAATTAGTGTGTAACTAGCAGTTGACACAAAGTTGTAATCGGTGATGACTTTATTTTGTAACTTTCTGTATAAAAGCATGATGAGTCTGACACTAATCATATATACCACTCTTGTACCAAATTTGTATCATTTCTTAGCAATTTGAACCTTGCAACAGACAAGCGCTTGTCTCTTTAGTATGTTCAGATCTTGTTTACCATCTTGCATAAACTTCTCCAATTTTGGCGTTTGCAAACTTGGATTGATCTCTGATGTCTTTTATAAAGTTGTTGTCCTTCAAGATAGCTTCTCAATAACTCACCTAAATCAAATAACGAGTTGCACTCAAACTAAAATTTCTCCTTAAAATAATCACATACAAGAAAATGAACTAAGTATAGAAAAAAATTATATGAGCTATATAAAATATGTCATAAAAGTACTAAATAAAACTAATTCCCTAATAACATGTAAAATATTGACTTATGAAATTCTCTTATATTTAACTCATTGATTATCCTCAATTAATTGACAACGAGTAATCCTAGCAAACTAAACTAACCTAACTAAAAAAGAAACAATTCCCCTTTTGAAGGTGCATGGTGACATTTAGCATATGACATATGCCTTTATACCTTTAGGTGTTCCTAGTGGAGGAGGTATATTCTCCTGAGGGTTTGCTAACTGATATCCACAAATATTAGGCTATATTCATTAGTCGAGTTCATATTTAATAAGACAAGATAAACTTGAAACACATAATACTTTTTAAGTGCATTACTATTCAAACAAAATAATGCATACACTATTCTACCTCCTTCATCAAGTTCAAATACTTTAATCTGACAATTTTCTCTCATTCATACAAGTGTTTGAAATTTGGTAAGGTAAATTCATCATTTTCTAGACAATTGAACTTACCATATGCTTGAAAATCATCTAAATGAATAGAGTTGTAATAGGGCTAAAGAGATTAATAGGTTAACTGAGAAAAGGGGATAGGAGAAACAAAAACATATGTAATAAGTAGATAAAAATAATTAAATCAATAGAATTTTCCAATCATTACTTCACTAACTCTTCATATCTTTGTAACAACCCTTCTCCCTTTAATATTTTTAAATACAAGAAATCATGCCAATCAATTTTCACAACCATATCAAATCATAAGCAAAAAGCTCCAATAAAATGAGTTAGGGTATAATTACTTATTTTTATTTTAGGTTTAACTTTTTTGTAAAAAGATACTAAGAAAAGGCTACAATTTTATAATAGGCTCAAAAGGCCCACTAAAGGATTAATGTATAAAAAGTAGATAATTTGGACCAAACTTAATCATAAGTGTCTTTATCATTTTAATGCTTGTACATATCTTACATGTAATCTAAAAAAAAATATGAACTTCAAGTTTAAAAAAATCAAAAAAAAAGAAGGAATCCATATTTGGAAGGAAATTTTTTTTTTGCATAATGGTTCAAATTCTCATAGGATGCTTAAGTCAAATCAAAGCATTTTTGTTTAATAAATTCTATTTCCTAATATTCGTAAAGTCAAGTTTACATAGTAACTAGTTAATCATATTATGCAACTAACCTTTACAACCAATTTTAACCAAGAATTATGCATAAGTTTATAAGGTAATAAATGAGAATATAAAAACAAAACTAATAACAATAGGAGCTTAAAAATTTTGAAAAATTGAGTTGTAATTAGATAAGTCTCAATTTTACCCCACAATTAAAATAATATTGACCCTAATATTGTCAAAAATATTAAGCTAAAAAGAATGCAAAAACTCTTTGAAAAACCAATAATTTGAAAAGAGGCCCCATTATGAAGTACTATACTTTGTCTAGTTACACAACTCTCAAAATCTATCAAGGCATAAAAAAAAGAGAGTGCATCCAAATTGCATTTAAATTTTCAATGTTCTCAATTCAAAACAATAACAATAAAAGTTTGTTAAAACAATTAGTTAAAACATTACATTAACTAAACAACTTGAATTAAAAAACTAAACTACATATATGCCTGAGTGATTGTCACCAAAGTCATTGGAAAGGTAGAGGAGGCAGAAAGTGCTAAAGATCACAAAGTATTCAATTTGACATGAACATCTATAAATTCTCCTTAATATTATTGTTGGACGTTACTAACTATTGCTTTGTTATGCTTCATAGCCTAATAGTTGCCATTATGTTTTCTCCTTGTCGAGCTCTTCATCATCATCAGTTTATCTCTTCTCTTACCCTATGTTATTTAGGTACCCTCTATTGATTCTCCCTGAATTAATCCATCTATTATTTTTAGGTGTACCCAAACAACTTCATCTGGTCATCATCAATATAGTTGTCCTCTCCAATTATTGCAAACCTAACATTAGAGAGGTCCACTCTTTGCTTCTTCAACGATTGGTTGATCAATATCAAGAATATAAATTTTTATCTTTGACTAATGTCAAACCATATGATTGATAGACTACATCATAAAAAATGATATCCTGACCAGTGGAGCCTTATTGAAACCATTGTAAAGGAGATCTATAAGGTACAAATTTGAAGTTTGGAGTTAGTTCAATCTACTGGACTGAGTTTGTATGTTGTGGTTAGTGCGTACGCCTTTAATCAAGGTTGCATAACTTGTTGCTTATATTAAAAAAGCAACCTTTTAGTTTCAAGTAATCTCCAACCTTAACTAATATAATACATTAGTCCTGCTCCACTAATAGTGACTCGATGACTTCCTATTATGAAAACTTAGCATCTTACTGTCTAATGGAAAATTAAAATGCTCCTCTTCAAATACAACAATCTCAATGCCTCAAATGTAAGATTATATTGCCGTCAGACTTAGTTTAGACTTGTCGATGATGTTGGCATAGAACTCCTTCATCAACTTTGGGTAGTAATCTCCTTAAAGAGTGAACAACCTTTCTCACCTCAAATTATAAAAAATATTATGAACCCTGAAGGTTCTCTCAATGTTAACACTCATATTCTTTTCAACTATCAAGTTATTGTTGCATCTTTTATTATACCATTCTTTATTTTTTTCATTTGTAACTTAGGAACTTCCTCTAGAGAAGGTGGTGCAGAAGAAGAAATGGCATGACTCATCTTTTTCTTAGCCACCATTTTTTATTTTAGGAGCCAACTTTAGCACACACAATAAAATATGCTAACAATTTAAACATAATTCAAAATCTTTACTCCAAAATGCTTGCGATGATAACACTAGTAACACAAACCTATAATAAGTTGCATGATATATCATAATCAATGTAGCTCCACAATCCAAAGTCAATTCAACCTTTGAGGGAATAAGATTAGTGGCACGTATGGCTTCATAGTGTGTTAAGGGCTTTTCTTCTTATCAACACTGGTTA
Organism: Erythroxylum ulei; assembly: GCA_027564395.1. Taxonomy (NCBI): domain Eukaryota; kingdom Viridiplantae; phylum Streptophyta; class Magnoliopsida; order Malpighiales; family Erythroxylaceae; genus Erythroxylum; species Erythroxylum ulei. Next base: position 76,186,423 of record JANITX010000212.1, on the reverse strand, counting down.
AAGATGTTATCAATAATGATTTACTTTTGTCCTTCTTAATCTTACTCTCTCCCTCAAGATTTTTTGACTTTCTCGCTTCTTTCTCCCTGTTAACTTTAGGCTCAAGAGTTTTACGCCTCCTTAATGGAATAATCCACATTTGATCTTTACGGTTCACCTTAATATTACTTGGAAGCTTTTCTTAAACCTATTCACTCACCACCTTAGCTAGTTAACTCATTTGCACCTCTTAAGTTACAAATGGACGACTACTTAACTACACAAGTTTTTCCAATTTTGCATTGATGGGAGGTATGAATTTCTTGAACATCTCTTCCATCCCATTATCATATGACGGTGGTTACTATTAAAATTGAGGTTATTATTGGAACTTAGGTAGTCTTTTAGCTATAACGAGTTCATTTCATTATTTCTTTTACTAGAACTTTAGGTAAATGTTCTACCTTGAATTGTAAGTGTTAAAGAATGGATTGTTCTTAACAACTTATTTTCCTCAATAGGCAGCCAACTTTCTTATAGTTATTAAAGATCGAATCCATATTCATGTATGCATAGGGATGATACCTATATATGTCATACCTAATAACATACTTGTTACTTATGTCACAATGCAATTACATCCTCACCTAGATTGAAAGTTTAGTTACTTATGATGTTAATTCTAAAGATGCTTAAACCTCAAAAAGGGATGCTTTTGACTTTCCCTATACAAACTTAGTTGATAAATTTCTAGTTAAAGATTCGATGATCTCTTTGACCTTCTCAAAACCAACGTTTGATATCGCATAAGAATTGCATAACCAGTTAAAGGAAGTATTAATGATGTGGCCATTGACTAGGCAAAGCTCTATATCATTCCTAATCTTTATAGAATGCTTCTCACTCTTTTTTAATAATGCTTTGAATTTACATCCTCAATTTGGTGGTCATATTTATAGAGAAGAATCTTAGCATAAAGGCATCATACTTTTGATCCCACTCCTTAAAAGAATCCACTTCTATTGAGATCAACCGCATCTTTACTCTATCTTATACAATAAGCAAAATACCTTATCTGAAGCTCATCTTCTGTAAGGTCATTTAATGGAAGATTCTAAATTATTGAATAAGTTATTGATGAATGTAATTATGTCTTCATTACATGATTCACTAAACATTGGTAGAAAGTAGAGATGAACTTACTTGTAATTCTATGCCCTTTAACTCAGTTTGACGCATGAAAGACTTACATTTATTCCCAGAATCTAGATGATCTCTCATGTGTAGGGTTGGTAAAAGGGCCCGACCGACCCAACTTGACCTAAAATCAACGGGCTAGGTCTGGATTGATTGGACCTCAGGCTAGGCCTCGAATCCTATTTTCTCATCCCGATTAGGCCTTGAGTGGGGCCCAGGGTAGGGCGGTCACTCGAACTCGGTAACACAAAATAACGTCATTTTGATTTTTTTAAATAAAAGAATTAGGGCTGGGCTGGGTCGGCCCATCTTGAGCCCCGTAGGGTCGGACTAGGACCTGACCTGTCTGGGCCCGACCCAACCCATTGTCATCCCTACTCATGTGAATATAAGGTGGCTATTATTGCTCCATGCTGATGATAATGTTTTCTTAATATGTAGCCATCTATTTTCATCTTCATACTCAGTTATGTATACAGGTTCACTCGATTTTAGTTTCAAGTTAAAGTAGGTTATCATTTATAAATCTTAGATCTCATATCAACAACTTTGAAACAAATGAAAGAAAACTAGAATTAGCAAATTAGAAATCAAATAGTCTCTGACAATGATGCTAAAAAATTGATCAAATATATCTATAAGTGCATAAAGTCAATTACAACAAGTTATAAATTATGAAGTATTCTAAAGTATCAACCTCACAACGACTATACTGTTGGGCTTATTAATCCTAGTCAAACTATGAAACTAAATAAAAAAGAATTTAAGAAACAATCATATTAATATACTAATGACAGTAAGACAATTAAACTAGTGAAAAGAAATCAATAGATAAATTTTATTATTTTAAGGTTCAATTATATTGAATTTCAGTTTTCGCGAAAGATTTATGATTATGGTTGAAATAAAATTAATCTAACATATTTATGCCCTCCCTTAAGGCATACATTTATATTAAACTAGGTAATTACTAACTCTTGATGCACAATTTAACCTAGCTAAACTCATTAGTTATAATTAATCTTTTTAATTATGAAAATAGTATAGAAAATTCCTTTCTTTAGATCTAAATTGTTTATTTTGCTAGTGCATGGATCATACTTCACCCCTTAGTCATTTATACAATTCCTAAGATTGAATTTATGATCAGTCACAAACTCAACAATCAAGAGCAAAGTGAACCAATTCAACCAAATGATAACTCATCATGCTTTAATAATCAAAGAATTCATAACAAGATACATTCCTAACCTTAATTAGTATTAAAACTATATTGAAATCACATCAAATCTCTTTAATTGTCTGATTAAAAAAAGAATCATGAATAAAAGGGTTGAAATGTACCTAATTCAAATTCCAGCATAATTTTTCTCTCAAACTGTCAACTACAAGTTGTCCATGTATTTAGCCTCGAATGGTATTCATAGGGTAGAGAAAAAGAACTTAATACTTAAGACGAAAATGCAAGAGTCCTAGCTCCCTTATACCTTTTTCCTATTTATAGAAAAAGACATTAGGGTTTTTTTCTTATTAAAATTAAATTTGCTAACTTAAATTATAGTTACATTTTTAATTTTAACAAAATCAAATATCTCGTATTTAATTCTTGAAGTTTCTCAAACTCCATAATTAAGTCCAACTTAATTTAAATTAAAAAATTTTAATTGCTCTTTTATGTGTGACGTGTTAGGTTTCTAATATATTGGCAATGATTATAAATTAGAATTAAAATTAGATAAATTGAAACTCCTTTTAATTTATATTTAATTCTCTGATTAAATAATTTATAATCATAAATCATTATTTCAAAAAGGGGGAGCATACATTAAAGGGACTGTCTAGAGGTAAAAAAGAAAAACTTAAACAAGTTTTTTCGAGGCTTTATAGCAAAGGGAGATGTACGTGTGAAGTTTTAGAAACAAGATTACCTTGTGATTAGGATTTTTTAAAAAACTTAAATAATTAATTAACTTTCAAGATTGGTACAATAATACAAAGGATGTGACTAATTGACACCATTTGTGAGGCCTTACAATTTGGGCATTCTATGAAATCTTAAAGCTCAATGCCCCATAATCCCAAGCGCTTAATTCATTTATTAATTACATTACCCAACCTTATAGCCTATCTGGGAACACACCATCTTCGAACTAGTTCTAAATAACACATTATATGTAGATTATGCGTGAGGATCACCTTTTAAGTTTTGTTAGTGATTGCATGTACTAGAATGTCCTCTTGTTTAGTCCCCACCCTAAAGATTCGTCAATTCCTTTCTAACTATATGGCATGTACAATGTTGCTTAAAGCAATTTTGGAGATTATCCAGTTAACCCTTTCCTGTTCCCCTTATTGCAGCGCTAAGTAAGAATCTCCTTTCACTTTTGCAATTCTAGGTTCATATCCTATAGTTGTAGTATCTTTTGCCAAATTGTTCCTGATAGGAAATACCTATATTAGATGATAGAAAATATATATATTAGGGAGAGTATGATCTCCCTCTTTAGTGTGTGATTTCCTATTTATTCCTAAGATTGTTTCCCTATGTAATTACTTCTATATAAATGATATAGAGGTCTTGAGTATGTATCAAGCCCTCTGTTTTTAACTATATTCTTCACATTGTATCAAAGCCTAATTTCCAAACCTTAGAACTTATTTACCGTAAACCCTAACACCTTCCAATCTTTCTAAAACACTTACCTCCACTTATCAAATCCACATAAGTAACCAGGGGGTGCCGACGACCATCAGAGTACTGGCGGTGTCATCGAAAAACCACCCACTAGTCAGCGCATGGGTGTCACTTGACATTGTCCAGCGACCATTGACGATGGTAGTTAGATGAGTCAGCTCGCCACTGTCTTAAATGAAGTCTTGGCCTTACCTTGTCTTAAAACTAACCAGAACATAGATATTTTTTATAACAGTAACGTTTTATATATTTCAGAACATCATCAGCAGTGTTTTTAGTGTCCGTTTAGCAAAGAAATCCATCTAGCATAACTGAAAGATGTCAGATTCCAGAAGCAAATCATTGACAGGCGTTCCAACAATGGGTTCCTCAACTTTGCGAGGTCAGAGAAAGTTGTTCCATCTTACATCTAATCTCCCAACTGAACAAAAAATATTAAAAAATTGGCAAGGTGATGATGCACAATTACTACATATTCTTTTCGATTCTATGGAACCTAAAATTTCGGTCCTATTCTCTCATGTTAACACTTGTAAGCAAGCTTGGGACTATGCTAAGTTTCTTTACTCCAGTAATATGCTTCGCATGTATGATATTTTTGTTGAGTTATTTCAATCCAAACAGGAAGAAATTTTGATTGAGTCCTCTAGGATAGTGAAACGTGCATTTAAGGAGTTGAATTCTCTATTACTGATCACATCTGATATTAAGGAGATGCATATTCAAAGAGAGCACTTGGTAACTATAACGTTTTTGGTTGGATTGAAACTTGAGTTTGAACCTGTGTGAGCACAAATCTTAGGAGAAGTAAACTTTCCATCCTTGGTTGAATTATATTATAGACTCTCTCGCTCTATGACTAAGACGAATCCATCAGAGAGTAACTTTGATAGGTCAGCTCTTACAACACAATTTGATTCACATGTCAAAGGAAACCATGGGCAAAGTCGAGGAGGACGCGGTGGTTGTGGTGCCCGAAGAGTACGTGGTAGAGGCTCACGACTCCATTGCACACATTTTGATAGAGGCGGACATGATGAAAAGTCTTGTTGGGATAAAAATCCTTATTTGCAAACTGCTTATATTGCGTCTTTTGAAAAACAATGTTCGGCTACAACTTCATAATCGTTTGTTACTTTATCTCAAGATGAGTATACTAAGTTTTTGTAGTATCAGTCAGCTTAACAAATATCATCTTCCTCTATATCATCTTCCTCTATGGCATCTGTGGCTCATCAAGGTAACCCAACCACTTGTTATTCAACTATCCCTCGAAAACAATCATGGGTAATGGATTCTTGTGCCATTGATCATATTTTAGGTAAAATAACCAACTTTAACCATATTGTTCCTTCACCTGCCTCTCATAATAATAAACTTACTATTGCTGATGGATCTACTACCACCATTAAAGGTGTTGGACCCTCTTATCCTTGTTCTTCGATCACATTACCCTCTACATTATTTGTACCAAACTTTCCTTTCAATCTTGTATCTATGAGCAAATTGACTAAAAAACTCAATTGTTCTGTATGTATTTACCCTGATAATGTCATTATCCAAGATTTGAAGACCAGGATGACGATTGGAGAAAGGCGTGAATCGAATGGAATGTACTATTTTGACAAGTTGTAATCATCCATCGCATGCCCAGTGTCAGTCTCTCCTATTGATATTCATAGTTGACTGGGTCATCCATCTTTGGAAAATCTCAAAAAAGTAGTACCGAGGTTAGATTCTATTTCCAGTTTAAATTGTGAGTCATGTCAGTTAGGAAAACATCATTGTACTTCGTTTTCTCCTCGAGTCAATAAAAGAGTTGAGAAACCCTTCATGTTAATCCATACAGATATTTGGGGTCCAAGTCGTGTCAAGTCCAAGTTGGGATTTCATTATTTTGTAATTTTTGTTAATGATTTCTCTCGAATAACTTGGTTATCTCTAATGTGAGATCGTTCCAAACTATTCTCTCTTTTTTGGTCTTTCTATGCTGAAATTCAAAATCAGTTTTGTACCTGAATCAATATTCTTCGTAATGATAACGCTAAAGAATATTTCTCTATCTCATTCTCCAGCTACTTGAAACAACAAGGTATTCAACATCAATCTTCCTGCCTACACACTCCTCAACAAAATAGGGTAGTTGAGAGAGAAATCCAACATATTGTTAAAATAGCTCATACCTTGTTAATTCACATGAATGTACCCAAAAGTTTCTGGGGAGATGTTGTATTTACTGCATGTTTTCTTATCAATCAAATGCCATCTTCTGTGTTAATGGGTAAAATTTCATTCTCAGTGCTCTTTCCCTATCAAGATCCTTTTTGATTGCTCCTCGAGCATTCAGATGTGTTTGTTTTGCTCACCAGCTTTAGACTAACATGAATAAATTAGATCCAAAAGCTATAAACTGCATCTTTCTCAGGTACTCTCATTTTCAAAAAGGGTATAAATGTTTTAGCCCCTCATTAAATCCTTTTTTGTGTCTTTACTGATGTTACATTCTTTAAAGACACACCGTAATTTTCTGATGTTGAGTCTGTCTCTACTGACACTAATGAGTGTCTACCAATTCCTTTTGCTCCTTTCCAAACAACTCCTAATTATGGTGCTACTAATACTAATCCTACTCCTTTGGAACGTCTCTCTCATCCTGATTTGTAGGTTTATACTCAATGCACTCATCCTGAAGTACGACCAGACAATTCACACTCATCACCATTGTCTTCTCCGTCTTTAATTCCATTAAATGATGATCTTGATTGGCCCATTGCTCTCCGTAAAGGAAGAAGGTCTTATACATCTCATCCTATTTCAAACTTTGTTTCTTATAACTCATTATCACCATCATATGCTGCTTTTGTATCCACTTTATCTTCTATACCTATACCTAAGTCTGTTTCAGAAGCTTTGGATCATCCTGGATGGAAACATGCCATGGAAGAAGAGATGTTGGCTTTGCAAGCTAATGCTACATGGGACTTAGCTCCTCTTCCACATGGTCAGATAATTGTGGATTGTCATTGGGTGTTCAATGTTAAGGCCAATTCTTATGACATGATTAATCATTTAAAAGCTCATTTGGTAGCTAAGGGTTATAAACAAGTGTTTGGTATGGATTATACTGAAACCTTTTCTCATATCACGAAATTGACATCCGTTGGTGTTTTTATTATAGTGGCAACCACCCATAACTGGCCTCTTCTTCAACTCGATGCAAAAAATGTTTTTCTTCTTGGTAATCTTCAAGAGATTGTTTTTATGGAGTAACCACTAGGGTTTGTTTCTCAGGGAGAGACTAATCTAGTGTTTCGCCTTAACAAATCTTTGTATAGTCTAAAACAATCACTGAAAGCTTAGTTTGGGCGCTTTAGTACAGTGATTATGGAATTTGGTCTACATCGATGTGGTGTGGATCACTCTGTGTTCTATCGTCCCTTCAAGGCTGGTAAAATTCTTTTGATCGTGTATATTGATGATATTGTTATTACTGGAGATGATAAAGCAGGAATTTAGTCTTTAAAGTCATTCCTAAATACTAAATTTCAAATAAAGGATCTTGGTTTACTAAAATATTTTCTAGGTATCGAGGTAGCAAGGTTGAAAATGGGGATTTTTCTATCTCAAAGGAAGTACGTTCTTGATCTTCTAGAGGAAACAAGTCTGTTGGGAACAAAGCCAGTTGGTAGCCCCATAGAACCAAATGTAAAACTTAATGTTGATAAAGGAGAGTAGTTGGAAGATCCAGGTAAGTATCGAAGGCTTGTTAGTAAACTGAATTATTTGACTGTTACTCGTCTAGATATTTTGTTTGCTATAAATGTAATGAGTCAGTTTATGGGATCTCTACAAACAATTCAATGGGATGAAGTTATTAGAATTTTGAGATATTTGAAAGGCTCTCTAAGGCAAGGTCTTCTTTACCAGATTTATGGACACATTTAAATTCAAAGGTATACAGATGCAGATTGGGCAAGCTCTTATGACCGACGATCTACTTCAGGCTACTGTGTATTTTTGGGTGAAAACCTGGTGTTATGGAAAAGTAAAAAGCAATCAGTTGTTGCACATTCTAGTGCTGAATATGAGTACAAGCCTATGGCATATACTATATGTGGTTGATTTGGTTGAAGCATCTTCTCAAGGAACTTGGTTTTGAGTACTCCACTCCAATAAAATTGATGTGTGATAATCAAACAACTATTCATATTGCCTCGAATCTAGTCTTTCATGAGAGAACCAAACATATTAAAGTGGATTGCAAGTTTGTTCATGAAAAGCTTCAAGAAGGATTGATTGAGACACCATATGTCAAGTCAAAAGATCAACTTGCTGACTTACTCACCAAAGCATTAAGGGGGTCTCAGTTGAAACCTATATGTAACAAACTCGGAGCTTATGATATGTATGCACCAACATGAGGGGGGAGTGTTAGGACATACCTATATTAAATAATAAAAAATATTTATATTAGTGAGAGTATGATCTCCAGCTTTAGTGTGTGATTTCCTATTTACCCCTAAGATTGTTTTCCTATGTAATTACTTCTATATAAATGATACAAGAGTCTTGAGTATGTATCAAGCCCTGTATTTTTTGCTCCGTTCTTCACAGTTCCTACACAATTTCATTCAAAGAAAATATAGTCCACTGTTTTAGGTTCTATTTCACAGAGGACACATGATTCCATAATATTCCTGTATCGTCTCAACCTATCTTTGGTGTTGAGTTTACCCCTAATTAAAAACTACAAGGTGATGGAGGCTCTAGGACACGTATGTTCATACAACAGCAAATTGTACTATGCAACCTGAGGAAAGTGTTCTTTCAATAAGTCCCTACATGTATGATTAGTGAATATTTCTGATTGGTGATGCCTCCATATTATTGTTGGAGTTATGTAAATATAGTGCCCTAGAAAGCAAGTGTATTTACATGTAACTTTATCTTCTACAGTTACAATTTTGTAATGAAAATATTTATTATTAATAAAACAAAAGAGTTTGGTTTTATCTGTATGAGCATTATATATCTGGTCA
>JANITX010000212.1:76157410-76177413 GCA_027564395.1 Erythroxylum ulei | reverse complement strand
TGTTTATGTTTTATTATCCTTATACCATATCATGTATGGATTGGCATGTTGATTTGGATTTGTTGCTTTCGCTGCAAGTAATGATTTCTTAAAAGTTTTGAAATCTACCGTTTTTTCAAACAAAGTATGTTTTCTTTTTCCGATCCAACAGTTATTTAGTCTTCTAGATGAGGTTCTAATTCAATGAGTAATTTTGTTGCTTGTGTGGAAATTAGATGTAATTTGGTTCTAGATAATTAGGGGTTCCTTCACTTTAATGTTATCACCTATTACACTCCTCAAGCCAATCATCCCCTAATCAGATAATAGTCCCAATAAGGACTAATTATCATACCAAATAATGCGATTGGGATTTTTTTAACCTAATTTAAAGAAAATTCATATGAACAGAGGTGTGTATCATTTCAAAACCAAAACCAAAACCTTATTTGCAAACACATATAGAAGGCATAGCCAATTTCCAAAAATATAAAATTGACAAGAGGCATGCAAATTTTATAGAAAATAATAAAACAAGGTAAAGTGCATGAAACAAAAACCCTAATCAAATAATGTCATAATCTCTATTAGGAAACTCCTTTAATTAATTAAATCTTAAGCCTTACTTTTATCAAATCAATAACAATCAAGCAACTTTAATCAAGTTAAACAATTGAAAAAGGTTCTGATATCATTGTTATGAAACTAACCATGATCCAATCACAGACACAGTGAAAAATAATTTTTACAGTTTCTCGATCAAATCTTTTAAATTGAATAACTTAAAAAATACAAATCATAAATAAAAAGGTTGAAGCATACTTAATTTGGATTCCTACATAATTTTTCTTCTTGAATTGTCAACTACAAGTTTTTCATGTATTCATGCTCTAGTGGTATTCACAGAGCTAGAGAAAAAGTACCCAACACTTGAAAGGAAAAGACAAGAGTGCTAAGTCTCTTATGCCTTTTTCTTATCTATAAAAAAAATACTACAATTGTTTCTTAATAAAATTAAATTTTCTAATTATAGATAAAGTCTAACTCTAATTATAATGAAAAATTAATTTTAATAAAATCAAATATCTCATTATTGATTTTGGAATCAAACTTTATAATTAAGTTCAAGTTAATTTAAATTATATATATATATATATATATCTCTTTTTAACTGTTATTTTATATATGACTTATTAGGTTCCTAATATGTTGGCAATAATTATAAATTATAATTATAATTCATAATTATAATTAGATAAATTAAAACTCCTTTTAAGTTATCTTTAATTCTTCAATTAAATAATTTATAATCATAAATTAAGATTGATGCCCAAATATTACTAATGTTAAAGTGGGTTGACTCAACCTCTTCATGTATAATTTAATCATTTCATCGTCAAATATTCAAAATAGACATTGAATATGGATTTAATGGCTATTTTATTAAATTCAATCACGTTTGTTTTTGCTATTAGTAATTGATTTATAATTGATATTTGAAAACATATTTTTAAATCTCAATTTACTCTGAGCAAGGAATTCCTTAAATCACTACTAATAAAGAACAACAAAACATTCTCTCTATTTACTATAGATTGATGAGTCTTTTATTGAATTACTCAACTATCTCCATATTGTTTATACTATATCTAAGTACTACCGACTGAGATACCCTAAATAGAATAGTTCAAAAGTAACATCAAAACATAGTAATTCGTACATAAGATGCTTTAGTAATCTCAAGCCTAAAGATCAATTATACAATCATTATAATGAGGAAATCCGCAAACATATTGGGATCCTCATAATAAAGTCAACACTCATTTGTTTAAGTATTTTTATCCTTTATTTTATGAGATCAATAATTTTTTCTATGAGAAAGAAGCATAATGTATACTAGTTTTATTATTTCATCAATATCTTGTTTTGATGAAACTATAACTAGGAAAAATTTAGGAACAATACATAAATGAAAATCAAAACTCATAATTATAATATCCTCACAATTTCAATTGCAAAATAATAATTTCAAGAATTTTAACTTTAGTATTAAAATATCAAATATAATTATAAAAAATACGTAAATAAAAATAATTTCTTTAATTAATTATGTCACAAAATCTACAACCAACTCATTGGTTGTAGGATATATACCAATAATAATAATTTGGAAGAGAATTTTATAAAGAAGTTCCCATGTTAAGTGAACATAGATAATACAGAAAGATCTTATGGTAGGAAAGAAACAAGTTATTCTTATCTGTGTAATACATATATCTATCATAATCTAAATGATTCATTTACAATAGCAAATGATACTTGTTATCGACTAAAAGATAACTTCTACAAAAAGGTTAGAGTTAGCAAAACTTTTTAGGCTTCCAAGTAATTACTTTAAAGTAAGAAGATTACGCAATTGCATGGGCCTTAATATGAATTATGATAACTGTTGTTATGGTTACCAAATCTTATGATGTACAACGAACCATATTCTTGATGTTGTCAAATTTCCAGATATTGACAACTACAACTAAAAGTGAACTAGAAATAGTAATTTAGTGTTGTATAGGTCATTTCAGAACTATACAATCACTCCTTTACCCCCCAATGTGAATCAAATTGCTTAACTAACTTCTTTATTTCAAAACACTCTTTTTGAGAAAAAAGTATTGTAAGGTAATATAAAAGCAATTGTTCAAAAAAAACTTTTAAATGCAAAAGTTAGTCTATAATGTTATTACCTTTCCCTTTTTTGATCTATGTCTGGGCCACATAAAAGGTAATTTATAACTCAAATTAACTCAAATAATCTATCACATTGTTTGAGTTATAAGTTACAACAACTAGATAATGCTACTTAATCAAAACTACATGGAGTATATCCCAAAGAGTATAGAAAGAGAATATTGTAAGCAACAAATTGTGATGTACATGATATTAGGAATCTATAGAATTTTATACTTAACATACTTTCCTATTTCTTTAATGAGTTAATATTTGAGTTTAAGCTCATATAGATATTAACTTTACAAGTAAATCTTGGTTAAAGATATTTTACTTAGAGCAATATTATTTTGATATTGGAAAGGTTCCAACGTAGCATTAATTATTAATCAAACCATAATACAATTTTCATTTAGTGGAGATAATTATTTGAATCAATAAGTTCTTTAATTAACTTGATATAATTCTTTGCATTATTGAAACAGTAATGTACTATAAAACATATGGTTTCATCAAAGGTCCAAATTTATACTTAGACAGTCTTTCTTAGTTATACTAATAATTGAGATGAGAGTAGTATGATTTTAACAAGTGCTTATTACTATAGAGAATTTTGTAGAATTCTCTTACTGAATTATTGTCCCAGTAGTAGCATAGTTATTATATAAAGAGATGGTATAAGACACTTAAGTGATTGGCTTAGTGTAAGTGGAAGATTATTGGTGTATACCCTATAACCAATTGGTTAGTTGTAGATTTTGTGACATAATTAATTAGAGGCACTATTTATCTTTATTTATTTTGTTAATTATATTTGAAATTTTAATACTAAAGGTAAAATTGTTGAAATAATTACCGTGTTATTGAATTATGATAAGATCATAATTATGATATTCAATTTACATTCAAGCATTATTCCTAATTATTCCTAGTTGTAGTTTCATCAACGTAGGAAATTGATAAAATAGTAAAACTAGCACATTTTATGTTTCTTTCTTATGAAGAAAGTAATTGATCTCAAAAATTAAGTTATAAAGATACTTAAACAAATGTATAGGTACTTATTAGAGAATAAGTTCACTGAATTAACCCTACTATGAGGATCTCAAATAGAATATTACTTATGTTTCTATGGATTTTCTCAGTATGATGGTTGTATAATTAATACTTAGAATTGAGATATAAGGATCTCAAATGGAATATTTCTTATGTTTCTATGGATTTTCTCACTACGATGGTTGTATAATTAATACTTAGACTTGAAATTACAAAAGTATCCTATGTAGAAATTATTATATTTTGATGTTACTTATGACATAATCTATTTAAGGTAGCTTAGTTTGTAGTGTTTGAATATAGTATGAACCATATAGAGATAGATAAGTCAATAAATCATTAGTCACTCTATAGTAATTAGAGAGAATGTTGTGTTGTCCTTAATTAGTAGTAATCTAAGGAATTCTTTAGCCAAGTAAATTGAGACTTAAAAAGGTCTTTTTAAATATCAATTATAAATTAATTACTAATTAGTAAGAACGAACATGATTTGATTTAATATAGAAAAAACTAAATCCATACTCTATATTCAATTAGAACATTAGATGATAAAAAAGATTAAATTATACACCACAATCATATAAGGACAGGTTGAGTCCAATCACTTTGACATTCCTAATATTTAAGTGGTCATAACATATTGCTAGACTTCAATATTAATCTATGATTATAAATTATTTAATTAGATAACTAAAGATAAATTAAAAAGAGTTTTAATTTATCTAGTTCTAATTATGAATTACAATTATAATTATAATCATAATCATTTCTATCACACATTAAAAAAGCGGTTAGAAAGAGAAATGTTCAATTTAAATTAAATTGGACTTAATTATAAAGTTTGAGAAATTTTAGGAATCAAATATAAGATATTTGATTTCATTAAATTTTAATTTTAATTTTAAATAGAGTTAGACTTTAATTATAAGTAGAAAATTTATTTTTAATAAGAAAGAAACCCTAGTTCTTTTGTTTATAAATAGAAAAAAAGATATAGGGGAGTTAGAACTCCTGCCATTTCCTTTTAAGTCTTAAATCCTTTTTCTGTGCTTTGTGGATACTATTAGAAATAGGACATATGGACAACTTGTGATTGATAGTAAAACAAAAATTATGCAAAAATTTGAATTAGGTACGTTTCAACCTTTTATTTTTATTCACATTTTCAAGTTATTTAATTTAAAGAGATTAGATAAAGAAATTGTAAAAATTATTTTTTTCATTGCTCCTATGCTGGGCTTTATTTAATATAAATTGAGAGTTCACGTATTGAAATGCTAAAAAATATAGTTCGAATTAATTCTAAAAATTTCTCTAAAATTACGGATTAAAATGACAAGATTTCCTTTAACTTACTATTTTTGTACAATATTTATTTTATTTTAATAATATTTATGTTATATTATATTATTAAATCTTATCAAAATTATGATTTGTTATCATTGTGTGTCCAATTTAATTTTGCTATGAATTATAGTTAATAATTTGTATACATTATTGTAAGATATTTTTTAAAAAAAGTTAATACATTTTTATTTTAATAAATGATTTATATTTTGTATAATATTAAAATCTTTTAAAAATACGAGCTCATAAACTAGATTTAATTTTAAAATTTTTATAATGAATCAAATTTACGTTTGAAATAAGACCCTGAATTAAGTATGGAAGTAAAATGTTTTAAAAAACTTTAGACTGAAATTTAACTAAACAAGTCCCTACCCACTTCTATACACGACTATTCTAAACCATGTATGTTATCATACATATTCTTTAACCAGATATAATTTTTTGATTAAAATTATCTAAAAAATACTTTGTTATATTAAATATATTAGGTTTTTATCAAATTAAATTGCTATTAATGTCCGATGAATAGTTAAGAAAGCTACACTTAGCTTGAGGCCACGCAATATAATCTATGAAAGAACAAATTTGTCTTATCTAGTTGAATTGATTTTCTTACAAGTGTCATGTCATATGTTGTCTCTTAATTTACCAAGAAACATGAACAGGACAGTTCATGAGTAAAACGTGAAGAACGTGTTCCGGTATGTACGCTTAACTACCTGGCCATGAACCGCACTATCGATCAAAAGGCCAATGAGCCCCACATGAGAAAGTAACTGGCTTAACTACCAATGTCTTTCGCTAACTTCTTCGTACTCAGTGCCCGTTAAATTCAGTTTCCTTCTCAAGTTTGGCTTTCTTCCTCTAGTCTTGGAACAAAGTTCACTTAGGGAGTGCCCAAATGGCTTCATCTTCTATTATCAGACACATTCACGACCTTGCTTTGATTCCTGTAGTTCTGATCTCAATATTTGCTGTCTCCTTTGTGTCTTCATATCAGTTCCCAGTTGGTGGGAAGATTGGTTGGATCAAACCAACTGGAAATGATACGGAGACCTATGATGAGTGGGCCACTAAACATAGGTTCCATGTTGGTGATTCACTCTGTAAGTCGATATTTAGCAGTTCTTTTTTCTACTAGAGAAGTGCCATCCAAATTTATTAGGTGATGGCATGCAATTATGCGAGTACTACGAATTCTGGGAATTTTCTCTTTCTGTGTAGCAGCCTACTCTAGTATATCTATAGATGTTAGTTCTTCTGGTCCTAATTAGAAACCTTGAACTGCTGAATGGTTTCAAGCAATTAACAAAGACTGTGGCTGCACAAATCATTCATGCCTTATCTGCTACTGTTTAAAAGGTTGTTTCTTAACAAAACTAGGTTTTCTGTGTCAGATTTCATGTACAGAAGGGACTCCGTTTTAGTAGTGAATTCTACAGACTACGAGAACTGTATCATTTCAAACCCAATTTCTAGATATGATGATGGGAACACAACTTTCCGGTTTGATCGACATGGGTTCTTTTACTTCATCAGTGGGCAACCTGGTCACTGCAAAGCAGGCCAAAAGCTGGTCGTACGAGTTATGGTGCACCCTGCAGGAGGAGATCATGAGGAGGCTCCAAATCCTGCACCTTCACCAGAAGAAACTGGCAACAAGGATCGTGGAAAAGAGGAAGGTGATGACTGGGGTGGTTTCTCCTGGGGACCGCCTTCAGTGAACTCTACCATCAAGGCGTCTCTTGCATCTTATTTCATGACTGCACTTGTAGGAATGCTGGTTATACTATACCTGTTGACGTAGTGTGTTCAGAAACAGTCTGTTTATTTACTGCTAAGAGGTTTGTTAGAAAACTAGTGGTTAAAAATGTAATGTTTTATTTATGTAAAACCGTTTGACAAGGATTGTAGATCATTGCGGTCCAGATTCATGGTGATATATACCTACCTTATTACTATGAAGCAAATGCCGATCAGATGGCATTGGTTCTAAAAAGAAGAGTCAAGAGCATCAAAAATACACTACACCCTACGAATAATGAGGACTTACATACATAGAACAGATGTACCTTCTGGTTCACAGCAGTGCTGGCATCAGATCAATGGGGTCCTGTTGGTTTTGTAGAGCCAAGTACGTGAGGTTGCAACTCCAAGAAGGTATATTAGGAACTTGTCTAATATACATTTGTTGCTCCTCTAAATAACCCCGCAAGCCATTACCAATGCTTTCTAACAGAACTCGATGACCTGCTTTTCTGGTCACACATACAATCATGTTCTGCTAAACCAGTCATCACTAAATCTGGAATCCATTTATCAGTACTCCATACATTAGATGCTTGTAAAATGTATATAAGAAGAAAAAGTGAAAATCGCCTCCTATCATCTACATTCTGAAGTGTAAGTTTAGTTCCTCAAATTGGATCGGGACCGCCAAGGGATTTCATGAGAGGAATTCAAATGTCAGTGTCATTTGTGATTTAGACCGACCATTCAAGGCAACCAATTGGACAAGCTCGCCAAACTGTGGAAGATTACCAGTGTAGAGTCGAGCAATTTGCGGCACGAGCTGGTACCCTCATGTTGGAACTAGAAATGAAAATCTTTATCAGGGGATTGCGAGAATATATCATTGTTGAGGTTGAGCTTCATCGACTCAAGAGTCAGAGACTAGTTGGAGCAATGAGCCTGGCCCGTTTATACGAACGGCGTAGAGGCCCAAGAAAGAATATGAATTCCCCTTCCAAAGCAGCCGTTAGTAGTAGTGTTGCTCCAGTTTAAAACCAAAGAACGACCTCGCTCGTGTTGAGGTGAGGACACTAATGTTAAACGTTTATTTTGGTTAGATGGCGTGGAAGAGTCGATCCAAAGAGACAAAGAGGAATCAGAAACCGAGAAAGAAGAAGAACCTCAAATCCTGCTTCATGTCGTCACCCGAGAAAACAACGGCAGCAACCTTTGGTGATTTGGATAGATTCGGGCAGCACTCATATTTTTGCGAATTCCCGAAAGCTAAATAAATTGGTGGTGCGGTGTGAACTAATCGAGAAATTACAACTCCTGGTCGCTTAAGGCAATAGGAACCGATGCCTAGGTCAATGTCAGAATTCCCAATTCAGGTGGAATAACACCTGATTTACATCC
This sequence comes from Erythroxylum ulei, assembly GCA_027564395.1. NCBI lineage: Eukaryota > Viridiplantae > Streptophyta > Magnoliopsida > Malpighiales > Erythroxylaceae > Erythroxylum > Erythroxylum ulei. The sequence continues at coordinate 76,169,157 of JANITX010000212.1, read as the reverse complement.
ATTTGTTTATCCTTTGCGTGTGAATTGGTTGCAATCTTTGGGACCAATTTTATGGGATTTTAACACTAAAAGAAGGATTTTTAGAAAAATGGAAGAGCTGTGGAGTTGCAGGGACTGGAGAACTCTTTTAGTTGTAAACAACTCCAATTAATCACAGTGAATCTTCACACTTGGATGGAAGAATAGCATCACTTTTGGATGAATCTGCATCACTATTCCAAGAACCAAGGAGTCTATACTGGGATTGGCATGGTTCTATAACAACAGATGAACAGAGCCAGCCAATTTGATTCATTCGAACCATCGCCACCCGATACAAAGGCTTGCCCGCTTATAGACAGGAACTAATTGGAGTAGTCAGGTTAGTTCGTTATCGCAGGCTTATCTATAGAGACAACACCTCATAATCCGCATTGATCATTATAGTTTGAAATTTGTGTTGTAACAACAGATCACCACCACTCCACAATTGACTTTTTATCAGATTCTCCTGTGGTGACTTCACATTAGGCTTTTAGCTTTACCAATAATATATCCATGTGTGCATACTCGTGTTACTGTTGATGAAGGTGCTCCTAATCAAACTTTCTTTGCCTCGGTCCATATGCATTATCCTGAAACTAAAAACTCACTACGTCGCATCTCTTAGATCGAATTCCAATTAACTCGTCCATGTACAGAATTCATATTTTCGACCAGCTTCCATGTTTATGTCTTGATATGAAATCTTTTCTTATCTCAAGCAATACGGAATTAATTCCACTAATTTGGGATGTACACAAAACCAGCTCATAAACATGTTTCGTTCTAACTCCACACAGATCACATCACGTCACACAGACTTCGCACCAGGTAGGAAAGGAGACCCACCCTCAACTTGGTTCTTCTTTCGGTGAAAGATGCCACTAAGATTAGCCACAAGAGCTTTTTTCGAAGCAGAACTTTTCTCTTTTCCCAACTTCCTAAACTCCATAAATTTCTGTGTTTCTTGGTTCTGCTTTTGAATCCTATAATGATGGGGGGATGATTCTGATGACATATCCGTTTCTGCCAGTATCCGTGTAGCAGTTTCAGCCACCTTCTTTTGCTCTCGTTCTCGCCACCTTCTGAGTTCTCCCTCCACTGCCCTTTTGGCCGCTTCAGCCATCTCTGCCTTCTTCAAAGCCTCCTCAGTTGCAGCCTTCATATCCTCCATCTCCTTCCGCATTGTATCTAATCTTTGGTGAGCTTCACTTTCACCAGCCTTCACAGCTTCTACCTGAGCCATGGCAGCAGCCACTTTCATTTTTGCCAATGTGTCGAACTCTTCAACTTTCCGGCTCAGAGATTCAAACTCTTCCTTGGAGATGGTGATCTTAGCACCAGATTCAGAAGTTGAGGCACGGGCAGCATTAGTTCTTTCAGACAATGTCTTAATCTGATAAAGTGCTTTTTCCTCTGCTAGTTTTGCTTCATCGGCTTCTTCTAGAGCAACGCTCAGCTTCTTCTCAGCTTCGTCAAGGGCAATCCTGGTGGCTTCAGTTTCAGACCTCAACAACTCTGCTTTAATCTTCATCTCTTCTGCATCTTGCCTTGCTTTCCCTGCTTCTAGTGACAGTTGACTGAGTGTTAAGATCATTTCTTCAGACACAACCCTTGCTTTCGATTCCTCTGAAAGGGCTGTTTCAAGCTCAGACTTGGTTTTGCGGAGCTTGACGTGCAAGTTCCCAGTTATAGATTCTGTTTCTGCCTCTTGCTCCTTCAGCTCAGAATGCTCCTTTTTCACACTCTCCAGCTCCAGCTTAAGAGATTCCACCAAGTTTTGCAAGGAGCTTTCCTCTTCTGCAACTTTCAGCATTGACTCCTTAGCCCCATCTAGCTCTGAAGTGACAGTTCTCACTGAACCTAAATCAGAAGCTTTGGCACTTTCCATCTGGTTTTGCAGAGACGCATTCTCATTAATGGCTTTAGCAAGCTGCTTTTCAAGATTTTGGGCAAGTTCAGGATCAAACTCCTTTTTCAATGCAAGCAGTTTATCTCCAGATGCTTCTAGGCTTTCTTTATAGGACTGTTTCTGAGCATCCTTTTCAGCAAATACTTTCACTTGCTCTTGTTGTGCTTGCAAAGCCGCAAGCTTCACCTGCCCAATTGATTCCTGTAATGCTGAGATTTCTTTGGAGAGTTTACCAACTTTTTCCATATTTACTCTGGCAGCATGTTCTGCTTCTGCAACTTGGTTGAAGGCTGCAAGCTTTGCTTCCAGGGAAGCATCACATTCCTGACGAATTTTCCTTAGCTCTTGCTTCGCAACATCAAGTCCAGTGAAGACAGTCACATACTGTTGTCTTGTAGATTCCAGGTCCTGCTTACTATCATCATCAGATTCAAGGCTGCCATCTTTTGTTTCTTCAATTCGTTTTGCCTGATTCTTTGCAGCTTCCATTGATCTGATTGCAGAATTTTTCGATTCAGTGACAGTTTCAAGTTTTTTTGACAGATCCTCAACTGTTCGTTTAGCTTTTTCAAGCTCTTCAAATGCTTGGGCTTTTGTAGTTTCAGCATTCTTTACTTGATCCTTTAACCTTTTCAACTCCTTCTGGGCCAGGTGAAGTTGTGTCTCTTTAGCCAATGCTCTCTGCATCAATGCCGGCATATAAAAAAAAATTCCAAAACAGCTTTATTAACACTATCACTATCAAGACATAAGGTGAGGCAATCAAAGACTAAAGGATGTTCAAATGTTACCTACACACTAAAATTACATTGAGATACGTTGTACTTCATTCAGATTTAGATGAATATGTTCACAACCTTAGATAATGAAAATTTTGTCATGACATTTTCACATTAACATTTTCAAAGATGGAAGTGTAGAGATTATGGGAAGAAGTTTGACAATGCCTCAAATATCATGATGAAAAGCTGAGAAAACCTCGTTCATATAATCCAAGCCTAAACTCTAAACTGATCACTGACACTGTTGAAACCCAAAAAAAAAAAAAACACTGATTTGCCCAATAATTGTTCATGGAAATCACAAAATCTATATGATTAATGTGTTTTGAAAGCAAAAATGATAATCTTGAGGAAATTTCATAACCACGACTTGGTAATGCATTGCTTTAGCAGTCCAGACTAGTCACCTCGGCAGAATAAGGTTTTATCTTCCTGATGGTTGGTCTTTCTGCAGATAAAGCACCTTCTCCAAAGAGGGTTACAGCATCTTTAACTGACTGAAATGGTGCTCTCGTGTCTATCTCTCCCACCTCTACTTTCGGTGAGTCTGTAGTCTCTTTGTGTTCTGTTGCAGCCATACTGGCTTATATGTATATATTGATCCAATTAGCACCTGTCAAAACAATAGACAAAAGGTTCATTCTCAGTTGGCAAGGAAGAAGCAACGCGTATGAAGGATTTTCATGTTGAGTAGCCCTGACAAATATGACGAATAACACGTTGATATAAACCATAGAAATTATATCCATAACTACAGAGCCAACATGAACCTCTTCCAAGGTTCTGTGCAAGGTTCAAAATCATTAGCAATAGCAACCTCCCTGCTGTCACTGCATTCATTCTTTTAATTCAAGTTATGCTTCATCTTTAACATTTTTTTCTAGCACAACGTTGCTGACAGTTTCATAGTTTTTTCAACAACACTCAAACGAAAATCATTCACAGGCAGTCAAATAATATTTACATTAAGCCAAAAACTTGGACACCTGTTCCATGTCACTCACTTTGATTCATCGTCACTTTCTTTATGATGATAAAGAATCAGCTTATTCAGTATCACGGTTAGCTGTACATACTTCCGAAGTCAGATTCTCACAACCAAAACCACCTATTATGGCACTTAATACTCGTAAGAACAAACTGCGTTAAGAGTTTGGTGAAAATTCCATGTGAACAAAGAAGTATAAAAACAGTCACGAGAGAAAAGGAAAGGAAAAAGGAAAAGACCTGTACAGTAATTAGCACTAGATATCACGCACAAAGAACCACATTCAAGAAACAAAACAAAACGGACATCGAACAACATTAGAAACTTAAATACAAATGACAGGAAAGAGCTTAAGTTGTGAAAAATATCAAAGAGAACCCAGAACTGCTCACCAAAGAAAAACCCCAATGAAGCTCGTCAACAATAACAAGCCAAAAAGCGAAAATCAACAGTCTTGGCAACCGCCTTTCAGTTCCATGATCATTACCGATTCTTAATCATCTTCTTCTCGATCTGCGCAAAGTCGAAAAACCCTTTTGCTCTTGTGACAAGAACAGCAAAACCCACGAATAAAGGTTCGAACTTTCGCCTCGAAGAACCTCCAAGAATATTCTCCGACGATTTTATTGGTAAAGAAAACACCTCTTTTCATAAAAGATTTCTGGGTTTTGAATCAAAATTCAAAAAGCGTGTCTTTTGGGGTAAATTGAAATGGGTAGATCACAGTTCTGGCCCCAAGAGAGAGAAAGGAGCCGTAGAGAATTTTTGAAACTTTGGATAGTTATTTCAGGAAGAACAAAGCTTTATAAGTTTATACAATCTACTTACTATGGGAAAGACAGAGCGATGGAACTGGTATGCTTTTACTTAGGGGGCCACCGAGTAGTGCCTGTGTCTTTTCAATCTTACGTGTATGCCAGCCAACAGCATTTGTCCATGATTAGTCTTCATCTACATAGTATTGGCAGTTTGGTTCTATTTGTGACAATGAAAGTGGGAGGGACATCTTGGGAAATTGCGTTAAAGCTGTGGAATTAGGGTAATATCGTCCATATATTCCGAACTATATAAGCATGAACAAAGGACAGGATTATGAGCATAAATAGGGGGTAAAAGCTTTACTTAGCTCTTGATTTTGGCGATTAGTAACTAAAGAAAGAAAGACAGGAGGAATCCAGTCCAGATGAGGGATGACCAAGGCAAGACAAACAGAAAATGACAACTCTGACACTGCCTGTCATGACAAACATAAAAGCAAAATTTGAAAAGTGGTTTACATGTACTTATTTTACCTTAACACAAAATTTTATTTATTTTTGAAAAAAAACTATTTAACTGCATTTCCTAATTTGAGATAAAGGGTATCGTAGTGAGTGGTGTGTCACTATTAACTTTTTAATACAATATCTAAGATCCTTTATCCATACTTAGGAGTCAAAATCTTAAGACAGATATTTTCTTAACCGTAACACATGATTGGTTGAAATGATGACATCTTGTAGTTGACTTGATTACCTGCTGGTTAGTGGGTTGTTGCTCCGTTTTAGGTGTCTCTCTCTCTTAAACAAAAATAGCTCAAAATAAAGGTCGTTTTATAGAGATTTTAATTATTTAAAATAAGTGTTATTTGTGACTTTTTATACATATTTATGATTTTACTTCCAAAATTATCCTTTAATTTCTCTCATATCTTAATTACACATATTATATTTTCAAGACACTTCAACATGTAATTAATAAGGGTATATCAAACATTTCATTAACTTTCTTAATGAGTGTGCATCCCTCTAAAACGGTTTTTATTTTAAATAGGAGGGAGTATGAAAATCCAAACTAACTAACACCTCTATCACATATTATGTTTCTTAGTTACATGAAAATAGTCATTTTATAGACTAAAATATTAAGATACTTAAATAAACCTATGTATGTTTGTTAGAGAATAAATTTACTGAATTAGCATTATGTGAGAAATTCATCTAGAATATTACTTTTGCGTCTATGAAAATTTTTGTTGTGATAATTGCATAACTGACCATTTAACTTTAAAACACTAAAGTTATCTGATACTAGAATTGTTATATTTTGATACTACTTATGACCTATTTTAATCAAGTATAGCTTAATCAGTAGTTATCAAATGTAGTATGAATTATATGAAGGTAGTTAAGTAATCAATATAAAATTCACCTTTCTAAAATGATTAAAGAGAATATTTTATTATTCTCAATCAGTATTAATTTAAGAAATTTCCAGTCAAGGTGGAATGACACTTTGAAAATAGTTTTCAAATATCATTAATTGATTTAATTAAAAATGCTAGAGAGTTGACATAATTAGACTCAAATAGAGTACGCATTATTTTCATGCTCTATCTCTAATTGGCATATTGTATGAAGAAAAAATTGAATTATATGAAAAATCATATACAAAAAGGTTAGTTAAAATTATTTTGACATTCTTAAATATCTGGGTAGTCGTATCAATTTTGACTTATGGATATAAATTGTTTAATTAGAAAATTAAAGGAGTTTAATTTATCTAATCTTAAATATGATTTATGATTATAATTTATTTTCATTACCAACATATTTAAAAACTTAATAGCTCACACACAAAGAACGAATTGAAGAGAAAAATATGTTTTAATCAAGCTAAAAATGATTGTAAAATTTTATAATTAAATATGAAATATTTAATAAATATGGACAAAAATTAGATATTGAATCTTATTAAGGTATAATTATTATTTAATTAAAAATAATTTTAATTTTAATTAAAGTTTAATTGAAATTATAATCTTAATTTTAATAAAATCTAACACTCCTTGTCTAACTCTCTTTACAAAAGTTAAATAGTTCTCTCAACATTAGACGTGCAATTACGGTAGTTGAAATGAGTCAATTTCAAAAACAGTTTGAAGAAAACAATAAGATAAAGATTAAGTTTCTGAACAAGGTATGAATATTGATTTATATTTTATGTATTACTCGTATTATAGAATTTAAATTAATCTTAATTTTCGAGAAATTAAACAAAAAATTTCATAATCATTTTGTTGCGCACGGATAGGATCTCGTCCTAATTCTTAATAATAAGAAATTTAAAAAGAGATCTTTTATATCATTATTAAGAGAACTATGTAAGGAATAAAGGTATAATATAAAACGGCAGGTAAGATATTAATATTTTATAAGAAAAGCATCACACTACAAATATATATGTATAATTCTTATGCATATATATCTAACGTTCTTTTTGTCAATAAACAAAGAGATATCAATTTAATTAATTAAATTTATATTTTAATTTAACAAAATAATTTAATTAGGCGAGTGTTATTCTTGTTGAAAGATTAAGGGACTGCAGTTTTAAGAACCAAAATATTTACAATAAGTATTTTCTAAACCTGCATTGAATAACTTTTAAAATTTATATAATAATTTACACATGCATTTTAAATAATTATTTACTTAGTTAAGGCCATCCAGTCGGTCCACAGTTGGAAGTTTGTTGTCATGGGCTTTCTAGCAGTACCTTCCCTGGATTGGGCCTGTGACTATGATCGTTTCCTTTTGCACACAATTCCAACTCAACCTGGGACATCAAAGTTCTTGCGGATGTGTCTGTCCCAAATCAGCAGGACGAACACCCACGTGTCAACAGGCATGTTATTTTCAACCGAACTATAAATCCACCATGCCAATCTAGATATCTATCGTCGACATGGACATGGTACTCTGGTAGCGGGAAAAGAAGTTGTTAAAAGAGACCATATTGTGGATTGTCACCAACTAACTAGAGGAGTGGGTGGGGGGTTCTTGATGTTTTTACATATTGTGGGTGTCAAACGATGGGACAGATTCTCATATCATCTATAGTGTTTTGAGGAACACCAGGCTGCATCCATCTCCAGTAATAGTGTTTGGAATTGCTTGGATCCATTGATTTTAGCATTGCAATTTCAAACGAAAAATTAGCTATATATAAATATACATAGAGTAGTCAAACCGTTGTTCATATTTTTTTTAAAAAGTTGTCTTTTCTATATCATGCCTACGATTGACAACGCTCCATAGTTCCATTTGATTTTCAGAAGTCATGTTAAATGGTTCTAAAGCGATATTGTTACCAACCGAGTGAGACTTTCACTTCACTAAAGATAAGGAAAACACATTAAGTCAAAGTTGTGTGATTTTTAGAGTGCACGCTTCTATCCGAGATTTATAAAATACGATAAGGACAGAGAAAAATAGACAGAGGATCCGTCCCGCTTCTGTATCATTAGTTAGACTTGTAGTTGACTTGACGAGGCTTTTGAGCCTCAGAATCCTTTTCTTATCTTTGTTGATTGGATCCCGTTCTTCATATTGTATGCCACAACATCCAAATCAACAATTCTTTTCTTGTCAACTTGTAACAAGTAGATAGTGACTACATGTGATCATAGAGCATGCTCGAATAGTATTTAAGGTGTAAGTATCTTTCTCCGCCTCCCCGAGTAGCTCCAAGTACAGTGCATCAAGAGTCGGCAAGAACTAGAAGCCAAAACATCAACATGTTGAGGTATTAATTTAACCGAAAAGTAGAGAATCTCCGATAGACAGGCTCGAGAAGCCTCTTCTCTCATGGGCACGAGACAATTGAAGAAAGCCGTAAACGGCACTATTTATTAGAAGTTTTTTATTTGCTTCTGTTTGTTTGTTGAAAGCAAAGACCTTTTTGCGAATTGCGAAATTGACGCTGGTCCAATACTTAATTGGTGGCTTATAACTTTTTTTATTTGCATAGATCTTTAAATATATAGTTGTTTCAGTTCTTTTTTTTTTTTGTCAGTATAGACTTGTATGCATACAAAAGACTCTAGGATTTCATGAGTGGCTTTCATTTCTTAATTAAAATCTCCTTTTGTACGAGTTTGGTTCCACATCTTTTTAATGTTTTTTGTTCACACCAAAAAGATGAAGCTTTTAAGAAAAGAATGAATCTTTAATAATGCTGATGTATTTATGAGAGTTGCATATTTACATTCCTTCAAGCCTTGAACCATATCACTCGAACATGAGTCATGAGTGGAGGTTCGATAACAAATTGAGAAGTAACGATTGCGTGTTGATTTTCGTTGTATGATTCACGGTTGAGTTGCTCCGCATATTGTGTGTGATTTCTGTCAAGATTAATCGTGGTGTAGGGTTTAAATTGTTGAATTTTATGTGAAGACTTGTTTGCGTCGGCTATTATACTTGATTTGTTTGCGTCGGCTGTTATACTTGATGTCTACTTGCTGCAGTTGTAAGTTAATACTGCTATTTGTGTGAATTAGCCCATAGTGTGGGGTGACAACTTTCAGACTTGTTTCAGTAGAGCTGAACCTATTTCAGACCTGTTTCCGTGTACCTAAACCTATTACGAATTTGTTCTTCTTTTCTTTCCTCAAGTGTTTTCATTTATGTTGAATTTTGTTTAATCACTTGAGTTGCTTATTTTATTTCGTTATTATTAAATATTATTTAAGAAAATCCTCTGTTGAGGTTAGTACGAGGAGTACTATTGGGTGCAAAATTCTTTCACGAGTTGTGAGGATGAGGGATAGTGTCAAGGGTTAAGTGATGTCAGCTCAGTAAAGTCTCGTATAAAACTGTTATCGTTAGTGAAAGAATTAAGCTGGTTGAGGGTCCTATAGATGTAGGCAAGGTGTATCGAACTGTATTACAAATTTTCAGTGTTGATTTATATTTATGCGCTTAATTTTTTGAATTTTGATTGTGCTAGAAACGATTATGGAAAAATCTAAAAGTTTGTGAAACTATTACACCCCTACGGTTTTTCATATTAGACACTTTTGAAGTAGAAAGAAAAGAAAGAATAACAACCAAGTTTCTTTGTATTATCAACTCTTTAGATTCTCTACAATAATAATTAATTACAACTCCTTATAAAGCCTAAACATCAGATGAAGACTCTAAAAATTCATATAATAATAAATAACGAAATTCTAAATAACATAGTTAATTTTGATTATCTTTCACTAAAATAGTCATAACTTTTTAAAGAGAAATCCAAATGACTTGAAACTTTCCCTAACTGAAACTAGACTTAAAGAACTTTAAATCAATAGGTTAATATCCATAACGACTAACGTTTGATCTTTTAAATTCTCTCTTAAATCAATCTTAAATTCTGCCTACTACAAATGCTTTAATTATTGGACCATATTAAGTTTAGATTTTCAAGACATAATAAACATTAAGAATAAGCTTTTCATTACTATCTTTACATTAGATAAGAATTTTACCTTGCCCTTTGACTTTCACTTTTGAGGCATCTCCAAATAATACATGACCATCCACAATCTCTTCTATTTTGGTAAACATATGCTTGTAGCACACGTATGGTTGCTCGCACTAGATTCCAAGTACCATACTGAATCATTATTGGGTTCGGCCTACTTGCTTGCTAGCAACATTACATAGTCACCTCCATTGTCTTCCTTTTTCTAATTCTCATTTCTATTCTCGTTGAAATAGCATTATGCTACATAATGGCCATAATTTTTACAATTATAACATTGAACATTGTACTTGATCTTCCTCTTTCTCGACTTTGACCTCCGACATATGAGTTTTGTGGATTCTTATCTTCCGTATTATCTTGCCATTCTTGTTCTCTACCACGGCCTTTGTCGCGACCTCTACCTCGACCTTTATAGCTACCATGACCTCTATCGCGACTGTCTGACTTCTCGTCTTTTAGTGTCGCCTTGGCTTGAATTGCTTCCTCCAACACCTCTTGTTTCTTTTTCATCTCTCTTTGTTCATGCGCCTCCAAGGAACTTGAGAGTTCATTGATGGTCATCTCTACCAAGTTTTTAAACTCTTCTATTGCACACGCCACATTCTCAAAATCATCAGTTAAGGATCTTAGGGGGTGCTTGTTTGGGGGTAATGGGGAGAAATGTATGGATATGGAATGAAAACTCATGTTTGGTATTAACAGGGGTAACACTTTCATTCCTTCAAAATAGTTAACTAATTGGTATCAGAGCAAGTTTCTTTGTATAATCAACTCTTTAAATTCTCTACAGTAACAACTCTATACAAGTCCTTATAAGGCCTAAATATCAGATAAAGACTCTAGAAATTCGTATAATAATAAATATCGAAATTCTAAACAATATAGTTAATTTTGATCATTTTTTACTAAAATAGTCGTAACTTTTTCAAGAAAAGTTAAAATGACTTGAGAATTTCACTAACTGAAACTAAACTTAAAGAGCTTTAAATTTATAAGTTACACACCCAAAATAACTAACGTTTAACCTTTCAAATTTTCTCTTAAATCAGTCTTAAATTTTGTTTCACTGTAAACACTTTAATTATTGGCATGTTAAGTTTATATTTCCAGCAAATAAGTGCGGTCCGGCGATCAATGATTGACCGTGAACCACAAACAGCCAACGCAAGCTGTTTTCTTGCTATTTTTTGCTAGTTTAGGCGGACATAGTCACATAGTTGAGTAGACTTGCCATTTCAATCCCTCCATGAGTTAGGTGTTTCTTATCAGATTCCAGATCTCCTGTTCAATATTATGGTGTTTTATTGTGTCCAATAAATCTCAACCGTTTATTTATGTGGGTCCCGCATGGGACCCTTGTGGAACCCGCATGAGACCCGCAAAATAAATGACTAAGATTTTATGAGACAGAATAAGACAGAGTAAAACTGGACAGAGAATTTGGTCCCCTCTCATCATTGTTTGTAATACATTATTGTCTTATTATACGAACATTTATCTTAGTTTTATCCATTTTGATTCCTTGTAGATATCTATTGATACTATCACCCCTCGTGTAAGGTATGGTATAGAGAGAGAAATGGCAAGGGAAGTTCTAAATGAAGAGGCATTTCCTCTTTTTGAGAGTAAACAAGCAAAGGGTGGGGCTGCGTTCAAGCTCCTAGCATTTACAATATTTGTGTGCATATGTTTGATATGGGCATACAGGACCTTGTTCCTTCCAGGAGTAGGAGAGCAAGGAAGATGGATT
>JANITX010000212.1:76135238-76147598 GCA_027564395.1 Erythroxylum ulei | reverse complement strand
ATATTATGAATTATGAATTTTTTCTTAATTCTAAATTTTATAATATATATATACATATATATATATATGTATATATATATTATAAAATTTAGAATTAAGTATATATATGTATATATATATTATAAAATTTAGAATTAAGAAAAAATTCATAATTCATAATATGATATGTATTGATTGATGTGTTTCATAACTTCTAATATCTTGATAGTTCATACATATTTTGTACTTTATAAGCCCCTCTCAAAAAACCTGACGCATATATATGCACTTTTTGTGATGAGTGTTTGTGTCAAATACGTGTTCGACACAGACACGTGTGTGTCTGACATAGACACGTGTCCGACACGTAAACACGATTTCATTTTGCCATGTTCGTACTTTTTAGGTGTAAACAAAGAGGAGAGTGCATTTCTATCTTGTTGAAAATATCAATACATGATCACATTTTCAATATTGTCTACAAATTGAGGGAAGATGTGAAAATAACTAATTTCCCTTTCACATCTTCCCTCAATTTCATAAATTTTGTAAAATTGAATATTTTCAAAATTGAAATTAAATCGATAAAATGAAAGGCGAAAGGTTTAAAAGATTTAATTGGTATTATATCGTTAAAGATTAAATAAAATTAAAATTTTTAAAAATGATTGAAAAATATTATACTTATCGAAAATTTAAAGTTTAATTAAAAATAATAAATACAAATTAATTAGTTTATTTTAGTTTATAAAAATTGATTATTTTACGATCTATTTTTAACAAAAAATATTAAACTAAATCAAATTAAAATTTTTAAAATCAAACTGAAAAATTAATCTATTCAAGGTTTTTATTATTAAATAGCTCAAATCAGTTCAATTTTTAAAATATTGATAAAAATTTTACTGATGAATATGTCCAATAATTAGGTATGTCAAAATCAGGGGGTATATAAAAAATACTAGTTTTTAAGAGTTTATTCACTATATTTTGATTATATTTAAGATTAAATAAATTATTTTTATTTTTAATTAATTTATTTATATTTATAAATTAAAATTAATATCTAATAACACATTATCCTAATATTAAAATTAGTTTGATTAACTATTTTCATCCATATTTTTATATTAAATTTAATTTTTATTAGATAGAGAGTATAAAATTCAATTTTGTATTATTTGAGTTCAATTACATTAATTATAGAATATTATAATTTATTTTTTTTACTTTTAACAAAAATTAACTAAATCAATGCTAATCCAGAATAATGAAAAACTTTTTCTTACTTTGACAAATTATATATTCATCAAACTCTTATATTGCTGAATAATTAACAGGGGTATATAATTATTATAATCGGTTAGCATGCAGTAATGCTTTAAATAATGTACAATTAAATCCTAAGGGCTGCCTTTAAATAATATACAATTATTATAATGGATACTGTTATAGATATATAATTAACATATCATATAAGTTTCTTATGTTCGAAAATAACTTTTCTACTAGTTAAAGATAAGGTTGTGTACATCGGACCTTCTCAGATCTACGTTTAACAGAATTTTTTACTAAGTTGTCGATGTTATATAATTTTTTTATGTCCAATTAGTTTAGTAAACTTATTCTTTAACAAATATTTATACAACTTGATACTCTCATATTTTAATTAAGAAAATAAATTATATCAAAGGATCATAAAATCTTTTTAATTTAGCAATGTCTAATCTTAATAGTAATAATGATTAAAGAGTTCCTAGAGAGGGCAATCAGTGCGCTGACCATCTAGCTGTCCTCGCAAACCGGGCCAAACCAGGAACTCACTATATTCAGAAGCCACTGTTTTCGGTTGTGGAGCTCCTTCATCAGGACAAGATAGGCGTTATGTACCGCCGAACAGAGCGTTAGCTTAACCTGCTCGAGTGTTTTTCTTCCTTTGTAACAAAAAAAAGAGTTCATATATAAAATACGAAGCTTATGATTATGATTTAATTATAACTTTATTTACAAAGCAATATGTATAAGATAAAAATAGGGTTAATTATCAAAAAAGCTAAAACTTTTGTCAATTTTTTTAATTATAGTCTTAACTTTAAAATGCAGTAATAAAATGTCCAAACTTTTATTTTTTTAATTCTATCTCAAACTTCAAAAGGTGGCAATAAAATATTCAAACCTTCAATTTTCTTCAATTCTAACCCGACGTTATCTGTTATTCTTCCGATGCCTTCAGCTATTTATTTTTTGTTTGTTCTTCTGTCACCCCAAACTACTCTCACATTACAACGTATACTGAATCAATAAGGTTATTGAAGTTGCGTAATCAGATTTATGTCATTTTTAAACTTAATGGAAACACTAATATCCAATTAGAATTAAAAAATTTGAAAGTTTGTACCGTCGGTAAGGTCCGTAGCTATGTCATTTCGTTATGTTTTCTGTCAGTATTGTTCCGTCGCCAACTTTGTACAAGTACCGACGGATGCATTTTGTTGTCGCTAATTTCGGCACAAATTTTGCCGCCACTATTTCCTTCCATATTTAGCAACGAATATTGTTACTGTCACTAAATTAGTCAACTTTAGCGATAGAAATATGCTTCTGTCGCTAATGGCTAACGGTTTCTTTTCCATCGCTAAGTTTCCGTTACTGCTTTACAGTTTTCTTGTAGAGTTTTATTGCCACTTTTTTAAGTTTGAGCTAAAATTAAAAAATTGATGAAATTTTGAGTTTTTTTTGTAATTAACCCCATAAAAATATAATTAACTAAGTTTATAATAAATATAAATTTGTTTAGTTTCCTATATATCATTAATGAACATTTCTCGCCTTTTCCAATTCCATCACCTAAAGTAACAAAAAAAAGGATAATAATGGATGGACTAAGATAAATCACCTATACTTTGAGTCTTATTCAAAATTTTATTTTACACATTAAATACGACTCAAACGTTTTATCAAGTTCGAAAATTTTAAGGTTCAACTTGAAAATTCTAAATAGGTTACATTTACCTAGAAACGTATTTTATTCTATTAAGGATTGTTTATAACACAAAACATTCATATCAGCTGCTACTTTTGTTCTTAGAGGCAAGATAATAAAAGGGAAAAAGTACAGAGAAAAAACTTGATCTGTTACATATAATTAGGGATGGTAATTTATATTACAGGGATCATATCTCTTATTCGGATTATAGTATTTTTATTATATTTTATTAAATTTATCAATATACTTATATAAAATTATATATTTATAAATATATGGATGAGATTTAATATATAAGTTAGGACAGAACAGATTGGGTAGAACCTAATATTTGACTGTCTTGATAGGCTCATTCAACCGTATACTCACTAGATCTGGTCTGGTCCCCTCTAATAGATGAAAGCTGGTTTTAATAAACACAAGGGATTGGGTAGAACCTAATATTTGACTGTCTTGATAGGCTCATTCAACCGTATACTCACTAGATCTGGTCTGGTCGCCTCTAATAGATGAAAGCTGGTTTTAATAAACACTTCCTTGCTCGACTTATAGAAATATTCTCCTTGTCACGAAAAAAGCCAATGGAGGAACGATAAAGAAAAGGGTCGGACCTAGCTAGGCGGAAAATTCGAACTACCACTTTGATTTGTACTAGTATATATGCTTATGGTAGCATTGTTACTGGAACCTGTGAGAAGGAGATGGGAAGTGATACGTATACTCCTTTATTTGAGACAAGGAGAGCTAAGGGAAGGGTCCTTTACAGGCTGTTTGCAGTAACGGTGTTTACTGGTATATGTCTGATATGGGCTTACAGGTTGAGTCACATACCAAGAGAAGGAGAAGCTGGAAGATGGGTTTGGATTGGAGCGTTTGGAGCTGATCTATGGTTTGGTCTTTACTGGGTCCTCACTCAAGCTTCTAGATGGAACCTGGTCTACAGGTTCACCTTCAAGGATAGGCTCTCCAACAGGTACGTCTGATTTTCTTGGAGATTATGTGTTCACGTAAGCCATGTTGTTCTTAGACTAGTATTACGTGTGTTGTTTTTGTACCCTTGTAATCAAGTTGTGTTATGTGTAATCAGACATGACAAAGAATTGCCCGGAGTAGACATTTTTGTGTGCACAGCGGACCCTGCAATAGAGCCTCCACTAATGGTGATGAACACTATACTATCGGTTGTGGCATATGACTACCCGCCGGAGAAGCTTAGCGTGTATCTTTCCGACGATGCGGGATCAGATCTTACGTTTTATGCTCTATTGGAGGCATCTAACTTTGCAAAACATTGGATTCCGTACTGCAAGAAGTTCAAAGTAGAGCCAAGGTCACCGACGGCTTATTTTTCTTCCATATGCGTAAATCATGACGAAGCTGGTCAGGATAAGCGGTTTTTAGCTATCAAGGTAATAATTAATAAACCATAAACCAATCCTGTCTTTGAAAGATGAGAGACGGCGTGCACGGTGCATAGCACCTTTTAGCGGTGGGTTGATAAATTTGTAATAGGACAAGACTTACCTGATCCATTACGTACTTGCGCTTCAGATGTCATTAGCCCAGTCTAGTCAAGAGATTGAATTATGCGTGATAGATAATTAGAGGTAGCATGACTATACAGCTGGATGAATACCAGCTTTTGGTTGTGGATGGATAAAATAATTGAAGAAATCAGGACTTGGCTTGTCCATTTCGTATTTGGTACTGTAGGTATGACTATTCTGGTCAAAACGATTGACTTATGTGTAGTAAATAGTAGGCGCCTGACTTTGTTAAAGATATTGATGGCAGATTCTGCCACTCGGTTAGCAGTCTTTTGATTAACAGAAAGACAGAAAAAAAAAAGAAGAAAACATGCTGTCATCCTTCTTAATAAATTGATCATTGATGACTAAGTCAATAAATCCAGTGTGAAATCATTATCCAGTGAAGCTAGCAATAATGATTAATATAGCAGTTTTTCCTGTTTCTGTAGAAACTATACAAAGAAATGGAAGAACGGCTTGAAAATGTAGTGAAACTCAATAGAGTTCCAGATGATGCAAAGTTGAAACATAAAGGATTTTCTGAGTGGGAGTCATACTCTTCAAGACGAGACCATGGAGCTATCCTTCAGGTAAAATGTCCAGACATATTACATTAATTTCACCTTTTTTTAAACATCTATTACTGTGTCAATTTTATCTGTGAGGATTTCCAGGTTATACTTCTGATCTATTCTTGATCTTTCATTTAATCCTCTTTATATATGTTACTGCCAGATTGTTACAGATGGGAAAGATCCCAGAGCCGTGGATGTTAATGGGTGTGCATTACCTACACTGGTATACTTAGCTAGAGAGAAGAGACCTGAACATCACCATAATTTCAAAGCCGGGGCCCTGAATGCACTGGTAATCAAGTTATATTCTAAAATAACAGCTTATGCCCTATTGAGTTGATTGCATGCATACTCGTGGTTAGTTGGGCTGAGGTATACCTTCATTTTCGTCTAAATGGTAAAATTCTGTTGCATTGTACACGATTCTCTATCGTCGAAATCAAGTATATATACTTCAATGTTTTGTTTTTTGTATCCATTCTTAATTTGTCTTCTCATTTTATTATCTCTGTTTTTATGGTTCCATGGACAGCTAAGAGTGTCCGGGAATATTAGCAATGGAGCAATCATTCTCACTCTAGACTGTGACATGTACTCAAACGATTCACTATCAATAAGGGATGCACTTTGCTTCTTCATGGATGAGGAAAAGAGTCATGATATTGCTTTTGTGCAGTTCTCAATGAAATACAGCAATCTTACTAAGAACGATATATATGGCGGCTTATTACGAGTAATTAAAAATGTAAGTATCATTTTCCATGTTAATTATCTAGTGGCTTGTTAATTTAGAACAATGGGGTCATAATTTTTTACAAAAATCATCGTTAAGAGCCATCTTGGTAAATACACTTTGATTCTCTATCAAGAAGATCATTGGTTGTTCATGTCAATTGACTACATTTGTTTCTCCCGGAATTGTTGGGAATGAAGGTGGAGTTTCATGGTGCAGACGGCTATGGAGGCCCTCTTTATGTTGGAAGTTGCTGCTTTCACAGGAGAGATGCTCTCTGTGGAAGGAAATACACCAAGGATTGTAAGCTTGAATATAACAGTGACACTTCTAAAAGACAAGAAAGTCCAGAAGAATTAGAAGAAAGAATAAAATATCTTGCAACTTGTACTTATGAGCAGAACACTCAGTGGGGTGTAGAGGTCCGTCTGCTTAATCTTCCTTGAAATGGCAAAACATATACCTTTGAGAATTGAGACTTTGTTGTGACTAAACGCCAATATATTTGGTTGCAGATGGGCTTGAAATATGGGTTCCCAGTTGAAGATGTGATTACAGGTTTGTCAATCAAATGCAGAGGATGGAGATCAGTCTACTTCAATCCAAAAAGGGAAGGATTCTGTGGTGTTTCTCCAGCCTCCTTGACCCAGACTCTTGTGCAACACAAAAGATGGTCTGAAGGTGACTTTGAGATAGTATTCTCCAAGTACAGCCCTGCATGGTACGCATATGGAAGAATTAGCATAGGACTGCAAATGGTGTATACCTGCTATTGTCTCTGGGCTCTTAATTGCTTGGCAACACTCTATTACTCCATCATTCCTTCACTTTGCCTCTTAAAAGGCGTATCTTTGTTTCCACAGGTTCCGTTTCTTTTCCTTTATCTACCTCAGCAATATCCCTTTTCTACTTCACGTTAAAATAGCTTATCTATAATCTATATTTACAGTATTCTTCCTATAATGAAATTTCATGTTGTGGATTCAGGCCTCAAGTCCATGGTTTTTACCATTTGTCTATGTTATATCTGCCAAGTACATCTATAGTCTAGCGGAATTTCTGTTTGCTGGTGGAACAGTCCAAGGTTGGTGGAATGAACAACGTATATGGCTATATAAAAGAACAAGCTCTTACCTTTTTGGCTTCATCGACGCCATCTTCAAGTTAATAGGATTTGCTGAATCAGGATTTGTGATCACATCCAAGGTAGTTGATGATGATGCATTGGACAGACATGAGAAAGAAATAATGGAGTTTGGAGACTCCTCTTCAATGTTGACCATCTTAGCAACTATTGCGATGCTCAATTTGTACTGCTTTGTTGGTGTGGTCAAGAACATGATCATGGATGCTGGCGCTGCTGCGGATAGCCTTTATAACACGACGCCTCTGCAAATTCTTCTTTGTGCGGTTTTGGTTCTCATAAACTTTCCTTTGTACCAAGGCCTTTTCTTGAGGAGGGATGAGGGCAGGTTGCCAAGCTCTGCTGGAGTTCAGTCATTTGTGTTTGCATTTCTTGCTTGTTCATGTTTTAATTATCTTCATTAAACATTTTAATGTTTGTTCAAATAATATGTATTCTCCTTTCTAATAAATGTTCTAATCTTAATTAAGAAACAAAAAGGCACCACACTTAAAATGGAAGTCATGTAAACATAGTATATACTATATAGTTTTTATTTGGAAATTAACATAAATCTCCTAGTTTAATTCTGGGGCAAAAGTATAATCGATAAGACAAAAGATTTAAGGTTTAAAAAATTTAACTGATATTAAACCGTAAAAAAGTTGAATAAAATTAAAGAATTTAAAATATGATTGAAAGTGATTGTCTTACTGATCGAAAAATTTAAAGTTTAATTAAAAAATTATTAAATGAAATTAATTAATTTATAAGAATTTATTAATTAATAAAAATTAATCGATTAATTAATAAATTGATCGGTTTTTAACAAAAATAATTATTAAAATAAACTGAACTAAAAAGTTAAAATTGAACAAAAAATTAAATAAATTAAAATTTTTACAATTAAACAAGTTATCCTATACGTACAAGGTGCCTCTAAATCTTTTTAGAGGATATGTCGGAGTTTGTGTTTTCTTTCCATTTCATTAAAAAAAATAACAAATGAAAACTTTAAATATGCTAATCCACAAAACAGAATCCTGATGACCATTTTGCTGCTGTGATTTTGGGGTTCAGATCCTTTGTTCAGTTTTATGGTGTTTTATTGTGTCCAGTGAATCTCAGCCATTTATTTATGCGGGCCCTACATTTATTTATGTGGAGCCCACACAGGACCCGCATAAATAAATGACTGAGATTTACTGAACACGATAAGACACCATAAAACTGAACAGAGGATCTTGTCCCGTGATTTTGATGATGATGGACCCCAGTATGTCAACTTAAGCTTCCTTGGGCCCAGAAACATATTTACATAAGAAAGCTCGGGTCTAAGGTGCAAAATATATAATGTGTGGGCAGAAGTAGACAATCAGGTCTCATTACATCAAAGCACAGAGATAGTACCAAACTGAAAGTTCCTTGAAAAGTCTCCTTGTTGAGCTGCAGGTTCGCATTACGCTTATTGGGACTTTCAAAGAGCTTATAACAAATCTTTCAAGTCCATTTCCTCAAGGTAATAGCTTTCTTCTTTTTGGGATTAGTCGGTTTTGAAATTTTATCTGTGGGTTTGTACAATTCAGTTTCGTTTTTGCCTTAAAATAGATCCTCGATTCGATCGTTAGCTCTGCCCAGAAAGAATCGGTTCGAAAGATTGAGTGTTTTTGTTGGATTTTGTGATTTTACGTATTTAAGAGAGAACCCTTTGGATATAAGGGAAAATGATGTTTGAAAGTACGGATCTTCTTTCTTTTTCCTCGCTTTTCTTAGTTTTCAAACCTAATCTGACTATAATTCTGTAGTTATTAGCATTTTGTGAATATACCAGCTATCTTAAAGGTATTGTCGGTTTCAATTCTTTTCATTTGTTGGTTATTCTTTCAAATTGCATTATTCAACATTGTACATTCATTTTGTGTTTCAGTGGTGCTTTAATCTTGGATGTAATCATAGATTTGAATTTTGTAATCTACAGATGGGTCTTGGAATGAAAGGAAATTTTGTGCTGTTGATGGTTTTTCTATTGGCCGAAAATGTGGTCCTTGGGATTAGATTTGTGATGGATAGAGAGGAATGCTTCTCTTATGACGTTAAATACGAAGGAGATACTGTTCATGTTTCCTTTGTTGTGATTAAGGCCGAGTCATCGTGGCATTATAGCCACGAAGGTGTTGATCTTGTGGTGAGTTTATCTTTTTTCATTCATTGCAAGTACCATTTTTCTATAAGCACGGAGTTCCAAGAATTTGGTCTTGTATTTGTAGAGAATTCAGGTAGATAACAACTGGGACTATGTCTTCTTGTACAGTTGACTAGGTCTTGAACACTGAGCAGTTGATATGAACTTCAACCGTAATCTCATGACATATATTTCAATGCTGGCAGCTGATTTTAGATTGTAATCATTGTAGCTTTTAAGTCATGTTGTTTTACTTTTAAAGTCTTAGTTATCGTCTTCTTGAGATGCAACGATGCTTCATGTCTAAGCCACATGAAAATATGCAGTATTTACTGAACTTTAGATTCAAATACTAAACATAGGCCAGATTGTGTCCAAATATGCAGTATTTACTGAACTTTAGATTCAAATACTAAACATAGGCCAGATTGTGTCCAACACTTTGCAGCATGTAATATTATGAGCACTTGTCGTGCAATATTGTTTGCAAGATCAATTTTATGAACTTCGGTCGCTGTGATTTTCAAGACAATGTTATTTGCAAAATGAATTTTGTGAACATGGGCTTGTGCTGTGCTAATTATATCCAATTTATGACTGTTTCTTAGGTGAAAGTTCACGATTATCATTTTCCTTAATTTGTTCAACTGCTGACAGTTGTCATGATTTGTCTGTTTGACTGATGATATAATCAGGTAAAAGGACCTTCTGGTGCTCAGATCCATGATTTTCGTGACAAGACAAGTGAAAAGTTTGAATTTGTAGCTCATCAGAAAGGAGTTCATCGTTTTTGCTTCACTAACAAGTCTCCTTACCACGAAACAGTTGACTTTGATGTGCAAGTGAAGCATTTTACATACTATGACGAGCATGCAAAAGATGGTAAAATCATAATAATCATACTATGATCTTCTTTTCTCCCTCAGCTCTGGAGAAAAAGGGGCTGATGTGGTTGTCTTCCATGTATGCAGAGCATTTCAAACCTGTGTTAGATCAGATAATGCAGCTAGAACAGGCTCTTTACAATGTACAATTTGAACAGCACTGGCTAGAGGCTCAGACTGAACGCCAAGCATTAGGTATCTGCCTGGGAATCTTTATCACAAGCATTTCCATTACTTTCTTTTTCCATTCTTGGCTAATAACTCCTTTTCTTCATTGCTTGTGGCTACGAATACTGCCTAATTCTAACTGAAATGATACATGTTTAGTTTAGTAAAGTTTTATGACCTGCCAAAGTTAAAAGTGCAGCATTGCAGTCATAGAAAGATTCTCTCTGTGATATTACTTGTACCTACCACGTTTGATCATAAACTCAACAACCATGACTGGCTGCCTATGGAGCATGATATAAGATTTACCTGGTTTCATTAAGCTAGCTGAAGTTGTGTAATAAACAGGTTAATTGATCGACTATGTTTTTCCACTGTACTAACATCCAGGACAGTCAACTAGAACGTTAATTAACTCACTCTGCTTGCATTATGACAGCTGAACCTTGAACTTGATTATTGCTAAAGGGTGCCTTCCCTTTCATTTGGTTGGGAGGGACACTTTTAACATATGAATAACACACGGCCAGATTGTTTGCATCATATGTAATCATTTCGATTTTTAATGCAGTAAATGAAGCAATGAGCAAGAGGGCAATGCACAAGGCCTTGTATGAATCTGCAGCACTCATAGGTGCCAGTGTTCTCCAAGTTTACCTTCTGCGACGACTATTTGAGCGTAAGCTTGGGATTTCCAGAGTTTAGCTAGATAACTGATAGGGGATACTTGTTGGACGAAGCAAACTTTTCTTTCTGTTTGGTGGTTCAGTGTAAAAGGAAAACGTGTACTCATGCATTTTACAGCATTAAGTTAATACAGTTTTAAGACCCATGATAGTTTCTTGTGATCATCAAGTTATACAGGAATAAGAAGCGATAATGTTGTTACTATTATTCTTTTGGTATGGCAACTAGTGTTCTTGTTATTATTATGCGTTATAATAAGTTTTACTGGTTAATCTTAAGAATGTCATAAGGTTAAATAATTCTCGCATTTGTATGACAATATGACATGTGTGAACAACAATAACTAGCCTGAACAACCAGTAGCAGCAACGTAACACCAATCAATTTGCGTTTCTAACATCCTTTTACTACAATGCATGCTTTTTCATTTTTCACAAGCTTAAAAATGAAAAGGGTCAAAGTAGTCTTCTGATAACTTGTCTCGTTTCAACAACAGCTTCACTACACATTCTAATATTACTACAAAAAAGTATATATTCCACGAGAAGGTCCATATATACTCGTGCTATAAGAAGGAACAGAATGTCAACAAAACTCTACAGCTCATACAATAGTGAAAAAGCAAGGCAGGAGTAGATCAATGCTTCTTTAGATACAATAAATGTCTCTTCTCATTCCCCCACCACAATTCAGTTTACAACACAAACAAACAGATTCTTTCAATCCTCGCTTTAAATTATCCATCTTTTTCAGAAAATATGTAATGAAGCATCGTACAGTTGAACATACTCTTCCAATTGAACTTGGACTAGAAGGACATTGTCAAGATTCCGCATGTGGACTTTGAAAACAGCAGAACCATTTCTTCTGTAAACCAGTCATAACCAAGTCAGAGAAGAAAACTTTAACAGCTATGAAAATTCCTACTGGAAAGATGGCAGTATATAAGCTCCAACCCACTATCTTATTGCGAATTTCATCATGACTCATAAAAAATATATAATCAGTAGTCTATAACTCCATAATCATGCAGACAAATTCAAATCTAAAGCCATTCATTAGGATAATAAGACAGATCACCAGAAAAGGAATCTAATACCAATCAGACAGATCATCTGATCTTTTTACACAACATTGTGAATGCAAAAATTGCATTTCTCATCGATCCTCATGTCAACTACTAACATGACAACATTGCAGACTGTAGTGCCTGTCACTGTTGCATTCCATATTCTAAAAGATCAATACCTTTAAAATTGGCGACATACAAAAGCTATGACGAAATGCGATTAAGCTTTTATGTGGGTGAGTGCAGCTGTTCCCAGACAACAAAAGGACTGCAAAATAATGAAAGAACTTACAGTCCGAGGCTTGCCAGGATCAGCTGGAGGCTTCACATGATGATCAGCTTTCCCTGGTGAATCTGGTTTGCCACCAGTCTTTTTCTCATCTCTTGCCTTGTTGAATATCACAGTAAATCCCTCAGCTGAAGCAGGATCATTAACATCCCATTC
>JANITX010000212.1:76108882-76135138 GCA_027564395.1 Erythroxylum ulei | reverse complement strand
CATTTTTATCATTAACACGCAACTAAACATATTTTTATCTTTATGACGGAGACAATTTTTCTATTATGTCCATCACAACTAAACACCTCATTGTCTTTACTTTTCTGTTTCGTCCTCAAATTTCTGTCTCGTTTGCGTATTGAAGACGCGTTAGCGTAAGTGACCCAGATCGTCCCGACAGGACACGAAGCCAGTATTACGGTATTGTCAAGTACTGAGTTCTTTGCAAGTCTTCTTGTCAGGTTGCATTTATCTATTACTTTATTGAGGCTTTGAAGGAAGGAGCTAAGAATAACAGATCTTTCAAACCCATCTTCTAAAGGTAGTTTCTTCCTTTTACCAAATTCATCTGTGTTACATGGATCCATCTTTTTTGGCCTTCATATAGTTTCGTGGATTCAATTATTGGGAGTGTCCCTATAAACAATCTGTTGGAAAGATCGAATGATTTCAATGGTTATTGTGATTTGACGTATGGAAGAGAGAACCCTTTGGATATGATGGAAAGTTGATGGGTTGAAATTGACGATCCCCTGTCTTTTGTTCGCGTTTCTTAGGTTTCAAACATAGCCTGATTATGGTTGTGAAGTTATTGGACAGTTTTACTAGGTCGGACTTTCGTTCCCTTTTTTTTCATTTATTTTCATTTGTTGGGAATTCTTAAAAACTGCAGTGTTGAAAAAAAAATCTTCATTGTGTTTCATTGATAATTTGATATTGGAACTAATGGATCTGAATTTTGTATCCACAGATGGGAATCGGACTAAAAGGAGTTATTCTTGTGTTGCTGGCCTTTTGTTTGACCCCAAATGCTGTGTTTGGGATTAGATTTGTGATTGATAGGGAAGATTGTCTCTCTCATGAAGTTAAATATGAAGGAGACACTGTTCATGTTTCCTTTGTTGTAATTAAGGTTGACTCATCTTGGCATTACGGCCATGAAGGTGTTGATCTTGTGATAAGTTTATGTTCCTTAATTCATTGTAGTTTATTAGAAGTACTCTTTTTACCCTGATGGCATTTACCATTGCATTTCTAGAGAACTGAGATCGGTAACTATTGGAGCTATTTCTTGTCTTGCAATTGACTAGAACTTGAACACAGAATATTTACTCACTCCTTTAGCCTAGTTGTTATTGTTTGCTTCTCTGTTAAGCCTTCAGAACATTATGAAAGGGCTTTAGAAATAGTTTTGCGGTAAATTAAGTAATCAAATGGCACAATGGTGGGATGCTGGCAGCTGGTTTTAGATTGAGACCATTTGTATGCCTTACATTCATTGTACTTCTCTTTCGCAAATATGCATTTAGCTATGCTGCTTTACATTCAAGTTTCATTACTATCGCAAGGGGCTTCCACCTTAAAATATGCAGTAATTTTTAACTATGAGATAGAAAGAATCGACTGTAGGTGATATTATGAGCTATACATTATGGAGCATTCTATAACATGAATAATAGTCATGCTACATTTGGAGGAGGGTTTTGTGAACTAATGTATTGCATTCAGGTTATTTTAATAGTAAAAGGTATTAAGTTTTGAATATTTGTTCTTTTGTAGTCATTTATGACTTAAAAATGTAATCATGGATTTATGTTCTAATGGGGATGTAGAAGCATGACTTATTGACATGTATTTAGTTCATTTTTTAATATCCAATAATATTGTCAGATAAATGGACCTTCTGGTGCTCAGATCCATGATTTCAGTGAGAAGATCAGTGAAAAATTCGAATTTGTAGCTCATCAGAAAGGAGTTCATCGTTTTTGTTTCACTAACAAATCTCCTTATCATGAAACAATTGACTTCGATGTACAAGTCAAGCATTTCACATACTATGATGAGCATGCAAAAGATGATAAGTGTGACGTTTATGCTTCGCATATTCTGTTGCGCCTCAGTTCTAGAGAACTGAGAATTGATGCACTTGTCTTGTACATTTACAGAGCATTTCAAACCTGTGTTAGACCAGATATTGAAGCTAGAGCAGGCTCTCTACAATGTCCAATTTGAACAGCATTGGCTAGAGGCTCAGACTGAACGCCAGGCATTAGGTATGTTTCGGAAGATTGCATCTCCAACTTTTCATCATGGACTTTTGTTCCAAGATTTCACAATAACCCCTCTTCCTTAACATTTGCGGTTTACAAATACCACCTAACTCTGACCTGCACTGCAACGATTGCAGACCACAAAAGTTCTTCGGGGACAACATGTGGCATCACATGTACACGTAATATTTCATCATGAGTATATGACCTGGACTCGTGGATTCATAATAAAGAGGTTACTTGGTGGACTATGCTGGATCCAGTTTCTGAGACAATCAACTAGAATGACAATGGCCTCATTCCCTTTCTATCATAAAAGCCAAATTCTGCCTTCCATTTTATTTTGTTGAAGGAACTAATCAATAGTAGAAACCCAGCTCCTTAGCATTACATGAGCCACTGTTTTGGTTTGTACACGAATGAGCATAAATTCACTATCTTTATCCAAGCTGTTATTTTCTAATAGTTTTTATTGTTAATGCAGTGAATGAAGCGATGAGCCGTAGGGCGATGCACAAGGCTTTACTATGAATCCGCAGCACTCATAGGTGCTAACGTTCTCCAAGTTTACCTTCTGCGTCGCCTATTTGAGCGTAAGCTTGGGATTTCCAGAGTTTAGTTAGGTGACTGCTGTGTAATACTTGTTGGACGAATCAAACTTTTTGTTAGACTCGTCTCTGTTTGGTAGCTGTGTAAACGGAATATGTACACGTGCAAGTTTAGAGCATTCAATTATACAGAAATTTCGGTCGAATTTAACCAAGTGTTCTTACTTCCACAGAAAATCCCCGTCCATGTGTACTATAATCTGGCATATGAAACTAAGTTAAAAATCAATAGTAGCCACGTAACAGCAATGATATGTGCTTTTTCTAACATCAATCACAAACCATAAGCTTGAGACAAGCAAAGGCGCAAGGAAAATCTAGCCTTTAGACCAATTGGCACTCGTTACAACTTTTCCAGTATTACCATGAAGATGAAATATATTCCACAAGAAAAGCCCATTAACAAGTGCAATATGAAAGAAAAGAATGTCACAAAAGCTCTACAGCTTATACCATACAAAGCAATACCATACAAAGTAAAGACAAGAACAGATCAAGGATTCTTCATAGATACTATAAATGTGTATTTGCTCTTTTCTCACCACAGCTCAGTTTTACAATACAAAAAACCAAAAAGCAAACTTCAGCAGGTCACAATCACAGATCTACACCATCTGTCTTCTTTAGTAAATATGTAACGGAGTAAAAGACAGTTGAACATAATCTCCCCATTGAATCGGACAAGGACCTTATCAAGATTCTGCATGTGGAGTTTGAATGCAGCAGAACCATTTTTTCTGTAGAAGAATCATGACCAATTCAGAGAAGATAACATACCATAGATTTTCATGTCCCCATCAGGTCCAACACAATTCCTTATTATTCATCAGATGGTAAACATAAAATTAGTAGCTTATCATTGCACGAATATTACAGGAAATTCTAAATCTAAAGCCTTATTAGGATCATAAGACTAATACCAATCAAATAGATCATCAGACAAATTGCACACCATTTAGAATGTAAAGATTACATTCACACATCATTGTCAATGTAAAGATTTCAAGGTCCTCACCTGAACTACTAACATGACATGCAGATTTTAGTGCTTGTCACTCATACTCTTGTCCAATATCTTCACCGTAACAGTGTACAAAAACATATGAAGAAGAAAACACGACAAGCAAGCTACTTTAACTAAATGGAAACAAAATCTAATCATATGTCCTTTTAAATGCTGTAAGTGCATGAGTCCTGTTTTCACGAAAATAATAAAGAACAAGAAAATAGTGTGTTAACTTACAGTCTGAGGCTTGCCAGCATCTGCTGCAGATTTCATATGATGATCAGCTTTCCCTGGTGACTCTGGTTTGCCACCTGTCTTTTTCTCATCTCTTGCCTTGTTGAATATCACAGTAAATCCCTCAGCTGAAGCAGGATCATTAACATCCCATTCACCAAATTTTGGTAAAGGCCTACCAGTGTCCTGTTATAAATTCAATAAGAGATCCCCTTAAATACTTTGACTTAATGTGGCCCAAGAGCAGCGACATATCAAAAGAGTTCATATTCTCAAGTTTAACCACACAACTGGCACCAAATTTCGGAAAAAGAATCCCAGAGAAACAGCACCAAGCTCTAACTATAGTCCATCAACAAGCTTAAAAAATTGATCATATAATCACCTTTAACACCATTAAAAGCTCACTCTTAACATGCCAATTGCTCTCATTGGGCAAAAGTAAATTAAGATGCAATAACAAACAATAAAATACAAAGAACTGTCAACCCCACAGGCAAATGCAAGTAACTTAGCAATGATCAGGAATTGCAAGGAATTCCATAAACATGCCAAACTATTATCACACCCAACACCACAAAGACAAGCACACCAGGACTCTACATAAGTTAGGAATCATATGATCTGTCAATACAACTATAATGGCCAAAATATATAACAAAATAAGTATGATTTAGGAGCACAACAAATTAGAGCTGCACAGGACATCGTTCCTGGAAATATCTCAAACTAATCTAACTTCAAAAATTAAGATTCCAGTTTTTGAGATTCTTTTCAACTCCATACTTTTATTAGTAACATAATCAAAATTTACAATTGTACGATATTTCAATAAAGAAAAATTCTTGATTAAACTGACGCACATCAAATCAAATTCATGTTTCTCGTATACACTATCCAGAGTTTTCACACGTTCCCCATAGAAAATCCTACATTTATAACAGAACAAAGAGCTGTTATGACCTAACAAGTACGAGAGGAAAAGGAAGTTTGAAGTTTCAACGTTTCCTCAATGCAGCACAACTGGCGCGTGTGTGTGTGTGTTTGTTTTTTTTCCCTCTGCTTGCAACACCTATACAAATTCGTTTTCGGAGTTCAATAAATATTTAATAATTCAGATAGTCCCCACCTTCGTTAAGCTTTCAGCTAAATCTGCAGATATGCTTTAAGAAGAAAATCTAAGCAGTAACAACAAAAGAAAAAGGGGAAGTGAAGACACGAATCAGACAGAATCGATGAGTAGCAAAACTGATCAAACTCTAAAGAGAGCAATCCAAGGATGAAATCAATAAAACCGACGAGAAAAAAAAAACCCAATTGTCGAAATCATTAAAACAAGGCAAATAATAAAAAAAATCCACACAAAATCAAGAAAATCTTCTTAAAGACCAAAAAGAAGCATAAGAAAGCAATCAGAAAGCTTTTACAGAACAAGCTCAAAAACATCAAACTTGAACACATACGTATCTAGGAAGAGAAGCGAGAAGAGCAGAGAGCACTAACATACCGACATGAATTCTAGACAAAAAGAGCTTCCTTGAAAGACAAACGAGTAATCAGAATGAAAGGGAAACGGAAAGTTGTGTTTAAGAGAGAGAGAGAGTGGCAGTGCAGTGATTGGGCCAAAAACGGGCCTCAACAACCAAATAGTTGATGTCATGTCTGAAAAGTTGTTAACTTCAACGGCGACGGAAAGATTCTTGTCGTAAGCAATGGCGTGGCAAATGCTTAGAGAAGATGAGCTGGCAGACGGCGTGACTTGTTGGTCTAAACTCAGGCAACAGAATAACTCAAGAAGATACAATTTTTAATTATCTAATTCCTTCTTTTTGTGTTTATTTATTCTATAATTTTCCAATAATAATAATAATAATAAGTAAACATTCAACTTATGGAAGCCTTAGGTGTGAAAGTGATTGCCCATATGAAAAAGACAAAAGTAGGAGCAAGTACTTTGGTTTGACACTATTCATAATAATTTGGATTTATTCAAGGATTTGCATTGCATCCAACATGGGTTGTAGCTGGTAGTTGTATACAGTTACAACTTACCAACTGGTCTGCAACTGCTTAAAAGACCAGTCAATTGGCTAACTGTGTTTTTGTCTGCTAACATGTAAGCTTGAGTTGAGGGGCATGCTCCGCCTCCATTTTCTGGGTACTCGTCTCGCCTCCTGTTGGCAAGACCACATGCTTCCACTACCTTTGTTGGCCTGCGCTGCCATCCAAAATCATTAAAAAGACAAAGGTTGGGTGATGATAAAACAAACAATGGCGTCAAGACTTAAACCTTATTAATACACCCTGGAATGAGAAGGCTGCCTGACAACATTGAAGCAAATGGAGTTGCTGAAGCTAGATGCACGTTTTCTAATACCTCAGACCCCAGTCTTCGGTTTTCTTATCAATCATTCTGTCTCTCATTTGTGATATTACCTCCGAATTAGAGGACCCCTCCTAACTCAATTTGCTCATCGTGCCAGCCAAAAGGATGCTAACCATGACTAGGAGACCGCACATTCATCGCCTGATATAGTTGGAGAAAGAATAATCCATTAGCATGTTGATGGCAAATCAACAATGAGCAGTATGACCATTCCCAAGCCCCCCAGCCACCAATACAGCAGCATCCAACACTGTTCAACAACAGGCACACTGGTAACCAAAATGAGATGATTTGTGGAGAAATAGTTATCCAATATACAAATGAATTTCATAGAGCATGGCAAGTTATGTCCAATCTCAAAATACTGATGTGTGATCTTTTACAGTGGTTTCTCACTAGTTGTGCTTACAAAAATTATAAGATGAGATAAGAATCATGAATATTCGGTATGATCAAAACATAAAGCCTTAAAACCAAATAATAAAAAAACCAATGTATAAATAAAAAAAAAGTTGGCAAAACAGTTAAACAAATGTTGGCAGCAAATAAACACCATAACATGAATACCTTTTAAACTCTTTAAAGAGACAGTTTGTGAATTCCACAATATCGAACCATGAAGCTTAGGTGTGATCCACATGGGAAGAAATAAAACTTATAAAATGAGTGAGTGTGTGTGTATAGAAAACATGTCTAAACTCATGGACGGGTTGAAACATACATCACATACTGAAAATATACCATGGACGGGTTGAAACACACATCACACATACTGATAATATACCATGAGTTTAGACTTTAGACATGTATATATGCGTATAAACATAAAGATTCTGCTCAAGCACAGAGAAAGAATGCATCAAAAAAGACAAATGAAAAGTAAATGCTTACCAGATCGTGAATAGCACAGTTAGCGACATAATGACTTCATCCGCTAGCTGAGCTAGACAACCACCAAACATATTCAGCCATCATCTTCCTCTAGAATACCTCAAAGACTTCAACCTTTTCTTTGCGATTACCAACCAATTGTCAGTATGTCCTCCCCTCTCCTCAGGTATGATTTCCCTTTCTTGTAAATCCTTCAAAAGCATTTCACTCTTATCCACACTAATCTTCTTGTTATTAATCATGTTAATAAGAGCAGTATACGTGGTTATATTGGGGCGAAGACCGTTTTGCTTCATCTCCTCAAACAGTTTGAATGCACCCACAACATCAATAGCTTCACATAGGCCAGATATGAGAACATTGTATGCAGCAACATCAAATTTCACACCACAACCCTGTGCCATACTCTTCAACTCTAAAGCATTGGAAAATTCAGATTTCTTGCAAAGCATGTGCATCAGAGTTGTAAAAGTGGCAACAGTTGGAATGAGCCCCAGTTGAATCATGTGATTGAGAACCAGTGTTGCTTCTTCAACCTTCCCACACTTGGCAAGCCCTCTTACCATAGCACTATCGGCAAAGTCCTGAGAAATGACACCAGCTGCTTTCATTTCGTCTTTTAGCTTGAATGCTCCTTTTATATGTCCCATTCTACACATGCAATTTATTAAATTGATATATTGCTTGCGCAAAGGACTAAAACCCCTGTCCAACATTTCATGCAAAAGAAAATGAGATTCCTGAAGAGCAGAAACTCTGATGTATCCTTTATAGATGGCCTTGTAGGTGTCAATGTCAGGATAAACATTAACCAAACCCATTACCTCTAGCAGATGAAGGACCATTCTTATCTCACTTCTATCGCAAAAATTTGAAATAAGCATATTAAATGTTATCAGATCAGCTGAAATACCAATAACTAGTGCCTTTTTTAACATCTTAAGGGCAATACCCAACATATCACATTTGCAAAGTCCAAGAATAAGAGAATGGAAAGTTAACTTGTTAGGAAAATGGCCCATTCTTTTCATGTGATTGTATAGTTTAGAGCACTTTGACAGATCCTTTCTCTTTGCGTACCCGTGCAACAGAATATTGTAGGTAGCCAAGTTAGGGGATAAACTACCACTGGAAAAGCTTTTAAAGAGTTTATCAACCATATCCATGTTTCCCATCCTTGAGCATCCATTCATGACAGCATTAATTGCAGCAGTATCAGGGCATAGGCCTTCCTTCTCCATTTCTTCATACATATATAATGCAGCCGTTTCATGACCTAGCTTGAAAAGACCATCAACCAAACTCGTGTAGATGACTCTATTTGGGGACAGAGTTCCTCTGTCCAGAAGTTTTTGAAAGAAAAGAAGAGCGGCAACAATGTTTCCCTTCCTACTTAACCCAGAAAGAATACTAATACATGTATAACTATCAGGCAATACATTAAATTGGACCATTTCTTCTAGTAAAGCCACTGCTTCTGACAATTTCCCCAACTTACACATCTCAGCAAGAATTATATTGTACATAGAAGTATCAACAGTAGTATGAGTGGACTGGAGTTTATTAAAAAATTTCTTTGCCTCCCCCAAATGTCCACCCCTGCATAGTCCTTTAAGTAGACTATGATACGTGAAATCTGACGGGTAATGACCTAATTTTATCATCTCATCAAACATAGAGAATGCTTTTGATGCTTCACCTGAATTTCCATAAGCTTTTATAATACAATCAAAAGTAGCATCATTCGGGACAAGACCAAGCCTAATCATATGATGCATGAAGTCCTCTGCCTCTCCTACCTTCCCACATCTACAAAGAGAAGAAAGCAACATATTACATGTGAAATGGTCTGGATCATAACCATTGCGATTCATCACTGCATAAACTCTGAATGCTTCTGTAATATATCCCATTTTGCAACAATTGTATACTAAAGTAGTACATATAATATGGTTTGGAGCAAGTCCCGCTCTATACAATCTGCATAAAACTTCCTTTGCATCTATTATTCTTCCAACCCTGCTAAATCCATTTATGAGCACAGAAAAGGTTGTAATATCAGGTCTTACACCATTCCTTACCATCTCGTCAAACAATTCTAAAGATTCATCAAGCAGTCCATTTTTGCAAAGCCCATCAATAATAGTTGTGTAAGATATGCAATCAATAACCAGCCCATTAATCTTCATCTGCTCAAGAAGGTTTCCAGCTAAGTCAAATTTGGCATGCTTACACAAGCCACATAAAACAGACCCATAAGTAGCTGCAGTAGGCCTTAATCCTACTGCTTCCATCATTTCTAAGAGCATGAAGGCCTGCTCAAAATTATCTTCACCACAGTGTCCGTCTATCAGCGAATTATATGTAACACAGTTTGGAGAAAGGTTAAGTATTGCCATCTCATTAAAAACCCGAGTAGCAACTCCTACTTTACCCTCCTTCATGAACCCACTAATAAGAGTATTATATGTAACTTCATTGGGAGATATCAACAGCTTCCTCATCTTTTTCAACAGTAAATAACCTTTTGCACTCCTACTGTTTTTGCATAAATCATCAATAAGCATATTAAATGTGCATACATCTGGTTCAATGCCCTTAGATGCCATGTGATCGATCAACTCAAAGCCAGCTTTATAGTGCCCTTTCTTACAGTACCAGTTCAGCATAGTGTTATAAGTAACTATGGATGGAGCATATCCACTATCTTCCATCTTTCTTACAAGATAACCAGCTTTTTTAAGCTTGCCTTCAACACCCAACTTATTTATTAGTATGTTAAAAGTAGCAACATCGGGACAAATCCTTCGAGTGAGCATTTCCTTGAAAAAGAGCCAAACTGACCCAACTCTTTGGTGTTTCACCATTGAACTAAGTATCATGTTACAAGTATAAACAGAAGGGTTAAATCCTCGAAAACCCATCAAAAAGAAAGTTTCCAATGCATCACCAACCATACCTTGCCCCAAATAGACCTTAATCAAGAGGTCAAAAACAGAAGGGTTCGACTTGCAAAGTGGGTATGTTTTGATTAAAGCATCAAATAGAGACTTTGAACCAATCCCCATTTCAGTGAGATGCTTTAAAATCGATTTTGCAGGTTCATACATCCTAGCTCTAACAAGTATATGGGCAGTGATGGACAATAAGTGAGTAAGATGATGGAGTTCCAAACCAGGTTGCTTAACGATCCAATTCAGGAACTTCAAAGCTAGCTTCCCATGGACAGGCCTCAACGAAGCTAACTTATAATCCATATGGTTCAGTGACTCCCAACGGCCTATTGTCAGCATCATGTAAATGCTCGTCTCCATCTCTGTAACTCCCGTGATAAAGTTTCAAACTTTAAACTAGAAGATATCTAAAACACTAGAAGAGGCGAAAACCACAAAAACGTAAACATGCCTTGAGATAGAGAGATAAAAGAACAGGAAATACCTGTGGACTGTGCAGCATTCCAAACTGGGCTAGCATGATAAGGTCTAGATTGCCTCGAGCAACAATAATGGAGACTCACATTAGAAAAAGGTAACAACTTTGAGAACAGAAGTTGGGTTTGGGAGATAATCTTGGTGGCTGAAGAAGCTGAACACGTAGGAGGCATGGCTGAGCAGAAGCACTAGCATGGAAGAATTCCTTTCAAGTTCCAAACACCTTATCTTTGTTTCTAACTCTGAACGTCAATTCACTTCACTGGAAAGCCCTCAGCTTTGTATCCAGCTCTAGTAGTACTTTTGTTGCTCTTGCTGTCTAGAGCTTCCTCTTGAACACAGCTTTGTTGCCTCTATGTGCCGTCGTGATCTTTGTCTTCCTTTGATATGGGATTAAAGCTACGAGAAATTAGTGCAGGTTCCGATTCTGGTAAAGCCTAAATCTGGTCATCCCAAGTTGAAGGAGAGAAAACCAAAACTAAACTAGAGAACAGCCTCTGTACAAATGTTTTGTTTTCTTTAATGTTATTATTCTTGTGAATAAGTGCCCTGGACTCCTTTCAAGTACCAGGAACGGCGTCGTGGGGGACATTCTGAAAATAAGGCTAGCGGCAGGCCTATTAAGAGTTAAGACCAAGAGCGCCATGCTCAAACGATGACAAAGCACGGGCCTCTCACGACCGTCACACGCGCCTTCACACGCGCGTACTCCTCTTTCCCTCTCAAGCACGTCACTAAATCCAACTTCGACTCAACCTTCGCCGACCTTCGAGCCCATGTCCGCGCCGCCGACTTCGTGGCGATAGACTTGGAAATGACCGGCGTCACCAGCGCGCCGTGGCGTGAGTCCTTCGAGTTTGACCGCTCAGACATCCGATACCTTAAAGTCAAAGACTCCGCTGAGAAGTTCGCCGTCGTTCAATTCGGCGTTTGTCCTTTCCGTTGGGACCATCGCCGCGACGCCTTCATTTCTCACCCGTTAGTCTCTCTCTCTTTCGCTGTGTGTCTTTCATTATTTATATACACATATATAATCTTCATATCGATTTTGATTTTGGGATATTTGCAAATTTGTGTACTAACAGGCACAATTTCTTTATATTTCCTCGTCAAGAGCTTGAAAGCGGTGCTTCTTATGAGTTCCTCTGCCAGACTACTTCTATGGATTTTTTAGCTAAATATCAGTTTGATTTCAACACCTGCATTAACGAAGGTATCATCTGCTTTTTCTATCTTTTTTTTTTTTGGCTTGAGTGGTGTAATAGTTCATTGTGAGTTGAAGTTGGCTTGGTTTGTGTGATTTTTGGGATTTGTTGTGATTAGGAGGAATTGATGCATGTTTTGATGTAATCACAGGAATATCTTATCTGTCTAGAGCACAAGAGCGCCAGGCATTGAGACGCCTGAATTCGCGACATGGGGATGGAGTGTTGGAGTTGAAGGAGGCTAAAGATGTGCCCTTGGCCAGCATTGCCGATGTTCTTTTCAGTGAGAGAATGAAGAATAAGTTAAGTGAATGGAGAGATGGGTTATTGAGGGAGGGACTTGGGGTGAGCCAGTCTTATGGAAGTTTAAATGAGTCAAGAGGACAGTTCCAGATTGTTTTCTACAAGATGCGGCCTGCTCTTTGTCTGAGTGGTTTCACGTCTCATCAGCTTAAGTTGATCCAACTGGTAATTTGGCTTGGATTTTCAAGTATTCTTAAGATAGTTTGTTTCTCTTTCAACTTTGTCTGTCTCAACACAAATATAATTGTTGTTACGTATTATGAATATAATAATATGCAGGTCACCAGAAAATATTTTAGAGATCTTATGTATGTTCATAACGAGGCAGAAAATCCCCATTCAAAGCCTCTGGTTGTGTATGCAGACTCAGAAGATGATAAGGACTTCCTGAGGGTAAATATAATGAACACTTTCATGAATATGTGGTTCATGCATCTGAATCTGGTGCTTATAGTTGTTTCCTTTAAAAAAAAAAATAATATGATAGTATTCATTGTTTACAAAGAAATAACTTCCTAGCCTTTGGTTTATTCTCAAACCTTAGTATTAGATGGTGTAGAGAGATTTATGGAGATGAAAACTACTATGTGGGACTTATGTCTTAAATGGACACTCTTAAAACCTCTGAAAGTTGTTATTAATCTTAAGTTGACTTTTTGCAGAAAGAGGTGAAGGATGACAGCTATAGACAAGCAGAGAAGAGGATTATGGCTGCTATTGGGTTTCGCCAAGTGATAGACCTCTTGTCCACTGAACAAAAGCTTCTTGTTGGCCATAACTGTTTCTTGGGTATGCCAGTGGGTCCTGTGTTTCGTGATGAGTTGCATATTTATATGTGTTGATGAAATGTACTGGCTGTATGTTTTCTATATTTGATACAGATATTGGGCATATATACAGCAAATTCTTATATCCTTTACCTTCAACTGCTGAAGAGTTTGCCTTTTCTGTTAACAAGTACTTTCCGTATATCGTGGATACCAAAATCCTCTTGAATGCCAATCAGGTATTGAAGATGAAGAAGTCGAGCACGTCACTCTCCTCAGCCTTCTCTTTACTTTGTCCCCATATTGCTCTGGGCTCCAAGAAATGCACTAATGCAGCGTTGCAGTCCTTTGTGAATGTTGAAATAGAAATTAATGACATGAGGTTTGCTTCCTTACCTATTTTGTGCAATTGATTAATTTGATTGCAACTGCTGCTTGGTCAAGCTACCATAGCACATAAGTATGTGGTCTTATCATTTGGATTGGGGTTGCTATGTTTAGCATCCTGCAAAGTGGCTAAGGCCCGGTTTTGAATTAGAATAACGCCATGCTTGTAATAATATTTGCATCTTAAAAGAACAACTATCCGGACTATTACATAGGCTTAATGCCAATTTCACTCTGTTATGTGGCTCACCTTAAATAGAAAAGTTGATTGTCATTAGCTTTTGTGTACTTATCATTTCTTCACAGGTATGCTTCATCAAATGTGGGTAAAGAATGATTGACTGCTATATCTGTTTGGCCTCCAAGCATCTTTGATTCACTTCTAAGATTTTATCATATATCTTTCAGGTCCTCTGAATGGAGTACTGGAGTTAAGCATGAAGCTGGATATGATGCTTTTATGACAGGGTGTGTTTTCGCCCAGGCATGCAGTAATCTTGGCATTGATTTCAAACTCCATTCAACCTCTAAAAGTTTGATCCAAAATGAAAAGCTACAAAAACACATCAACCTTCTCTATCTCAGTTGGAGCAGTGGAGATATTATTGACCTCAGGTCTGGAAATAGGAGTGCTGTATCTTTGGTAGTGCAACAGAAACAAAAAAGTGTACATGAGAACTTTGTTTTAATTTGGGGATTGCCATCTATACTCAGGAGAAGGGACATAAAACAATGCCTTGTAAAAGTCTTTGGCCTAACATCTGTTGTATCTATATATCGCGTGGATGAAACTGCAGTTTTTGTTCAATTCAGTAAGGCGGAGTTTGTGTCCAAGTTTCTAGATTTGAAAGAATCCTTGGAGAGAAGTAATGATCCAATCTCAGTTTTGCATCCTCTGTCAAAACTTTGGGAAGGTGGACACACTTTTGCAGCTGGTTATGAAACTTATAAGGAAATCTGCAGTTCATCCGTCTCTAAAGTTCTATTTGCCGAGCAGGCAGAGGCAATTGGTATCAGATGGAAGACAAAGTTAATTGAGTCGGGGGTAGAGGATACAGTTTTTGACAAAGAGAGCAAAACAAAAGCATCAGTTTGTGTTGAAGAGAGCAAGACAGGCAAAAAGCAACACAAGACTGATGATTCACGATCATTATGTTATAATGTAATTAATGATTTTCATGATACAGAAGTGAAGCAGGTTAGAGCTAGCAATTTGTGATTCTAGGCTGGTGATTTTTTTATGCCCTTGAAACTTATTTTTAGAATCAATACCATCTGATCCGCCTTTACTCCATAAGATTTCTTTTCCTGTAAAGAACATTATCATTGTGGAATCTACAAAATTAAATTACACGTGGCTGGATGACATTTCTAACAGCCATATACTTCTGTATATGAAGTATTAACAAGCATGTACCCGATGTGCACTGTTAAGTGATCTGAGATGTTTATTCTGTATATTCTTGGATTTTACTCGTTCTATACTCTTCCCCATTTCAAAATTTATTTCTTCTGCTCTGCTAATCAGTTAGCTTTCTGAAAAGATTACAACGAAAGAACCAACTTATTTTCCAGAATCAAGGGTTTCTCTCATTATATAGATGTATAAGCTTATCTTATGAAAGAAAATGGCAGATCGTTGACTGCATTCACTTGCATTTAATGACTGAGGTTAACATAGCATCACAGGATATAGTCCGATGAGCTTTTCTACATCCACTGGTGAGACTGGATTTCGATGATTGATGAACTACACGGTTCTTTTCTGACGGCTTTACATAGAATACACAAACATTCCAAACCAGTATTAATATATCCGAGCAGTAACTGAATAGAACCTACTACAACAACAACAAATAGAGAATGCTGGCAATTCCTACAAGTGCATTCATGAAATAGGATGCTAAAAACACCTTGACAGTTGACTTCTATTACCGTCCTTCACAAGTGAAGGTGCCATTTATGGTTTTCAATGCACTTTCCCAAAAGTACATTCTTTACAGCCTTCCCCATAACTTTTCCATGGTTAAAAACTCTTTCACCAAATCCTGCCAAAAACTCTGATCATTGCAATGAACAAAGTCAGCTTATGTCATCAGATTTGAGTTCTTGGAAAACTTGTACCTCCCTTTTCCAATAAATAGTGAAACTTTTGTTCTTCAGCAATTTTCTTTCTTTGTTAAATTCTTTTCCTGTTTAAGTACTAAATGGATTAATCACACTTAAGATTTTTTTTCTTAATAATATGTCATTTCTATAATTTAAATATCATTACACACATAATTATTAGAGAGAGAGTAAGACCTTATTATAATTTTTCAGAAATATTAAAGCGAATAAGAAATAAAAACCAAGAATAAAAGTGAAATTTGGACAGGAAAGTAGATGGACAAGGTATTCAAATAATAGTTGAAAGGAAGACCAAATAGAACATAGTACACACATACTTGAAACAACAGCCTCCAACTCTACTCTCATCTCCTTCCTCAGAAACCCAAACCCCCTTCTTCCTTCTCTTTTTGTTTATCCTAAAAAGTTTTAATCTTTTTTGTTCTTTAGTGTAAAAATGGAGAGCGGCAGAGAAGAGCCACTCTCATATGCTAACTACAACAACAACAACCCATCATCCTCATCCTCACCAGTCATGGTTTCTGACCTATTAGATACAACCTTTCTCACTTCTGACCCATCAAGTTCTCACCTTGGGAGCGCTTCCAGTAGCTTTCAGAACGACACCGGTTTTCTCCATGAGAGCGTTAGTGGCAGTGATGCTGAATTCGGCTTCTCTAGACCCGATTTCAGGCAGAGCCCTCTTGCTGGGACAGTACAGTTCTATGAGCGTCATGTGTTTCTGTGTTATAAAAGTCCCTCCGTTTGGCCTCCCAGAATCGAGGCTGCGGAGTTTGATCGGTTACCTAGGTTGCTATCTGCTGCCGTCATGGCTAGGAAAGGTTTCATGAAGAAAGAGGTTTGTGTTCCTTAGGAAATTATTAGTTTTCATGTCTTCTTTGGTTTGATTTTAACGTGGGTTAGTTTTATTTCGGAACATATATGTGGATTCACTTAGTATTGTGTGAGTTTAACTACAAATCCGAACAAGTCTGTTTACAGGTCTGTTTGAACTAGGATTTTGTTTTCCAGGTTCGTTATTTGCCTGTTCTGATGTGATTGGTTTAGCTTTAGATGGGTACTTAACTGTGGATTGGTTCAATTGATTAGTTTGTTTAAACTGCATCAGTAGATTGGTATTGTTCTGTTTATACCTCAAGGTACCTGCTTACTCAAAATATTCTGCAATCGCAGAGTTGATCCACAGATGAATTCACAAATTAAGGCACAATATCAACTAGGTATTACCATATATGTAGTAAATGTAGGGGAGATGGAGACAGAAACATATTGTTGACAGACTTTACAGAATGAATAGTATTTTCATTTGTGTGCATACAAGTAACAGTACATATGGCAATATATGTATATCCTATAGACATATGGTAATATTTTGTGGCCCTTGATATTGTTGCATGGGTAAAATCTATTAAATCTTCTAAATCAAATCTTTTCGAGAAAATGATTACTATTAGGTATAATGAAAATAATAATAATGTTCAGTTGCCGAAAAGGGCATATTTATAAAGATAAAATAGACTAACTAGGTAGTTCAGCAATTAATCAATTGAACCAATTCACATCTCATTAAGTGCCCATTTGAATACACTAAGCTAAGACAGTCATATTAGAACAGATAAATAACACATGAAAACACAAAATCTCTGTTCAAAGGGCTAAAATTGCAAACTATATATTCTGAACCTTGTAAGATTTGGGACGTGAATACCGTTAGAAAACAATGTGTCGCCAGCTTTTGCGAACTCGATGCCTTTAGCAAGAGTACCTGTGTAGCTATACACTTATATAGACATGGGAAGTACGGTGCCAACTTCCTATGTTACGGAGCAACTTCCAAGCCCAAATGGAGGACATTTATTAAACATGTGATCGTAATTCAGTTTCAATCATTAATGGAAATAGGAAATGGAAAGCAATACGACTGTTGAGAATATGTTTGTTGTGACCATAACTGTAATGAAATGGAAGTTTGTATATTAGTTCAATCTTCTAGCATGGCTTTATCTCTTTCTCTGTCGCAGTATACATTCCTTGATTCTAAATATGTCCTTGGAGTTGATGATAATGCGTTGGAAAATAAATTTATAGAATGTGTATTGTCCAACTTGATACATCCCTCTTTTCTCAACATAGGTCAGGTTGAGATCTTACATGTTGTTATTAAGCAAAGATACTGATGATCATTGTTCTGCACACTCTCATTTATAGGGATTAGTCATGATGTGACAGCTTTAGCTATAAAAGCTTATGAGAGTTGCTCGTGCAAGCTTTGCTGCCTTGAGATATCTGAGTGCTGGCTTCAGTTGTGCTTTATAATCCTTTTACACAAGAATCAATATTATAATTTTTTTTAATAAAATCCTTATGCAAGGTTAATAATATACTTTTGCATGTACCTGAATTTTTCTTTATCCCTTATAGCAGTTGTTGTTTGTGCTTTCAATGGCAGTTAATTGGCTGTATGATAGGATTTTAGCCGATCCACTTACTGACGAGTGAAGGAATCAATATTATCCAGTTAGCAAATTTGGGTGGCCTGTTAGTGGGTTGATAATATACTCAAAGTGAAACAGTTTCAATTACTTAACGTTTGGCAGACAAAAGCAGAAATGTGAGATTGGAGCAGATTCAACTGTATTGTAATGGTGCATGCTGGTTTACACATGGATGAAACACAAATCCTGATGTACACCTTTATTTAGGAGGGAACAATGTCAAAAGCATACTGTTTTCCAAGATGGTGACCAAGTAAATGATGGAAATTGTCCCATATTTGGCTGAATGTATTGTTGGCCAATTCTTGTTTTAGAAGTAATGTGGAAACTGGAGAGGAACAAAATGCAAGTTACAAATGAGTGACTTCTTGTACCTGTAGAAAATAGGCCGGTTTTTATGTAGGTTGCCGTTCCTTTTGATGGCATAACATTGGACGTCATACTGCGGTTTGCTGCTTAAAAGAGTATGATGTACATACAAACTGATTTGATGTGGGCACACATGTGTGTGTGTTTGATCGCCCTAGAGTTGCTTTTTGGGATGATGCTGTAAATGTAGACTAGGTGCTGTGTCTTGTTTGGATGTCACATGTAGCTTAAAGTTGCCTTTTTCAAATAAATAGACTAGTAAACTGGTTGGTTCTTACTTCTCATTCAACTTGTTTCTGTCAGACTCGCTTAACAATATGTGAGGGGCAAGATGGAACTGAGACATCGAATGGAGATGTTTTAATTTTCCCAGATATGATCAGATACAGGTCTGTTAGCAATCTTTTCAAGTTCTAGTTGATCCCTTATGAATTTGGCTTTCTCACTAAATAAATGCTGATTGCAATATATGCAAAGGATGCAGGAGGTTGACGCATTTTGATGTCGACACGTTTGTTGAGGAAGTTCTTGTGAAGGATAGTGAATGGCAACCTGGAACTCCAGAAAAACTAAAGGGTTCTTTTGTCTTTGTGTGCTCTCATGGGTCCCGAGATCGTACCTGTGGCGTTTGTGGACCTGTTCTTGTTAGTAGATTCAAAGAGGAGATTGAAATGCATGGTCTTCAAGGTAAATTATCAGTTAGTCCATGTTCGCACATTGGAGGGCATAAGTATGCGGGAAACATCATTATCTTTGGCTCAAGTATCAATGGAGTCATCAGTGGCCACTGGTAAGTTACAGATCTGTGTTTCTGATTACTTTTACAAAGCTTCCTTTTGATTTACATTTTTCCTTGGTATAGTTTTACGGCTGCAGTTATGTTTTACTTGATATTTTTGTAGTCTAAAATGCATTAGGAATCTGCTAGAATAGTATGTGATCTATTATTGGTTTTCATCAAACAGCTCAAGCTTTTCAGTTGAATGGTTCTTGACATAGTATCAAAGCCTTTTGTGATCAAGAGGTCTCGAGTTTAAGTTGCACTGCCCTTGTTCATGGTGGGTCAGTGGTTCTTGACATAATGCTTTATTTCTTGTTTTCCTGTGAAAATCCTGCAGGTACGGATACGTCAGTCCAGATGATGTGCCGATATTAGTGGAACAGCACATTGCAAAGGGAGAGATTATAGACTTGCTGTGGAGGTAACTCCTATATATAGTGCATCTTATTTTACTGAGGTCTATCCCTGATGCTTTCTCAGTATATGAGGAGTATGGTTCTGGGGGCTGAACACGCAAGATAGAACTTATCTGTATGGTAGGACAGTTGTAGAACTTTCATTGGTAGTTACAAGTAACAATCCGACGTTGGTAGTTGAAGGTGGCTTTTTAAATGAGAATATGTACGTGGATGTCCCTATAGCGATCCTGCTTTAAGCAGTTTTACTGTTCTCGAAGTATCAAGAATGATGATTGATTTAATACACATTTGTTTACGCCCATTTGCACGTTATCTTCAGGGGCCAGA
This sequence comes from Erythroxylum ulei, assembly GCA_027564395.1. Taxonomy (NCBI): domain Eukaryota; kingdom Viridiplantae; phylum Streptophyta; class Magnoliopsida; order Malpighiales; family Erythroxylaceae; genus Erythroxylum; species Erythroxylum ulei. Next base: position 76,115,348 of record JANITX010000212.1, on the reverse strand, counting down.
TGGGTTTGTCAAAAGAAGAACAGATCGCCTCCCAAGAACTAAGGCTGCAATTAAACGGGGAGACAGGGGTAGGAAAAAGCACTAATGAGCCAACTCACATACAAACAGATGCGACAAACACAGCTTCATGCAGGTCTAACATTGAAGTTGTGCAATGCTGCTTGCAAAATGGAATGTCTTCATGCTGCCAAAAGACCATCGTATCTGAGAATGACTGCCCAGATTCTGTTGAGAAGGCAGTGAAGAGCGCACCTGAAAAGAAGAATGGCCTGAAGTTATTATCCCGTATCAATAGCGGAAAAGGATTGTCTTCCCGTAGGTTTCGTTCTATGCCTACATGGTTCGAGACTTGGGAGCGGGAGGATACATATGCTGCAATTGCCGTTGCTTGCGCAGCAGTGTCAGTTGCTGTTGCATATAGATGCTATAAACAATTGGGATAGGACAGAGTTCCCTTGTGGAAATTGTACATTTTTATGAATCGATATGAGTACTGGCAGCTGAACCAAAATACTTAGCAGACTTAGAGAAGTGTCTGAAATAATTTGTTTGTTTCTTCGTTATAGAATTGTAGAATTGGAGTTTGAGCTGTTGCATACAATAAGTACATAGTTTTTACCGCATCTGGCAAGTGGAGCATGAATTTTATCATCTTGATGAAAATTACCGTGCTCATGATCCTCTCCAGTTCTTTCTTTATCTAAACTTCCACAGCCGGCTGATCATTTCCCACAGGTCAATGTAGAAATTTTAGATTATTCATTTTTGGCAGCAAAATTATACATTCACTAAGAAACCGTGTACAGTAAAATTAGATACATTGTGCGTAGTATATAAATGGTACATAAACATTACAATATTATATAACACAATGATCAAAAAGCTAACTGACGCAAATAACCTCAGGCTGGTACCGGAGCGTGTGGAATGTAGAGGCTACAAAATGCCGCTAAAGGCAATTAAGATGCTCCGTCGTGTTTTATAAATTTCGCAGGAATAATATAACTCCAATGTCTGACATGTCATCCTACACAGGACTGCTTCTATCCCATACATGCATCTAGTTGATGCAGTGGAGATTAATATTAAGTTGGAGGCGGGTGCAAATATTGTGTTCAGAATAATCAAACAATGATTTGGTCATAAAGTTGGGACTCTGGTGCGCGTTAGCCAGGATTCCTGTCATTCCCAAAATTTTCAGTTCTTGTTAAATTTGAAACCATTCAATGGATTTGCCAGCCCATTCAAATTCCCAAGCCTGTGGAGTTCACATTCTATTGTCTTCAGAATCTTGACATCTTCAGGATCCGGCTCAGGCAAGTCGACATGGACCGATCCCTGTTTGATTGGTGAAACAGATTCCAGGAGTGAAGCTTCTTGCTTAATGTAATTGTATAACTGCTGATGGAATACATGGTCCAAGGAGTAGCAATTGCCAGTAGTTCCATCGCCACTATGCCGAGATGAACCAGAACCCTCTTTTCTACAAAAATGCGGAAGGGATGAATGATCCATAATCTGTGCAAAAGGCAAATCAACGGTCAGATCTCTGAATTATATCATCCAGGAGAACATACAGACAGATGATGAAAGAATAATGCCGATGGACTATGTAAAGCTGACTAAAAAGATTCACCACAACCAGAATGAGGTCACTGAACTTGCTTGCGATATATGCAATATCAAGTAAGAGTTCATACAATTTATAAGAACATTTATCATCTCATGCTAGCGATTGGTTGTGTACTAAGAAATAGAACCGGGGGCAAAGGATTGGAGTTCCGAAAGTGAATTTAAAATGCACCTCACAGTAGGCAACGAATTTGTTCCATAACCGTAATAAGAAATAGTGAAATACACAACCACCATGATCAGTTACATCAAACAAAGGAAATGACACTATATATACACATTATAGCAAATTAATATCAAAAATAAAGAGTGTTTCAAATTCCTCCTACATTATACAAGAACTATACAAGTGGTGATACATTCAAGTAGGGAAAAGGATGCATTATGAAGATAAAAGCTAATCCAGACAATCCGCCCAGAAGAGAGGTCAACAAATAAATCAATTGCCTCACCTTTAACAATTCATCTCGTCCACAACCTTGCAGCACCTGAATTTTCCTTTTCGTCCTTTCTTGTAACAGAGGCTTCACAACCTGCCATTCACAATTTGTTAACGTTATACTTGCATGTTCATTTGTATGCTTGTAGTATTTTTTTTATCAAGAGAAGTACCACTGATAGTTGTCAAATAAAAGAAACTAAAAGTTCACCTTCCAACATGCCGAAAATACATATGGTACATTGACGATATAGTACGTCTCTGTCTTTTCTGGATAATTCAAGTCATCAATTGTAGATATAGAAGTCAAAAGCTGCAGTAAGAGATCAAAGACAAAGCTCTCAGCCTATCTGGTTGCAACTGAGCTTACTAGATTTTCAAAATGCCAAGGGTAAAGCACTCATGCTTCTACACACTGTCATCACAGAAATATCAAATTTTAAGACACTCAGAAACACACAAATGTATGCAAGTAAAAACTGGTAATTCAACAGTATGAAAACTGCTAGCAGATTAAAAGATACGTTAATGTCCAAATTACGCATCAAGACATATTCACCAACTCAAACAATATCTGTTAGCTCTGTCATTATTATGCGTATATGCAGCTGTAGTTTATGCCCGATACATATTGATGCAAGAAATTGTTGGTGCAGAAAAACAATGGAATGGTCTTCAACATTAAAATTTGAATACTGGAATTATAATTAGATGGTCTTAGTACTGCTGCATAACAGGAACCATACCCACGATGGACGAACTTATACAAGAATAAAAAATAATGAACTTGTAACAACTGAATGTCATTTGAAGGTAATAAGTACCTTAATTTGATTCAATGCTGAAAGTTTTAAGCCAGACATGTCCAAAACCTTAACACAGGTGCTAATATGCCGTCCATACTCCTTGCTTGCTGAAGGCTACAAACAGAAGTGGCACGTCAAGCAACACGATATCCGAAACATGGTTATCCATTGATAGGAAGTAAGATCATACTCACCAACACCACACGATCTCTATATTCGTTCATTTGGATATGTGACTGTATATAGTAATGCACCTATAAGCCACAATATGTAAATGATTGATAAATTTAAAAAGAAAAGGAACATAGAGATTACACGCCATTTACATGACCATAATAACGAGTCTTAGCTCTATGCCCATTTGATACAATAAAAACATATGATTGTCTAAAACTGGCATATAACATTTGGCATTGATAAAATCCCTACTGTGTACCAAACAGAAATGTCTTGCGAAGACAAGAAACAACTCTGCACTTTAAATGTTCAAAAAATTTTAAAACAGTAAATAACTATTTGGACATTTAAAATATACTTTCTTTCTTTTAGACCTATGAAAAATTTTCTGATTAGTCCTTACAAGAGTAGCTTCAAATCATGTATGATTTCACCAATCAATTCATAGTTATCCACAGACTGATTTGTACAACAACAAATGCAACTTCAATTTGATTCCTACAACAAATTTGTTTCATGTTCAAAATAAAATGAGCCATAAGATTTTTACAGATGCTTTGTCATATGTGCTGAGACCAACACCAACAGCAATGACTGGATGTCCCTGAGAGATCAAATAGAAATAGGAAAATGAATTACATGTTCAATACTAAGGGTAGATAACAACACTTGAAGTCCTAACAATGGAGGTAACAGAACAACTGGAAATTAGAAGTTTGTGTCACAAGCCAAACTGAACACAGAAACTAGCTGAACTTAGAAAAACTAAAAATACCTGCTTTGTGTAGCCTGATAATCCTACAAGATAAGAATCTCGAACTGCTCTGTACAAATCACCAGGAATGATTGGTTTCTGCACAGGTAAAGTAACGAACTAATAATTCGGGCAATGAGAATACAGTAACTTAAGGTGTAGATCTTTTCACTTACTACCTTAAACAACCACAATTACCAAAACTACAATGCATGAAACCTTTATTTCCCTTATCAATGCAGAGCTCACAGCCAAAATGCAGTTATACTGGTACCTAAAGGCTATTAGGCCAAAGGTACATGTCCACTGTAAAACCATTCATGCAACCATTGAGAGGTCAATCCATGGAAATTCCTAAAGAAAGGCATGTTTTAATGCCGTGATCACATAGAAAGGGGTTTAAATAACTTACTTTGGAAGGATTTCTCTTCAGTATTGGAATAAACACACTCTTTCTAGTTATATTTCGCAATTAATATTGTTATTTTAAGTGCTAAAGATAATCTATTCCATGCCTGGAAAATGAGAGATATGCAACTTCATTGTCTTACAGGTCACAAATGTTTTCATACTACCAATTTATTTCGCAATCTTATCGTCAAGGAATGACTATGATAAAGTAAATAATACAGCATTTTCTATTAAAACTCAAACGAAAAAGATACTAACCGCCAATATGTTATCAATCTCATTTTGCACCCTCCACTCTAAACAATCAACCAACTGAGGCAGGACATTAAATAATAAGACACCAGAATAATATGAAACTGTTGCTGAACAACAAAAGCTACAAAAACTTTATTTAAATAACCTATCAGGTTGAAGTAAATGGAACTAACCATTTTATGAGCCTTGGCAACATTCCAATCCCTTGCTTTGAGAAATCGTACCAAAGTTTCAGTTGGATGACCTTGATGTATATTCTGAAGATTGCAGACAAAGGTTTAACTTACCATGTGCTCTACATTTAACAAACCACCATCTGCATGTAAAATCACATAACAAAAGCGAAACACATCTTGTGTAATCCAAGCCATAGATATCATGCTAATCTATCATGCAATCAACAAGACATCTAGGATACGAAAAAGTTCAACTCATAGCTCCAGTAATGTCGTAACTATTATGGGACTAAACAGAAGGGAATCCCATTTCAAGATAGGACACTAAGTATAATACACAGAAACTTAAAAGTATGCCAACAATTAGAACATAGATCAGAGCTAACAACACAGGAAATGCGACAGAAAACCATAAACTGCAATTAACCCATGAAATCCGGGAACTACAACAAGAAGGTCAAGCAGGATCTGGGAATGAATCGGTGTCCAATAATGGCTCAGATAGGCCTGGAATTGTGTGAAGTTTAGAGCTTTGAATGCGATACCCTTATGTTTTTGATTTGTTATAGATTAACCACCCTCTGTGATTAATATTGGTATCATAATAGGTCTCATCATTTTTCGGCTTGTGATGTCTTATGTTTAGGGTTTTTACACCTGAACTTACCTTCCATTTTGATAATAACATTTCACTCTCTCATCATTAAAGAAAATAAAAGAACTACATAGCATTATAAACCCAGATCAAATCAGAAACTTAAAAAGAAGAGAGGAGAAAAGAAAAGAAGAGACAAGGGAAAGGCTGAATCTTTGTGTTGAACAGTTAAGTATAGTTGAGGTTAAACATAAACTTGTTTCAAGTTCGAATAACAGCTGCAAATTACTTCATCATCTTTCGCTCTCACTCTTACTCTCTTTTTGCTTTTTCCTCAACGACCAAGCACAGACATAAAGCATAGATCAGGACACATACAAAGGGAGCGAGAGAATAACCTGGAACGTTCTCTTCAATGACTCATCAACTGTTAAAATCCCCACAAAAGTGGACACTATATGTTAGTAATCCTGTATGAATTTCTAAAGAAAAAACAAGGAGAGAGAAAGATCAAGCGAATAGTGAAGTAGATCAGCAAGAAAGCTAACCATGGTCCATCAAAGACTGCAACTGCTGGATTGCTTCTTCATTAACGAAACCCACTTCCTCTTTCGAAGTCTTTTTACCATGAGAAAACATGATGTTAGAGTTTTGCTTCAAAACCTGAGCAGAAGCAAAAGACTTGTCTTTTTCACTCCCTCAAAATCAAAATCTACTGATTCTGCTCGCTCAAGATCAATCTCAGAACTCTTTTGAACTACAAACAACCAATCTCAAACACTAAACTGCCACCACACAATCACAGAAAAAGATGGTGCAAAAAGGGTCGATTTTCTTTCTTAAAACATGGGTTTGGTTTTTTCTGCCAAGAAGGATGGTTTAGAGCCTAAAGATTGGAACATTTTATACTAAACAATCAGAATTTCTATAACATGGCTTTGGTTTTTTCTGCTGAGAAAGATGGTTCAGAGGGTAAGGCCCTGTTTGGTTCGATGGTTTAGGATGAAAAAGGATGGAAAGTAACATATTTTCATTATTTATTTGAAGGTTTCATAATAAAATAGAATAGGATGGGATAGAAGCGGAAGGTTTTATGTTACGTTCCATTCCATCTTAAACAGTGAAAATAAGAAATCTTCGATTTGGAGGTTTAGGATGGAACGTAACCTAATAAATACATACTACCTAATATACCCTTAATAATTCTTCTTAATATCAACT
>JANITX010000212.1:76089453-76100068 GCA_027564395.1 Erythroxylum ulei | reverse complement strand
AGTGGGGTCCCACTTAAATAAATGGCTAGGATAAACTGGCATAGAATAGGGTCAAGATTGCTGACACAGACCTACTTAAATAAAGAGCTAGGATAAACTGACACAGAATAAGGCCAGGGTTGCAGGCACAGAGGATCACATCCTGTTTCGGAGAGGTTGTTTTGATGGTAGATCAAGACTGGAGATGTAAGCCAGAATAATCAAGAGCAAGCAGGTTATTATGAGATGTCCTGTGTCTGAACAATGTCTGTGGTGTGGAGTTCACCTAGCAGGCACACCACTTTACTCCTGACACTTCACTTTGATTAACTGAAAATCAAAAGGGGAAGTCCAAAAATCCATCAAATTCCAGGAATAGGAAATCCTCATTAAATTGTTACGGTATCTATCTAATCTAGATGAGGTGGGAGGCTTCCGTACCAGAAAACGTCATATGTTTAGAACAGGAATGTTCCCAGAACAATCCTAACAGCAAATGTTAGAAGTGACGTTTGAGTTTGGGTAACATGGACAGCTCATATTGTTCTTTATATGAATTACCTGCCATTTCTTCTGACAACATGTATCTTATTTTTGATGTTGCACTAATAATGTCATGCAATTCCAAGAGACCAAATTCCCCTGTACCCAACCTTGTCCATTCAAGAATAGAAGATCTAATCTGGATTCTTCATGCTGACCTTTTATCTTAACGTACTTATTCATTTTGCTGTCTCATTGCTTAGGCATGGTTTACTATGGAGACTACAAAACTATAATCCATAATTTATGTTTATGATTGTGGAGGTTATAGTTCATTGATGGAACATGGTGATATGGGACTATTCACGAGCGGCGGTGTACCTAAGAAGGCTTGTGAACTGCCAGGACAGACCAAGATTCCTTTTCTTTTTTTCCGCCCTTTTTCACAATTGCCAGCAAGGTACCACATGCATCATATGACTCTGACCTTGTGTTTGGAAAAAAAAAATAGTAGCCTCGTATGACTTTACACTTAGCTTTGGAAACAACAAATGTTGATAAAACAACGAATTTGATCACATTCAAGGCACAGAAATCACATGGCTCACACATCCTTGGACCGCTTAAAGCATTCTGTTCAGTTGCTTTCATGACAGGGAAGGAAAGGACTTGTATGATGAGTATTTTGACAATTTCTCGCTTTTTATATAACAATTCAGGTATGCGTGTTACCTTTATATTTCCATTAGAGTAATTAATCAAAACAAGGTCCTGAATCCTAAGCAAGACCAATCTTGTTCAACTGTTACTTTCTTGAATTGTAGCTTAAAAGGATCTGTAACTACAATTCATAAATTATATTTTATATCATGAACGCAATCCTTATGAATTTCATACTGTGAAATACAAAACTTTATGGACTTGAACAGCCCAGGGAGGAAATTCCGGCGCACAAAATGTTACAAATATTTTTAAGGCAAAGCTAGACAAGGGGAGGACATGCTGCTGAAGAAGACATTGTGCAGTAGGGTCATCTCTTCATTACATTTTTAAACTTGAGATGTATTCCTTGCATAGGTTTGTCTGCTATCCAATTAGATTCAGCACCAAGCAGTAAAAACGCATTGAAGTAGTTATCATGCTTAACTGAGTTATCACCAGATGATCAACATTCAGTCTTACTCTTTTTGGCAGCCTTTTTTGCCTCTTCCCTAAAAGCTCTCCTCTTTTCCTCTCTGCACCAGATTAAGAAGTTAGTTTCTAGCAATAGCAAAGTCAAGAGAATGAGATCGAAGGCTTTTTCTCTATCGTCCCACTTTCCAAATTAGAGTAGCAGGTAAAAGCTACACAAAACTTTCTTATGGACAAATAAAATTGGCTAGAAGTGCCAATATTCTACCTCGCTTTAGAGATTTCTTCTTTAGATGGAAATTTCCTTTTCTTCCTATTTTTGGAATTCGATGGTGCCTCTAAATTGCCGTTACCACGAGAACTATTGCTTACGACATCTCTTTTCTTAGCCACTTTTGCTGTCAAATGCTCTGTAGTTTTACTTTCATTTTTAGCCTCATCTGGTCTGTGTGCTTGCTCTACTGATTCAAAAGGTTCATAGTGAGTAGTCATGGCTTTCGTGTTGCTCATTTTCTTTAACTGGAAACAAAAACAGAAAATAATAGTCAGAATAATCACCAAAGAATAAAGCACTAGAGCTTATGCATCAGAAACAAGGTACACACACCATTTGACTACAATGACATCAGCCAAATAAACCCAACCAGAATTCTGATTATGGTTGTGCAAGGAGCTCGCAAGACTAATCTTGGTTCAATTCAATATCAAAAAGTTCTCATCCTTCATGAGCTCAAATTGAATCATGAGTAGATAAGGTGATAAATTGCAAGATTCCAGATCTCAGAATCTGTTCTATGCTAATTACATGTTGGCAATGCCAATTTGGAATCAGCTTATCATTGATAATGTGCAACCAAAACCACAGGATAAATAACCAAGAGAAACCCATTGGCTTTCAACTCTTTTCCTTTCAATGAAATTTCAAAGAATTATTGGCAACAAAGCAAGCATACTTATACATGCCTGAAACCACAGAGAACATGCTGGGTATAATCAGATCAGATATATATAAAACTTAGGCGAAGGTTAAAAGAAGTAGATGTATGCATTCAAGGAATAGGCTGATGCAGAGAAACAAGGGCCCTACGCATTTAGAACCACTATGAATCCCACCAAACAAATACAATATATTGGAGGAAAGGGGTGCATTCGGAATACATTTGACTTCCTCATACAATATATTTGAGGTAACGGGATGCATTCGGAAGGACGGTCACAGTCAAACAAATGCAAAATGGATGTAGTAAAAAAAAATTAGTGAAGAAAGGGTTTGAAGATGTGTATGCTTGCAATAGGAGTTCTTTCCCAAGATCATAGGTTTCAGTTCCCAGATCAAGATACCTTTGCAACAAAAAATCCATCCATGTTGTGAACATGAGGATAGAAGCGTCTGGTCTTCTCTAAGGATGGGTGAAAACGGTGTTCTCTAAAGCGCACAAACCTATTAAACAAGAAAGATTGGTCTTAGGAATATTCTAAAGCTTAAGCAGCAATCAGGTAGATGCTTGAGAATCATCATTACCCAGGACATCCAAAATCAAGTCCACATGGCACAAGTTTAACATCCCTCTTATTGAGAGCATAATTGATAACTGCTTCATTCTGTAAGATAACAATAATAGTCATTATAGCAGAAAAATGAAAAGATGACTAGAAGCTCAAAAGGTTTTTTACTTCAAGCGAACCTCAGCAACCATAATGGAGCATGTGGAGTAAACAATGTAGCCACCAGATTTTGAATTTGCATCAACCATGTCAATTGCAGCAAGTATTAGTTGCTACAGGGAAAAGGAAACATAGTGAGCACCCAATTAACAAAACTAAATATGACAAGGAAAAAAAATACAGTAACAGGTTTAGAAAACTATTTCCTGGCTCCTTTGAATTGTGAACCAGTAATTGCGTTACACAGCTTTTGACAAGAAGACAATCTTAACTGTAACTCGACCAGATCATCTGGCTTGGCAAGATTCAGTTTCTTAGTGCAGACAGAATGCTAAGAGAGTAAAATATAAGTTAACCCTACCTCTTGTCCTTCTTTAGCTTCTAGGGCCTCGGAAAAAGAAAACATGAAGCAGATTCTAGATATACCACAAAATGCTGAAAGCAAAATGGAAAAACAAACCTTCTGCAGATGAGCAGATTTCTGTATATCTTCTAAACTTTTAGAAGTTTTAACAGATTCATCTTTTGAAATAACCTGCAAAAGTAAAACCACAATGTTATTCACTAGCAATCAACAAGAAGCAAGTAATTATGGTGGAGCTCTTTACTGCAGTTTGCTTACCCCGGTCCCACTGCATGGTGCATCCAACAAAACTCTATCAACAGTGTTCACCCCCAAAACCTTAGGAAGCTGGATTTCGAACAAGCAAAGAGTCAGGCAATCTAATTATATTAACAACATAACATAAGCACATTTTTACAGCAAATATGCTAAGATACATGTAATATAAACTCATCATAACAGTTCCAGCACCCAAAATGACATTTTTGTAGGTATAGAATGTGATTGCCAGAAGATGTGATCAAGGAAAGATAACTAATTTAAAAAAGCTTCTATGAGACCTCAAATAATAAAAACAGAAATAAAGACAACAGAGTTACCAACCTAAAACAGAAACAAAAATAACAGAGTTACCAACCTCTCTCCCATCATAGTTACAAACAATGGTGTTTGTGACACCCATGCGATGCAAATTTGCAGTGAGTGACTTTAATCTTGGTGCCTTCATCTCATTTGCATAAATTATTCCTAGAAAAAAAGAATTAGAACACAAAGAACGTTTGAATTAGAAAGTATCAAATATGATAGCACCATGAAATAAATGTCCACAGCAGTTGTGATCCAAGGAAAATGATTAAAATTCAGAGGTCCCTAACTCCCTTTGAAAGCAAAAGACGTATTGAACACATATCACGCTTGAGCTAATGCCACATTTAAACAATGGCAAGACGGAGTTCTTCTTGTAGCTAAGAAGACTTCATGTCATTATGATGGTCAAAGACTGAGTGTAAAACTAAAACTCAGTTACAAACAGAAAACAAAACTAAAACTAAGTAGAATTACAGCATACCACTATTTTTCATCAGAGCAGCAATGTAAGTTGTTTTACCACCAGGAGCGGCCCTGATCATACATAAGCTTGTCAAAAAAAACACAAAGAACAATATTTCCATCACAAGCAATAAGGAACCTAAAAAACACATCAACAAGTCGAACAATATTTGAACAAATATCGATTAGTAAATCACAACTCTTTTTCCAAAACATTGTCCATCAAGATATACCAACATGAAAATACCAAACTGGCTATCAATTTGGAGATACATTTTAGGTTCAACCTAAACTCAAGAGGCTGGAAGGCAACAATTTCAGAATGAAAAAAAAAAAATCATGCATGTTGATACCAACACAAATTTCACTAGGCATCTTGGACCATAGTTATGTTGAGCTAGATAGGAAGCATCACTTACGCCATATCTATAATTCGTTCCTTTTCTTGAGGAGCAAGGGCCATGACAGGCAAGAATGAGCTCGCACTTTGCAGCTGTGGGTAAAACAGTTAAATGCCAGGTGCACTTTGCAAACCATAAAGTTTAGTGCAATGCAAAAATGAGAAAGACACACACCATATAAAACCCAGCCATATATTCAGGGGTGGCACCGATAGGCACCTGTGAATCATAAACAACCAGTCCAACCTGCAAAAGCCAAACTTGCATTAAGAGTCAAGTGAAGAAAGGGGGGATAAAGAAAACCCACTTACCAAAATAATATACAGGAGTTCTCACCTTAGACCACTTGCTTAAAGGATCTAGATTTACCCCTCTATTTAACAACACATCAGCCAGATCTCGTCTCCGCGTCTATGAACAGGCAAGGAAATGGTTTTCAAATTCATGCGCAAAATATTGATCAGAAAAGGTAAAATGCAGCCACTTACAAGAATACATTAATCAATAAACTTGGCTTACCTTCAAAGTATTGGCTCGCAAACATATCGGTCGTGGCTTTTCAAAAGATTCAATAAGTTCCATAAGTTCGTTAACTGGAAACATCTGTTACGTAGAGTGCAAAACATACATTTAGGATGATTGAGCAGAAAAGGTTCAGAAATAGCATGGAGATAGTACTTCTTGCAGGAGCATTAAAATCTTCGAATCAATCACCTCCATCAAAGCTCCAATAAGGAAATCATTATAGCCATAGTATGAACTCAAATCCATCTTAAGCTGCTGAGTATAATCCTTCCTTGTGGTCCCCTCTTGCTTCAAATCTCTAAAGTTCGACAGAATACGGACAACTAAAATAACATATTTTGCAGTTAGCACTTAAATCAATTGAAAAGACCAAAAGTTTAACTGCTCAAGACAATCAAATCAAGACACATAGATGCTGATGGAAAAAGTTACTCACTCTCTCTTATCCTTCTTTGGAGATTTGGAAGATCAGGTGGCTGTTGTTCTTCTGCTTGGAGATCCTAGAAAAGATGAAGACAAGAAGCTACACTTGCTAAGAACCAACACAAGAGTCAGAAGACAAACTTTCAACTACAGAAACAAAACACCAAAGCTGATGGTGGACCTCCTTAGTTGGCAATCTGAACTCATCAGATTCTTCTGTGATGTTAAGCCGCAACTCTTCTTCTGCCTCTTTTTGTTCCCTTGCCTTTTGTTTGTCAAGGGCTATTGACTTCTTCTCAATATCAGATTCATCAGAATCAGAATCTGAACCCGAGCCCGAGTCAGCATCAATATCTGATCCTGAGTCTTTACCTGCAACAGTATTAGGTAGCAGTAACAAATGGTCAAAGAAATGAATCGTGAACGTATGAACATTGCAATAAGAATTGGCAGTCACAGTACCTTGGTCATCACTTCCTTGGAGAAAATCATAGGTCAGCGGATCATCACCATCAGAAAGGATATCAGAACCAGAAGCAGACCCTTGGTCATCTACGTCAGAATCTTCCTGATTATCTAATTCTTTATCTGGGCTATCCAAATCTTCCAAAATTTCATCTTTATTTGAGTGCTTTTCAGTAAAAAGCCTAACCTTTTGTTTTTTCTGTGAAGGTAGGTTTTGTAATTTTGAGCCTTTCTTTTTATTACGTACAGAAGGAGCCATGAAATCTGTGCAGCACAGAAGTAGGTAGTCAAGGAAAATGGAACTGAATTTATTTGCAAACATTCTGTGAAAAGCAAGACTTCATACAGCCCATGAGTCCAGACTTTAATTCCAATCATCAAGTAGTGTAAGTCGAGGTTTGTTTCTTATCAGCTTACGGCTTTACCAAGAATTACAATGATCAGGAATAAAGTTTCCACTTAGTTCACCATAGCAAACAAAATTAGTTAGAAATAAGTGTGCTTTTCTTCAAAAGAGAAAAAATGAAAAGAAAAAAGGCCCTTTACCATATCTGTACAAATGCACAATATTTTGGAAACACCAGATTTTCCCAGAACCATTCTCAAAATAACAGGTGAACCGAAAAAGCAAAAACTAACATGAAGGTGCATTGTGAATAAAAAAGAAGCCGCAAATCACCTGGAAATATAAAATGACAGCACGGAGGATGTCAATTGAACCGAAACTAGGGCTCAAGTGCTTGAATTCCTCTTTTAGGGGTCGGCTAGGGTTTAGGGTTTATAATCAGAGAGTTGAGCTGCAAAGAGAAAACATTGTCTGCAGGGAAGAGTAAAGAGGAGTGTTTGGATTTTAGAGGAGTCTTTGGATTTTAGGGCTTTTTATTATTAAGCCCTAATCTATAATGGCTTAGGCTCTATATCAATTCCTGGGCTTTTTGGGTTCTCATCCTTTGTAGGCTGTTTTTTCTTTTTTTCCTCTTAGGTAAATTTATCCGTTGATTTAAAAATTAAGCTGTGATAAAAAAATATAAAGTTTAAAATATTCAATTAGTATTAAATTATTATAAAATTAATTAAAAATTAAATTAAATTACATTTTAAATTATGAATGAAAAAAATTATCCTTATCAATAAAAAAATTTACAGTTAAAAATAACAAATAGGTACAACTTACTCATCTCAAGGTCAACCAACTAGGTCCTAGTTGATCCAGCATTAGGACAAGAATCCTTATAAGCAAAACTTTGTTTTTGGTAAAAAAAAATTTTCAAGCTAAGGCCCTAGTCGGGCTACCTTTGGCCCTTGCGGGCTTGAGCTCGGCCGAATGTCTTGAACTAAAACCCTAGCACCCAACTCATTATCATCTATATTTGTAGTTTAATTAATAAAAGAAATTGTTAAATAAAATTAATTGATTTATTTTATTATAAGAACTTACTAATTTTTTAAATTAATTAACAAATTGGTTAGTTTTTAGCAACAAAAATTATTAAAATAAATCAAATCGAAAATTAAAAATCAAACCAAAAATTAAAATATTTTACGGTTGAACCGAAAGAACTAATTGAATTTTTTAACTATTGAACTTGTTAGATTTGGAATACAATTTTACCAAATTGTTGAATGTAATATATATTGAATAATTTAAATAAAAATTAGTTGTATTTAATCATGTTGTAAAAATATAATTATAGCATAAATTATCTATTTAAGTATTTGAATTGAATAATGAAATTTTAATTTTCAGTTTTATATTATAAAGATACAATATTTTAATTTATAGTTAATATACTTTTTATTTAAATTTTAAATTTTATTGTAAAAATTATAAACTTAATTTCAAACTTATTAATTTTAATTAAAAGATTTTCATATTTAAATGAGATCGTCAATAATTGTATATAAAATATATAATTATATGCTTTAAATAAACAGAAAATAACATATCTATATATATACACACATCTGAAGCACCGAGAGCCTTTGTACATAGCGACAGCGGTGGTTCTCACGAAGATTGGTGGAGGAAAGGATGGAAGAATCCCAGGAGATACTTCTGAGTTCGCTAAAGAACTCTGGCGTTTCTATCCCAGAAGACGTGTCGGCGATTCAGGACTTGACACCTGAAACCTTGGTTTCCATCTGCACGCAATGTCTTTACCTTATCGATGGAACTGGATTTTCCGCCAATTCTCTCCCTGATTTGATGGTTGACAAGTTCAAGATCTGTACTGACGTCGCTTTGGCTGTTAAGAGACTGGGTTATACTGGAGAAATGAACTACTATAAGGTGCTTACTTCTATATCTGAGTTGACCCACACCGATGTACTTATTGTTGTTTATAAGTTAGAACTCTGAGATTTGGAGTTGATTGTTGTGGAAAAATTGCAGAAGTAAAGAAAGTTTGAATTTCTTTGACCTGTTTTTTGCTGTGTTGTTTGTTGCTTAATCAATTGTGTTTCCTTTTTGATACGGATAAGAAGCTCATGTGCGGTTCGCTTTTCTAGTTTAAATTTCTTCTGAACTCGGGAGAACAGGAAGTAGGATCAGGCTGAAATAAGATGATATAGTACTAAAAATACACATCTTTAATATTTGCGCTTTATGATAGTTGATTTCTGTTGTTTCTTTTAAGCCGTGTAAGTTGTAGAAGGTGCGTTTGCACCCATGGAATTTAGCCCCTGGTTGTTCCGATTGATATGCTTTTGCTTCCTATAATCAGACCTTGCGGATGGTTGAATCAAATTAGGTGCTCTAGGACCCCTACGTTATTGCCAAATTTACTTCTTATTTTCTTTATCATCTGTGTTGCGTCTTGTCCTATAGTATTGGAATTATGCTTAGAACAGATTGTATGTGTTGCTTACGGCAGTTGCTTTATGCATCTGAAGAGGATGTGTACAAGTTGATGAGATTCTGGGTGGAAAGGCTTTCGGAGTCATCTGACAAACCGACTGATGTAAAGGCTATAAATGCTAAGAGGAAAATGAAAGATGACTCAGCTAATAGCGTGGAGGACTGGATGCAAAAGGCTGATGATGGTTGCCTTGGTCTTAGTAATCTTCGAGAAAAATTCAAAGATCTTAGTGTTGATGAAGTGCCAGAATTGTTTGATTCTGAGGCGGAAGATGGCCAACTAAGCATGCCAAGGAAACTGACTTTCAGTGCTGACGTGCCAACTTTTGCAGTAAGAGAAGATTGTTCAACTGGAGAGGGGAATTCAGAAAGGGATGCGTGTGGAAATGAAGATGCTGTTGCTGATAGGGATGACATTATTGTCCAAAACATAGCTTCTTCTACAGACCATTCTTCCAAGGTATATTTTGAATTACTCCCATCTAATTACTGTGGTCAAAATATGTTGTATTCTTCAAAGTTATTTACTCTTTTAAAAGGAATTATGTGCTACTTTCTTAGAGCAAGGGAGGAGGAGGGGTTAGGTGCATGGGGTGGTACAATCTAAAAGTCCTTTGTAGATGAGTATTATGAGATTTAACCTTCTCTTTTTCTTTTCCGTTGCCTATGTGCTGTTCTCTTAGATAGGACATGAGATGGGAAAAGTGCGATACCAAGAAAAACTGCTTAAGGAGGAACTGACAGCCAAGACTTTAGAGTTAGGCCATCTTGAAGAAGAATTTAAACTTTTAAAAGCAGCTACGGAAATGGTATTTGATGAACAACATCCTCTTGAGTTTTACCTTCAGCAGCTGAATGATCAAGCAGATGCCAAGAAGTGTAGTATCATGGATTTGAAGTCAGAATGGTAAGTTATTACTGTAGTGCTAGTTTCTTATACTTTTTTTCTTTTAACACCTAAAGCATAACTTTTTCAGAAGAGATGGCCTTAAGCTATGATAATTTGAGAGCATCTATTATAAGCATTTTCAGGAACGCTTCGAGGAAACTTCTGGAAGAGAAAAAGAGAAGCCTACAGAATTCTGTTTATGAAGATGTACCAGGGGCTCAAGAAAAGCTCCAAACGTTGAGAGAAATTGAACTGGAGGAGCAGTCCATCTTCTCTGAAATTTGTAGGAGGTTGGTGATGAAACTTATATTATGTAGAAAAACCATATGGAGATTTGTGCGTATTCTTATTGCAGATACCTCGTCTTCTGTAGGGAGGAGGACCATTCTAAGCTTTCTGCAGAC
>JANITX010000212.1:76011554-76024372 GCA_027564395.1 Erythroxylum ulei | reverse complement strand
GGAATTTGTTTTCCGTTCGATTGCATAGTTTATTTGGTTTGTTTCCGAGCCAATTCGATTTGACTTTGTATTCGATTCGATTTCGTTTTCGCTTTTGTGTTGCCGCTTTCGTTTCGCTTCGTTCTTTTCGTTTCGCTTTTCCGTTTCCGTTTTGAATTCGCTTTGCTTTCGTTCGTATTTCGTTCTTTTGGCTTATGTTCCGTTCTTTCTTTTCCGCTCTTTGCTATTCGTTTTGCTTTTGATTCGTTCGGATATAAATTCCTTCGTTTGTTTCCGCACGCGTTCTTTGCTTCGCTTTCCGTTTTCGTTTTCCGTCTTTTCCAGTTGGGGTCCGGTTCCGAGATCGGCTCCCAACATGGAGGCCCCGAGTTTTATGGAATTTATAACGTCTGAGAGAGTGAAAGTGGCGGCGATGCTTGGTCTGGCGCTGGACCTATATAACGCGGATCGTGTGGTCATGTCGGTGGCCATTATACCATTGTCTCTTGCCCATGGTTGGAGCCCATCGTTTTCTGGCATCGTTTAGGAATAAAAGATTTCTAGCATCGTTATCACCGCCTCTCACGTCTGCGAGTATTAACCTCAAGTTGATGCCCTAAACCAGAAGCCCGCAATCCCTCCTTTTATGAAATTACAACACTATTCTATTCAATTCCTTTTCCCACATCAGATTTCGTTGGTGAATCTCAAAGGTACGATCTTTTTGGCTTTTTTTCCTTCGTGAACTTGTTTATTTCATCTCTCTTTGCTTGCTCAGAAAACTTAAAGACACAAATATGGTTTTCTTTTTCCTCTAAGGTCTTGAAGCTCTCCATTGCAATCATTTTAACTTATTTTTCTGATACAGTGATAAAAACGTAGGTTTTAGCTCTGTTTTATGAGAGAAAAAGGAAATAGGGAAAAAACATATCGGACATCCTTCTTCCATTGTTTTGGGTTCTCTCCGGGTTATGGATTGTTTCTCTTTTTAGGCTTTTTGGGTCTGAAACATTTGTTTCTTCCCCTATTTGTTTCGATTAATCTTTACGATGATTGTTTGTGCTTTATTATTATTTTTATGTTGTGTTTTCAAGGTTCCAAAACTATTAGCTTTACGTCGTTTCTTAAAGGCGATAATTTTAAAGTTTTGAATGAAATTTGGTTTATAGATCCGTGGTGGGACTTGATTCGGATGTTTGTACCAATTGGGTTTTGCTTAGTTTTATATTTTGGTGTCATGAGAACAGAAATGTTTCTAATTGGGTAGCTGAATGAAAAATGAAATAGATATAATTGAGTCACCCAAATATGGATGGCTACTTCGATCAGGGTCTGGAGTGCATGAATAGTGAAAAATTCAACATGCTTCTTAGAATGCGGTGCCACAATAGTTTACTTCCATTTTGCTGTATCACTCACTTCAGTGGCTAGTAATCCTTTGCTCGATGGCAACAAAAGGAATTTCGGGCTGTAATTCCAAAATCACTCGAGCCTTTACTCTGGCAGGTCAGCTGCCACGTAGGGAACTGTTTGAGATACCTTATCTAAATTCTGTAAGGCCTGAAGTTTCACTGAAATAGTTCATCTTTGATAGAGATCAAGCTGCAAAACTAGTGTATTCTTTGAGTAGGAGAGCATCATACCCCCTATTCAGTAGCCTCTTGTTCTACATTGAAAAAGTGGTGTACTTCTCCATGTAGACAAGCCTGCATAGTGGCAATTGACTTCTGTCATAATCTTACCAATTCAGGAATTTTCCTTTTTGTACTTGCTCAATTCCACTTCTTTTGCATTTCAGGGGCTTCTTTGGGTACATCTACTTTGCTTGTTTATCTTGATTTCTGAAATGCCTTTTTCTTTGGGAACGTCTGTACATGTCAGTTATAACCATATTCATAAACCAAATACTTAATACAAATTTTTTCCCTTCATCAAGCAGCATATAAACTCTAAAGTTCCATATTTGCCCACAAATGTTATAAGCTCTGAAAATTTACAAAGACTGAGTACGAAAACATCGTAAACTTGGATTTGCAACTACATTTTTTGGGCAGGTCTATCACATGATAAATATTCAATGAACTAATTCAACTACAACAAAATAGGCAAAAAGGGGAAAAAAAGTGTTCAATTCAAGCAAACAAAGTGATAAATGAAACTTATTTATCATGTGATAATCCTGCCCAGAAACATAATTCCAAATTTGAGTTTACGACGTCCTAAGGTCCTAAAAAGCCTAAAGAAGTATTGGTTTCTTCTTTGTTCCTATCATAGTCATCATTGCCTTTCACGTTTGTGAATATTAACCTCACTTTAATGCCCTAAACCAAAACTAGCAACCCCTTCTTTTATCTACTTACAACACTATACTACTTAATTACTTTGTGACCCACTTTAGATTTCATTGGTGCAACCTTAAAGGTACGATCTTTGTGGCTCTTTTCTTCGTGAGCTTGTTTACTTCATCTCTCTCTTTTTCTTTTTTTTTTTGAAAGAGACAACAAGCCTAGAAACTAATCAACACTATGAGGAATTCGAATATCGTACATCAAAAGCTCTCCCAACCCAAGCGGAGGATGGATCAGAACATGAGAACCATTCATAAGACCATGAGCGTACTTTGCAATAGAGTCTGCACACCGATTAGCCTCCCTAAGCACATGCTAGATGCTCACCCTCCAATCTCGACAAAGAAGCTCCTGAATACTATTTAATAGATGCCCATTGCCGTTCATAGCTTCTCCATTTAGAACTTGATTGATGGCTAATTCGCAGTCAGACTCCACCAAGACATTCTTTATCCCTTGACTCCAGGAAAAAAGCAATTTGCGAAAAATTCTCGTAAGCTTAGTTTTAAGAATTGAGCCCATGCCAATATTTATAGCAAAACCCTAAATCCAAAAACCATTATGGTCTCTCATCAAACCCCCCATAGTTGATAAACCATTATTTGGGTTGATTGCTCCATCCACATTCATTTTCAAACAACCGCGTGGAGGAGGCTGCCATTTTCTTTCCCTATCTTGTTGCCCACTAGTCTAACTAATGGAGCATTCCTTGTGGACTATATTAATTTCATAAACTCTATTCAGAATGTTTTTGGCTTGCACAGACAGGTATCGATTCCTTTTTTTGGAAAATATTCATGTTCCTCCAATTCCATATGCTCCAAGCCGCAATCCCAAAACAAGTATCCTAGTCACCATACACACTGAATCCCCATTTATTTCTCAAGTTTCCTTTAGCCAAACTTTAAAAGGCAAAGAAAAAAAAATCATTCTAGTAAATCCACTTGCACGAACTGATTCCACATCAATCTTGCCCATCTGCAATCCCTTAAAGCATGAATTGTTTCCTAGAAAGCCTAAAGACAAGACGATTGTTTTTTTCTCTAAGGTCTTGAAGCTCTCCAAGCTCTAGATCTAGGCAGTGGCAACGTTTTATCCTCAAAGAATCAAAGGAAAATGTATTTTGATTTCCAAATTACGACTTGCTTAATCCAACTCAACTGCTTAGATCTATATTGTTGTATTTTCTTCTCGATTTTGGTACTCCCATATATCTTATTTCAACTGAGGTGTTCTGAGGGGATTTTATCTTTGATTTTTTGTCTGTATATGCCTCATAATTATTGTTTAACTTATTAATCATGTTTTAAATATTTAAATGTCTTTCACAGTAGTGTAGTCTACAACTACAACAACCTCTTGGAGTTCTGTGAAATTTAACCAATCAATCTGCTAAGCTTATCATTTCCTAGAGAAGTCCTTCCTTTGGGGGTTTTCAACTAGAAAGGTTAGAAATTATTCCATTATTTTTTTACTTTCGTATGATTGAGATAGAAATGCAATGAAATAATTCATCTGTTAATGATTTGGGTCTTTATTTTTACTGAAGATTAATCTTTATAATGGCTACTTAATTTTCCTTGATTAGCTATTGTAATTTGTTGAGTTGTTTATTATTTTACTTTGGCTGAAATTCGGGGCTTGGAATTAGAATTAGAACTATGTTGCTAATAATTTGTTAGACTATTTCTAGAATTGGAATTCTAATTCTTCACTTAGTTTAAAGGAATTTGGACATTTTCTATAATTGTCCAATTCTTGGGGTATTTGCAAAGAATTGCAATTTCGAACAATTCTTTCCAACTAAATTACTATGATATGATTGCAATTCCAATTAGATAACCCGACCTTAGGGTTTTGGTGTTAAATGCTTTCTATGATGATGATGTGTCGTATTTGTTAGTTAACATACATAATTTCATTTATAGACATGATAAATGGATGTTGAGACAATAAATTGTTTGATGGATTAACTTTACCTCCTAAATGCTCTTCTATGCTGATGTTGCTTCATATTCCTCAGTTTTTGCATACATAACTTCATTTCTATACTTGATAAATGGGTGTTGAAACAATAAATTGTTTGAAGGATTAACTTTGCCTCCTACTCTTTAAATATGAATTCCATGCTATGTAAAAGCTAATTTTGTGGTTATTTTGTCGCATTGCTGCAGAGAAGCAAGTGATGACCACAAGTACTGTCAGCTCCTTGCCTCTAGCAGGATCAGGTAACTTTTTATTCTTATTTAAAATGAGTTGTTGTGCTTTAGGTGTCCATGCATTAGACTTTGATGAAGAGAAACTTTAATCTTCTTACAGTTGGAGCATTTGCTCCGTGCAAAGGTCAAATTAAGCGTAGAGGATGCCGTCCAGTTGGATCTCTTCATGGAAGTGGAAGGCATGGTAAGTTGGTTGCATCAGGACCACTAGGGCTTGTGCAATTACCAGCTGCTGACAGAAGAAGACCTTTTATTTGTGCCGCTGTCCAGGTGAGAATTTTTAACATGCATGCTTCAGGTTGCTAAGCTTATCTCTAATTCATTTAACGTGATAATAATTTCAACTCTTTGTGCATGGTTGATGGACTGTTGGTTATTAGAACCATCTGTTGCTGTACTGAGTTTGAGATATTTTAGTTTGTACATGGGATCTACATGTTCAATCAGTGCAAATGAGTTGGCCTAAAAGTTTCTCACTGGAGTCACTATTGCTTTGTTTTTCAGGATGATCTCATTTTTTGCAATTGTGTTTTATTTCGGTTTCTGGAAAACAGTGTGATAAAGTGAAGAATTATAAGATTTAAAGGTTAAACCATTTTCTTTTCCCTGCAGAATGCACGATGCAGTGCTTCAGGACAGACTCAAACCGTTACACGTGAGGCGCCAACAATCACAAAGGCTCCTGTACGAGGTAATTACCGTCTATTTGGGAGCAATAGACAAATTGATAAAACCCCAGGATAAGAAAGTGCTTCTGATGTGGAAAAGTTAGAGCTAGCCATCTAAGCAGATAAAGTTTTGCTTTTGATTGCGTACCATCCAATTTTCTTGTGCTTTCCTGTTGATTATATGTTCTTCATGTTTGTGCATCATGATACCTATAGGTTTAATGTGTTGTTCGTTAATCTAATTTCAGAACCAGCAATAACACCCAAACTTGATGACGGAGGGCCTGGATTTCCACCAGGAGGCGATGACGGTGGCGGGGGTGGTGGTGGTGGCGGGGGAGGTAACTGGTCAGGCGGCTTCTTCCTCTTTGGCTTTCTGGCGTTTCTTGGTTTGTTAAAGGATAAAGAAAGTGAGGAGGACTACCGAGATAGTAGAAGAAGATGATGCAGTAGAAACAAATTTTTTGCATGTGCTGCACACATTTGTGTGTATTACTAATGATGTTATTACAATGGACATTTGGCTGTGAGGAAGGCGAGAATGTCAAAACATTAGAGTTGAGTTCATGTATGATTAAATTGATCGGAACCTCCTCTGCATGGAAAATGCAATGGAATGATCTCATCTTATCTTACAGCCAACACTGATCTGACATGGAAAGAAGAGAACACAACCATCATCTAATTTAATAAAATTTTAAAAATAGAGAAGAAATTAAAGTTGTTTATGGTACAAGGCATTCGTGTATCTGTTTGACCTTGTTCCCTTATGGGTTAAAGTAAAGGAGCGTTAGGAGAGCACGTGTGTCAACTGTCAGCTACTACCATCGCATCGCCACCAGCCAATGGGTTTTGCAGCGGTGGCGCTGCGGGGAGCAATGGGACGTGCAGCTGTAGGGCAGCAGTCAGCCGCACAGGATCCACAGTTTGGCCTTTTTATCAATTATTTGTTGTACCCTCTATGCTTAGTGCTCACAGTTACATTGAGTCCCTTTCCCTATGGACCCTATCCCTATCCGTATTAGAGTACTCACCCGTATACTCCTCCTACCCATTTTTTATTCACATATATATATATATATGAGTTTTAATTACAGAAAAAACACTTTACTTTGATCCAGTCGCTAAAGTACGGTTGAGAATATCCGATAGTACACGCTAATATCTATCAAAATTCCAACTTCTTAGGAAATAGAACTGATCGAGGATACGGCGTCGCATGGCATGATTAAGTGTGTCAATGACACTTATTATTTTAATATTTAACATACTTTTCTGATATAATTAGTGAAGGCGTAAGCTTTAGCCCTGTTTTTTGTTTTATGAAAAGAAAAAGGAAATAGGGGGAAAAAAAAAAGTATCCCTCACCGGACATCTGCACGACCTTAGGCTTCTTCTTCCATTGTTTTCGGTTGTCTCCAGGTTAGAGATTGTTTCTCTTTTTATGGCTTTTTGTGCATGAAACATTCGTTTCTTCCCTTTTGTTCTGTATTTGTTAGCAATAATCTTCACGATTAATGTTTTTCCTTCATGCTCTTTCTTCTTTTTTTGTGTGAAGATTCTCCTGTTTCTAAAGTTCCCAAAAGATTAGCTTTATCGTTTCTTAAAGACAATAATTTTGAAGGTCTTGACTGCATGTTGGTTTATAGATCCATGGTGGGCCTTGATTGGGAGGTTTGAGCTTTTTGGGTTTTGCTTAGTATTATATTTTGGATCTTGGATCGTGGTCAATGATTTGGCACGTCATGATCAGTGCTTTTTCACTTCTTTTCTGTTATGATTTGTCTATGCGGCTTACATTTTCGAATACCAAATCAAAGTAAAAATTCCAAAATGATACGGGTCTTGAAAAGTAGTTGCAAATCCGAGTGAAGTGATTCTGACGCTCGCTACAACTCTTAAGGATTTAGTGGAAGAGCTTCAATGAGAAAAGACTCTGCACTTTATGGATTTCGATTTACTAATCTTTTTTTAATTTCTTAAGCTTGTGAACTCCTAAATTTCTCGGTTGAGAAAGCGTTGCTTGACAAAAGTTCTTTTCAAGTGGTTTGTGTCTTATTTGTGATTTGGAAGTATATTGAATACTCAATGCCCGAGTTTGGATTAGTTTAGGAATTTTTGTGGCATCATCTTTTAATTGTCAAAATTTGCTCTCATGAGAACTGAAATATATCTAATGGGTAGCTGAATGAAAAATGAAATAGATACAATTGAGTCACCCAAATATGGATGGCTACTTAGATCAGGGGATGAGTGTGTGACTAGTCAAAAATTCGATAAGTTCTTAGAATGCGGTATCACAATAGTTCACTTCCATTTTTCTGTATCACTCACTTGGGGGCTGGTAATCCTTTGCTCGATGGCAACAATGGAATTTCGTGCTGTGGTTTACAGAATCACTTGAGCCTTTACTCTGGCAGCTCAGCTTCCACTTGGGAAACTGTTTGAATTACCTTATCTAAATTCTCTAAGGCCTGGAGTTTCATTGAATTAGTTCATATTTGATAGAGATCAAGCTGCAAAACTGGTACATTATTTGAGCAGGAAAGTGTTATACCTGCTATTCAGTAGTACCCTCTTGTTCTACAATGAGAAACTGTTGTACTTTTCCATGTAGGCAAGCATGCACAGTGGCAACTGTGTATGTCAAAATCTTACCAATTCAGGAATTTTCTTTTATGTACTTGCTCAATTCCATTACCTTTTTGCATTTCAGGGGCTTCTTTGGGGATATTTACTTTTGCTTGTTGATCTTGATTTCTGAAATGCGTTTTTCTTTGGAAACATCTGTACATGTTAGTTGTCACCATATTGATAAAACAAATACTTGATGCAAAAATTTTCTCTTCACAACATAAAATATTTCCTGAATTATTCCTTGCTTTCCTTCTTCAGTTTTCATGTCTGTGTTTATAATCATGCCCGGAAAAGAGGAGATATTATAACTATTTTGGCTTTTGAAGTTGTCTTTACAATCATATCTTTCTGAAGTTGCAGTCATAATCCATTTCATCTAGGTGGAACTGTTGTATTGTTGAGCGCTCAAGTTTTTACAGCTAGGCAGTTTGGCTTAATTCAACAGAAGCAGGAAATGGTTAAAAGGTTCATCTTGTAGCATATGCATGGTTTGCTATCATCCTGTTTATTGAACTTAGAGAACCTCTGACTCTTGTCTCTACTTTGCAGGGATGGAGTGTTCTAATGCTCATAATATATCATGTTGCAGTGTATAGAGGGATTCATTGCTTACATTTTAAGGTGTTGTGATTTTGATATATACAAACAATCAAGAGGCCTTGAAGATCCTGAACTTCTTGCTAGGGAGACAGTTTGTATGCAGCTTAACTAGTGTCTTTAATGCCACTTATTCTTTGATCTACCAGTTCTAATGGTTTCCCATATTACTTCTTTGTACACTTAGCATATAGATAATTAGGACACTTATATGCAATATGGAATTCTACTTATATGGTGCTTGTGTTGGGGAAATTTTATGGCCACAGTAATGTTTTATAAAAATAAAATAGATAGTATCTCTGGAAGTGGTACCAATATTTTGAAGTAGGGTTTTCAAGGAACACATTCTATTGTTACAACCATGGCATATCTTCTGTGCATTATACCAAATGCATTTGTTCATCATAGCAATTTTCCTGAAGATCATTTGGATTCTCTGCAGTCAGTGTAAGTGAAATAGAGGCCCTGTATGAACTTTTTAAGAAGATCAGCAGTGCCGTGATTGATGATGGGCTTATCAATAAGGTTAATATCTTGATACACGCCCAAAATATTCAGTTTAACATAGTGGTCTTTGAACCATTTTTTTTTTCTCACTGTATTTTCTTGTGATTATTGAGCAACTTATGTGCAAATTTTTTCAACACTTCCACTGCAGGAAGAATTTCAGTTAGCATTGTTCAAGACAAACAAAAAGGAGAGCTTATTTGCTGATAGGGTACTTCTTGATCTTTATTCAAATTTTATATAATAAGCAGATTAGTTGTTTGTTTATTTGTAGTTAAATGCATTACTAATCTTTTTTGGCTGCTTGTGGATTCCAGGTCTTTGACTTGTTTGATACAAAACACAATGGGATTCTAGGTTTTGAAGAGTTCGCACGTGCTCTTTCTGTGTTTCATCCAAATGCTCCAATTGATGATAAGATAGAATGTATATATCTTGAGAGTGATCCTTTCTTGTTGTGACTTTATCTATTGGCCACGTGTTCAATCCAGCTGATAGTGTCCATTTTAAAATTCATTATTTTAATTTTGAAGCATCAATCCCTGTTGCTATAAATCTCATGATATTTGTTGCAGTTTCTTTTCAGCTGTATGATCTCAAGCAGCAAGGGTTCATTGAGAGACAGGAGGTAATCATTAGCATATAGAATATCTTCTCCATATGCTTCATCTGGTATTTGAATTTATATAGTTCATTTGTACACCATAAAGATGTGATGTTTATCCAAGTTTTGATGAATAGGTGAAACAAATGGTAGTGGCCACCCTTGCAGAATCCGGTATGAACCTTTCAGACGATGTCATAGAAAGTATAATTGACAAGGTGCTCCCTGATTCTGAATTTATCATTTCAGTTATCTACTTTGCATGGCCTTAAAAGCGGAGATTTAGTTTTTTCTTTGAGAAGTGTGAACTTTGGAAAATTGTTTCAGACGTTTGAGGAAGCTGATACAAAACACGATGGGAAAATCGACAAGGAAGAGTGGAGAAACCTTGTTTTGCGTCATCCGTCATTACTGAAGAACATGACCCTTCAGTACCTTAAGTAAGCTCTGAAAATTGTTGCCTTGGTTTATTTTTCCGGAGATATGAGATAAACTGTTTAGATTTCCGAGGGAGTTGATGGAAAAGCAATTCCAGTTAGGCTCCCATTCCATTACATGGTCAGCTTTATCTTACCTACAATCATTTTGTTTATACGAGCAGGGACATAACGACTACATTTCCAAGCTTTGTGTTCCACTCGCAAGTTGAAGATACATGAACTCAACATTTGCAATCGCAATTTGATTATTATGTTTCTTTCATCTTCTGGGGGGAGTGTGGGGGCGTTCAAGTGATGGTTGGTTTGGTTTGGTTTGGTTTGTTTTTTGGGTAAACAAGATGACCCTTTCACAACTGAAGGGCAGAAGAGAGATTTTACTTTATTGGTTTTAATTTTGGTGGTCGTTGATTGTGCATAATTAGATACCAGTGAGGGAACATTAACTTCTACATCCTTTTGCCGGTTGCTTAGCCCTTGAAGTGAAGGTTATTTCTTCATTTGTATGAAGACTGTTCTTTTCCTTCCCATGCTCTGTAGAGTCATAACTTTTAGACAGCTGAAGAGAGAACATAAGACTGTTCTTTTCTTTCCCATGCTCTGTAGAGTCATAACTTTTAGACAGCTGAAGATAGAACATAAAGACTGTTCTTTTCTTTCCCATGCTCTGTTGAGTCATAACTTTTAGACAGCTGAAGAGAGAACATACTCCTCAGATTCCAACTTAACTCTGGTTTAACTGTCTGTTGGTTGCCAACCGTCGTTTTCAGTTGTCGCAAAATGAAGGATCCCACAAGTATGGTGATCGTTGCTCATCTCACAACCTCATTTCATTACCTAAGAAATAAATTATTTTATCCAATTTATGTGATTTTTGATAATCAGACACCATCTCAAAGGAAAAAGGACACGCCGGTACCCTGACGATCAAACAGGTCCAAATACTATAAACAAGGTGATTGTAGGTTCCGCCGTTAATTTCGCCGAAACAGCGAAAGCATGAGAGCATGTTGTAGCAAGGAGGCGATTTCAACTTGTACCTTGAATAAAGTCCTAAGACATTGCAGGTGGGAAACATTAAACATTGATCTAATTTGGCTAAGGTCTAGATTAATTAAGGACATTCAACAAGAATTCAGGAGCAAGTAGAATTGTTGGTAGTTATGGTAGTGTTATCGATTGACAGTTGGTCATTTATTAGGTGGTTAACAGTTCTTCAACCTTATCTGATGTAATAATTACTGAGGCAACAATGGATAAGCATGTCTGAAAGGGTGCGATGGTTATGACAATGCTAAGCTATATATATGTGTAATAAGTTAATTTGAAGAGATTGATAAAGTCTTACCCTATTGTACGCTCAAAACAAAAATGCATTCCAGGTGTTTCTAAAAACGACATGAGCACCAAGTGTTTGTTGAAATGATACGCACATAAGCTGTTTGATAGATTGTCAAGCTTGCTAGGTGTTTTGACTTTTTGCGGCTTAGAACATAAGTGGTATTGTGTTGCCATTACAAGGGAAAGCTTTTATGTTGTGAAAAACCTCTAAACTTGTCCTTGTAACTAATGGTAACAGAGCAAAGTTCAGAAAGCATTCGGGCATTTTATGGTTGGTGGACAAAAAGTAGAAGCAATTCGAGAAAGGCTGGCTCATCTTGAACATGGGCTGGAACCTATTTCAGAGGATGACACAATGCAGGTTTCTGTTTTGGACCAGATTGAGGAATCTTTTGTCAGGATTCAGAGATAGCTTGATGACATTTCGGGTGAAGGGAATCGTCGGATTGGTGCACTGGAATACACATTAACACTGTTGTGAAATCCAACTGTTCCAGTGGGTGGTGCAAACTGATCAAGGCTAAAAGTTCTTGATCTAAAGCACTTTGACGGCACTAGGGATGCAAAGGCTTTGGAGAATTTTTCTGTGAGAGAAGCAGCAGTATTTTCAAGTTGCTCGTGTTCTTGAAGCAGACAAGGTCATACTCACAAACCAGTATTTTGAAGGTGCAAGCCGTCGTAGAGTGGCCAGCCCCTACTAACGTTTCGGAATTGAGATTGTTTAATGCTCGTGCAAACTATTATCACAAATTTATCCACAATCTCTAGAGAGGTAGCTCCTCACACCGATTTGTTGAAGACATAGTGATAGTAGCATATTGCTTGTGGGTGTGACATGTTTACTTGCTAGGTCCAAAGTTTGTGGTTCGAATGGACAATGTGGTGAATACCTTTTCCAAAGTGCAGAACAAGTTGTCAGCTAAACATGCTCAGTGGCAAGAGCTTTTGGCGTTATACGATTTTACTTGGGAGCACAAACTGGGGAAATGCAACCAAGTAGTTGATGCTCTTAGCTGAAGATAGGTATTGGTAGCTTATTGCAACCTATCTTGGATAGAATGAGAATCGGACTTGGTGTATCGAATTTGGGAAAGTGGTAAGCTGAGCACTAATTATTGTCGGTTGGTGCAGGAAATTTGTGACGGCACAACAAAACATGTAAAGAAATGCAGAAAATCATGTACAGAACTTGTAAATTCAAAGAGAAAGGAGAATAGGATCAATGAAGAGCTACTTTTTTCATTGCAAAAACAGAACATATACCGGTTGACTGCATACATTTGCTTCAAATTAAAAAAAAAACAATGATGCTTGGACTTGACAATCAAATTACATTCTAATACAGTGTTTTGAAACCCGAGCTGGTCATTGAATTGGAGGTTTTATTGGTTACCTGACATTATAATTATGCAATAATTATATTTAATTATATATAATATTAATAATATTAAAAAATACAAAAATATACCAAAAAATAA
>JANITX010000212.1:75964389-75977250 GCA_027564395.1 Erythroxylum ulei | reverse complement strand
GATTTGGGATGTAAACATGTGTGATTCTTTTGATCATAACTCCCTCATCCGACCTCCAAATGAAGTGATTCTTGAAGAAATGGATTCCTAAGACATGTATCCTTCTCTCCATAAACATTTGTAGCATTTGGAGTTGATTTGAGAAAGTTTGTATTAGAACAAGTAAGAGGTCGGTTAGGAGAGCATGAGGTGATTTGAGCAGATTTGAGCTTTTTAATCGTATCTTGAGCTATAGAGCTCCGATTAAGGTGATTCTTGTTTCAAATTAAACAAGATACATAGAGCTATGATTTATATGAAGAAGTAAAATTGAAATTATGATTTTAAGTTTTCCAAATTCTGTTCACAAGTAGGAGAAATGGGTTTCAATCATGGTGATTAATTTGTATAGGCACGCCATGGATCAATTTATGAGTGAATTTTTAGGATGTTATGAGAATGAAAAAAAAATTCATGACAGTCTAATGAGGGTTTATGTAAGAACCCTTCAAGTTAATATGAACACTCACATTTCATGATTATCGGAGCAAGCATTGGACTTTGGAATCAAGCGGGGTCCAACAGACGAATAAGTAAGCAAGAGAGTTGGGTTCCGGAAACGGGATCCAACAATTTGTATATAATATATATAATAATCATAATAAGAAAATTCATGCAGTTTCGCAGACCCAACGAATTCACATCCCAACTCCACCTTCATCATCTGCATCTTCTGTACACCAAATGTTCAATACAATTGTTTTTCTTTCATTCTTTTTCTGATACCAATAACTTTTTTTAAAAAAAACTGATACCAATTACTTAATATTAGATACTTTACAAATCCGGTTCTCTTTACCCTATTTAATGTAGCAGTCATCATTCTTACCCCCCCCCTTTATCAATCAATCATCCTACCCATTTAATGTAGCAGTCATCATTTAATACAACCCAGTTTATTCTTGAAAACTCAATATTTACGTATCTTCCTCTTCTCTACACATTCAGAAATACCTATTATTTAATATATTCGTTTTCACGTATGGACCTATTCTTACTGTATCTTTACTTCAGAGATTAGATACTTTACAAACTTGCCTTTTTTTCCGCCTGTTTCTCAATCAATCATCCTACCCATTTAATGAAACAGTCATCATTTAATACAACCCAGTTTATTCTTCAAAACGCAATATTTACGTATCTTCCTCTTCTCTACACATTCAGAAATACCAATTACTTAATATATTTGTTTTCAAACACGAACCTACTTACCGTATCTTTACTTCAGAGATTTGATACTTTACCGTATCTTTACTTAATATATTCCTGCCTTTTTTCCCACCCGTTTATCAATCAATCATCCTACCCATTTCATGTAGCAGTCATCATTTAATACAACCTAGTTTATTCTTCAAAACACAATATTTACGTATCTTCCTATTCTCTACACATTCAGAAATTATTATCATTCCTTCCCTTTTTTTCTACCCCTTTGTCAATCAATCATCCTGCCACCATTACTTTGTGATTAAAATAACTTACTTCAAAATTTTAGCCCTGACACGCCCTCCACTAACACCTTTATGTTTTAACTGTTAACCTTTTCTACTCTTACTTAACCTTAATTTCTCCCTCCAAATTTTTCTTCTTTCAACTACCCTCTTGTTTTACCTTCTTCTTATTTAACCTAAATAGATCAGATCCTCCATTCCAGAAACAAGAAAACATTCAAAGTTTCCTCTTCTATTTCAACAAAAAAACAACAACCGTTCATATCACTGAGCCATTCTTTTGTCCATCACTTTTTTGGCATTTTTTAAAATTTATCTTTTAAAAAAATTCATAAATTAAGCTTGTGCTTGTTGATTTTGTTTGCTATCACGTTATTTCCTTTCTCCAGCATTTTACCGCAACTACATAAGCAATAAATACAATTGTTCAAAGCCTAATCAAAAAATATTAAATTTAAATGCTATTCAATTATTAATTTTTTAATTGATAAAATAATCCGCTCCATTTTAATTTTTGTAAATATTGTTTCCTTTTTTCCATTAAATTTTTTTCCTCAACTTATTATTCTGACTGCATTATGCTTCATTTTTTTGTTTCCTTTTTTCCATTAAAATTTTTTCCTCAACTTATTATTCTGACTGCAATTATGCTTCATTTTGTTAAGGTTCCTTACTTATTCTCTTCTGCATTCTTCCACTAATAAGGTATGTATACTTATGTTAAATAAACATATTGTATAATATTCTCGTATACTTGTTCATCAGGTATTATTTATTCTGTATATCATAATTAATTTCTTGTTAAAATTTGCGTGTTTGATGAAATGCATGTCTAAATTTACCTTATTTTTTATGGTCAGTTCTCTCAACCATATATTTATCTTGCGCTAGATTCGGCTGATATTATTTTCCGAGCTTAAAATTTTATTTCCTTATTTGTTAAACACTTAACAATCATGTTTGTTAGACATGTAGTTTGTTACATATTTTTTAAAATGTGTTGCTTACCTTTTTTATCCAGTGTGTACTTATTACATCTTCTCCTTTATTTTTTCGCATATCAAAATGTTACCACTTCATTATGGACTCTTTATTAAATTTATCCTTTGTTACATCTATTGTGTGAGAAGTTTTTGTTGCAGTCAACATTCATAAATATAACCTTAATTTTTTTAACATGTCTACTCTCATATGATTTATAATATATATGAATTATATTCCATATATATATATATATGTATATATTTAACAAATGTTATTAGGAAACATCATTAACGGATAGATAAAAAATGTTCATATTATCTGGATTCCTCAGGTATTTAAATATGGATAGAAATGCTAAAAGACATCAAAAATATGCTGAAATAGCAAATGATAAAAAATAAGAATTGTTACGACGACGTAGAGAAACTCGAGCTGCAAAAAAGAGAATTTCTACTTCATCCACACTTCACGAAACAATTACTCATCAACATAACGATTCTTTCATTTATAACGAACCTTCGACCGGTCAACTTGCAACTCATGAACTGTCTTATCGACAAATACATCAGCAATCTATTGATATTCATGCTGATCCCATTAATGAAGGTACCCTTTTTTGAATATATTAAAATTATTTCCAATGTAATTAGTCCACAAAGTGATAATGTTCTTTTTATATCTTTGAAGGGATAAATCATCGCAGTTTTACTTCAACATTAGCATTCTTGCAGAATTTACCTGTTGAATTTCAACAGCTCCCTTCTGTTCCAAATTGTAAACATTGTAATGCAAAATGATTTTATCTTGAACCTCCATCATTTTGTTGCTCATCGGGACAAATTTCAATTGTTGCTCCTCAAATGCCTTATGCTTTAAAATCTTTGTTTTTAAATAGTGACAAAGAATTAAAACATTTTAGAAAGAATGTTCGTACATACAATAACAATCTAGCTTTCACTTCCTACAGAGCCAGATATGATCGTGACCTTACAAAAAACACAAAGGGAGTTTATACATTTCGTGTTCAAGGACAAGTTTATCATTTCCTTGACACTTTAGTGCCAACAAGCAATAGGGTATCTGGAATCCAACTTTATTTCTTTGATACTGATGAAGAACTACAAAAAAGGATTAGCAGTTCTGATAAACTTCGTGAAAATACATTGAAGCTCATTATGACAATTCTTCAAGATAACCCTTATGCTAGGTTCACCAGTTCTGATAAACTTCGTGAAAATACATTGAAGCTCATTATGATAATTCTTCAAGATAACCCTTATGCTAGGTTCTTTCAAAGTCTCAGAGATATTCCATCGCTTGAAAATCATGAAATTGTTCTCTGATGTTATCCTGCTCTTGGTCAATGCGTTTACAATCTTCATATTGCATCATAAGTAGCTGCGATATGGACAAAAACTGATGAACAACAACATGATAAATCTCCTCATTTTCACACAATAAAACCTGGACAAAAGTCGAAGGGAAAAAATCCAAATGTTGAAGAAAACCGTATGCCATCTGTACACACAATAAAACGTGGATGAAAGTCGAAGGAAAAAACGCAAAGATAGAAAGGGAAAAAAATCAAACAACAAAAACGAGGAACTTAACAAAGCCGAAGAGAAACTCCAAATGTTGAATAAATCCATAGGTCATCTGTACACACAATAAAACCTAGATGAAAGTTGAAGGAAAAAACGCAAAGGCAAAAAGGAAAACAAAATCAAGCAAAAACGAAAACTCACCACAGCTGCAGAGAAACAAAAGAAAAAATGAGAATCGTATCTGTACTGCAGCCGATAAAACCGTAGGCCATTTGTAGACACAATAAAGCATGGATGAAAGTGAAAGGAAAAAACGCAAAGACAAAAATTGAAAAAATCAAGCAAAAACGAGGAAGTTAACAAAGCTGGAGAGAAACTCCAAATGTAGAATAAAATTGTAGGCCATCTGTACACACAATAAAACCTGGATGAAAGTCGAAGGAAGGGGGAAAATCAAGCAAAACGCAAAGGCAAAAAGGAAAACAAAAATACAACTGCAGAGAAACAAAAAAGGAAAACTTACTACAATTAGAAATAAACCGCAGCCCATTTGCAGACACAATAAAAAAACTGAAACAGAAGCAGAGGACGTCGAGGGTGGAGAGCTGACAAAGAACGAGAGAGGAACAGAGGAAGACAAGGGCGGAGAGCTAAAGGAAGAGAGAGAAAGCTTTGCGGAACTCTAAGTAAAGGGAATGAATGAATGAAAGACGGAAAGTAATAATAAAGACACAACATTCAATGAACATATATAAGTCGTTTGATTAAAGAGACAAGCGGGATGGATCGGAAGACACAACATTCAATAAACAAATAGTAATAATAAAGACACAACATTCAATGAACAGATATAAGCCGTCAGATTAAATGGACGAGCAGAATAGATCAGAAGACACAACATTCAATAAACAGATATAAACCGTCATATTAAATAAACGAGCGAGATGGATTGCGTAGTCGTCCATCTTAACTCGTCCTTAGTATATATACTTAATGAGATCAACATTGTCGGTAAGACCGACAATACATAAGGCGACGGTTTGTCACGTGGACCATAGAGATGGCAACTTTAACACGAGATACATCACCAGCTCTGCGCTGAAGTCACAAGTGATTACACTTTCTCTTGACTATGACATTAAACTTGGAGAAAGAATGGCGGATGTAAAGATGCATGTGAGGGTCATACTCACGGATGAATCTTTCAGAGGGGAAGGGACTGGTGCAAGTCTATTTCTTCTAGGTTCATATCAATTGGAAATGAATCATACTCAACATGTGAGTTCAGGAAAAATAATAAGACAGAATACAAATCTCTGTTATATGGGAAAAGGCTTGCGAACCCTTATAATTTATTCAAACTCTTACGGGCTGTTTGGTATAATGGAATAGCCATTCTATTCCTAACACATTCTTGACATATTCTTAAAACTGTGTTTGGTTAAAAATGGAAATAGGAATAAGTAAGCATCAGTAACAACTATTCTTCAAATTTGGAGAATAGACAAACCCGACCCCAACCCATCTTTAGCTATTCAAAGAATAGCTCTTCTTATTGAAGACAACTTTGTTCTCTCATGTTTCAGCCTCCGAAACTTCTTGTCCTCCTTTGACGTTGAACAGTGCATGTGATTGAAGAGTGAATGGGATTGAAGCTCTTCGATGACGGCGACGCTGCTGCCTCTGACATATCGAAGATACAAGTGGGCAAGGAATTTGCTCACAGGTACGAGCACAACAAGAAACGCGAAGATCTCCAGAGATACAAGGAGCTTTGTAAGAAAGGTTTGATTGACGTAAGAAAGATTTGATTGAAGAAGATATTGATGTTACTAATCCCAGCAAAACAAAAGATATGGAGTTCTTTAAGAATTTACTCAAAGTAAGGAACCCTTCTATCTCTTTTTCATTCTGATTCCGACGAAGATGAAGAAGAAGATGGGGAGAATAACAAGAATAAGAAAAAGGAGAAGGAAAGAAAGTCGTTTATTTAAAAGATGTGGCTGCTCAACATTTGATAAAGGAAGGCCCTGAGTTTGATGAAGCTGAGCCACGTAAGGGAAAAACCAAGACTTATAATAATAATAATAATAAATAAATAAATCACAATAATTAATAATAATAATAAAGTTCATAATAATAATAGTAATAACAACAACATAATTAAGTTCATGTAATAAAAATAAAAAAAAATAAATTTAATAATAAAAAAATAATAAGTAGAAAATTTATAATAATAACAAGAATAATAGAGTTAATAATAATAAGAAGAAGAAAATTAAATTTGTATAATAATAATAAGAAGAAGAAAATCAATTTCGTATAATAATAATAAAAAATAGAAGAAGAAGAAAATTAATCATAATAAGAATTTTAATAATAAAATAAGAATAAAAATAATTGATAAAATTAATAATAAAAAGAATAATAATAAGTAGAAAAATTATTATAATAATTAATAAGTAATAAGAATAAGAATAATAAAGTTAATAATAATAACAATAATAATAATACTAATTATAATAATAATAAGAAACGGGATATTTTAATTTTTTTTGTTAGTTATTCCTTTCTTATTCCAAGTTTATATTTTCAAACCAAACAATGGAATAGAAATTCTTTATCTATTTCATTCCTTGAACCAAATAAAGTAATACTCATTCTATTATATTCCTTATCTTTTCTATTCCAAAGAATAACTATTCTATTCCTTATCTATTCCATTTCGTAAATCAAACTGGCCACTAGAGAATTGGTAGGTACATTAAATTTTACAAACAATACACAAAAGGCTCATCGATGCTGTAGTACGAATCCGGCTTCATACATAAGCCAACAATAGCTTTTTCTTTGTTGCGTCACTCTCTGGCTTTATAGTTGAAATTTTAGTCTAAGAAAGTGAACATCTTTGCATATGTTTCCCCCGACTTTTATTGGTAATACAAATTCAGAACCTGCTAATTGAATATCTAAATGCAATATTGTCTACCATTAAAAGATTTCACAAACCATTAGCCTGTAAAATGTCAATAAATGTCAATTTTCTCAAAAAGGTATATGTTAAGTGATAGGTGTAGATTATATTATGTTTTTTAATTGTTTTATTGTATTTTTATGTATTTCTTAGATAATTATCATGTGTATCAACTTAAAATTGTGTTATTGTTATTGTTACTATTTGTATGTATTCTAAGTGTTTGTTTAGTTTAAAGCAAGAATTAGATCTTAATTTTATATTTCAAGAGGTGTTTAATATCTTTGTGAGTATTTGGAAACATGAAATTGAAGAATGAAGAAAATGTTGATGCAAGGAGGAAGGCACAATAGTTTCAACAACCTGAGGCACAATCGTGCCAGGTATGACAGACAATATTTTCAACAAATTTCAGCTTTTCTAGTTCGTGAGTTTTTTTTGTACTTTTGACATTTTGGGGTTATTTTTGGATCCAAATTACGTGAGAAATTCTTAAAAAAATTCTAAAAGCCTCAAGAATTATTTAGGAAAAAAACAAAAAAAACTGTAGCAATCAACATCTCAAAGTAGGTCAAAATGGAGAGATCAAAGAAGATATCAAGGCTTCAAACAATTTTTATTCTTTTCCTTTTATATTCTTCGTAGGCCTTGATGTGTAATTGGATTTCTATTATATATAACATGTCTATGGATTTCTAAATCCAGATTAAGAATTATTCTGGAATTATTTTAGAACCTTATCTATTGTTGATTTCAATACATCTTTGAATATTTGAGATAGTTTTTATGCATGTACTTGGTAATAAATCGAGAGAGTGAATCAAAGTAATTAGTGTTAAGGTGTGCAATAAGAGTTGACAACTTACTAGACCCACAATTATTAGATTAACAATCAATTGAAGAAAAATCTTAATTATGAAATTAATTATCTATAGGATCGCTTCAGATCTAAATAAATAAGTTATGAGTAGTTTGTAAATCGAGAGATCACAATTCTATAAATATCAAATTTAATTAGGACTACTTGATCAGATCTTAAGAAAGAGTAATCAAAACCTTAAGAAATATTGGATCAAACATAAATTGAATCAACACAATAAAGGGAAACAAAATAAGGATAAAATAGTTCATAAGTATTCAATTTTGATCAATCTCAATTTTATTGGAAACTAAATTGTTTATTTGCTTATTTGTTTCATTTTATTATTTGTTATTTAATTTAATTCAAATTAAATTCTTAGTACCTTAAACAACGTTCAATTCAAATTATTTAGGTGTCTATAGTCCTCGAGGGAACAATACCTTTTAATACTACAAGATACGATCTATATACTTGCAGCTTTGAGAGTTTTGTTATTATAAAACTTGCTTGACTTTAGGCAATTCATACAACATACAAAACCATATTCTCTATTTCAAATTGCTTTGGTCAAAAGCCTTCTAATTTTATTTCTTTATTTCTTCCTTTGTAAGGATTTTATTTGTATCTTGTTTATAACCAAATACACACACACACACACACACACACACACACATAAAGTGTGCACTAAGGAAAAAACACAAAATTTTATGATTTTGTTTCGAAATTTTTTAGAATGTTATGAATCTTTATCTCAATTGAAGGCAAATAGACCTTAAATTTCTTACCCCTATTTGCTTCACTTATGAAGTTTATATACAACACAAGAGAAATAAACAAAAAAAGGAAAAGTAATCATATACAAAATGACATAAAAATTTGTAAAGAAATGACAATAAGAGTATACAGAGGATTATAGATAGGATTCTAAGTTAGAACACCATTTTATCAAATAAAAATAAGAAAGACTTAATTTTTGCAAAAACAAAAGCAAATTTCTTATTTGTAATCCAACAATCAAATGTCAAAACAATCAAGAAAAAATAGGAAAGGAAAAAACTTTCTCCTAAAGAATTTTCAACCAATTCATGAACTTTGATCAAATAAAACTCAAAACTAGACTTAAAATACCATTTTATATACATAAACCAATATATAGATCAAATAAAGAGAATTGCAAGAGGATTATGTTGTATATTTTTTGTACGTGGTTACGTTAACGTTCAAATGAAGAGAGGCACACAAAAGAGAGAGAGAGAGAGATACCTAGATCTGAGAAAATATTAGAGGAGGAAGGCAATATCCATTCTGTTACATGCCTCCACTATTTGTTACTACGTCTTAAATACACGTAAGGGGTGACTAGTGTAAGGGTTGTTTTATGATAATAATGGTGTGGGTTTATTTAAAAGATGCATTGCTATATAGTAGTTTAAACGATGACGTTTACATTAATTCTGTAGCTCATCCAAAATTCCCTGGTGAAGTCGTCTTCTTCATTTTCCTCTGCAACAATCCCCTTCCCCTTCAGTTCCTTATCTACCAAATTATCCTCTGGAAATCGTTTCTGGAGTTTAGAAAGGTATTCCCAAGAGGCGTTGTTACTTCAACCCGAGTTGTCATCTCCATTGACCACATAAAATTGCAATTGTTTCTTTTTACATTTATGACCTGGAATATATTTTTCATCAAACCAGAAACAAAGCTCTCGCGCTCACTTATCATCAAACTCTTTGATACTGAAGAGTTTAGTAGGTTTAAAAGGTTTAATTGATGATGGTGGTGACATGGCTGTTGGTTTAGGCAATATTGCACCAGAGCTTGAGCTTCTGTTTATGTTTGTTGTGTGTTGCAGTCTCGAAACTGTGTTATAATTACCACCATTGTCCACATTCTTCATTATATTTCCTTGACTTAATATGGTGCTCCCGTTAAACATCAACATAGCTTTTTGTTTGCGAGCTAACATGTAAGCTTGATATAACGAGTGAGGTTTATGTAGTTTCACAATCACGCCAATCTTCTGTTCGAGTCACTTAACAAAGAAACCAATCAAATACTCTTCTAGTAGCGATAACCAGTTAGAGTGCTTGTCGAATTGAGAGCAGTAATCTAACACTGTTTTATTTTGTTTTAATTCTTTGAAATCTCCTATTGGGTAGTCAAAAATTTCCGCATCAAATCTCTGTTTGAGGGTCTTAGTGAACTCCTCCGAGTCAAAGTCAACCATTTCCTCGTTATGAAGATTCTTGATGCATAATCGACACCATTCTTAAGCTCTCTCGTCCATATGCAAAATTTCTATACTAACCTTTGCTTTCTCTAAAGTTTGATCCAACTAGAAAAATTGCTCATAGCGATACAAACATAATTTGACGTTGTCGCTATTGATTAATGAGAACTCAATCTGACTCAACCTTTCGGTGTTGAGTTTTCATCTTTTTTTTGCCTTGAATAACTACTTTAGGAGGTGGGTTCTGATAACCTTGAATTTGTGTCTTCTGGTTCTCTCATTTGCTTCTGTAGAAATTGCATAAATATAGTCTGTAACTCTAACATTTCCTTCTCTATCTTCTCTGTAGAAATTGCATAAATATAGTCTGTAGAAATTGCTCTGTTTTGAAATTCTAAAAACATTTTGTCTATGTCTCTACCAAATTCCTCTCATTTTCTTCAAGCATCGACATCTCTGTAGCTCTCGTACCTTTCGTCATTATTTTTTCCTTAATCGTTTGCTCTGATACCAAATGTTGTATATTTTTTATGAAAGGTAAATAATATATTGAATCAAAACATATGTACATTGATCCTTGGGGCATACCCCGATCAGAAGTTGTAATAAAAAAGACATCTAAATCTCCAATAAATCCAAAATATCAAAAGACATCAAGTTTTCCAGTACATCTGAAATATCAAAAAGTAATAAGTTCCATGGGATACAATCTATATAAGATCCTATACATAACTATTTTAATTTTGGAAATTACATCTAAGCTTGTAGTAGAAGTAAACTCTAACTGTATAACATTCCTGGTTTTCCATACCATGTATATGGTACACATGAGTGCAAGTCTAGCAGCTTTGCTTCTGACACATGCTCCAGTGTAGTCTTTCTAAATCCATTTGATAGCACTAGATAGTGTGGACATAGTTCGGGTTAGTCCCAGCCACTCCCAGATAGCTTTCCAAACTTCAGCTATAAAAGAGTATTTAAAAAATAAATGGTCAACATTTTCTATTTCAACATTACAGAAACCACATTTTTGGTCTATCTTTAAAATGAGTAAGTTATCTTTTATTGGTAGTCTATTCCGAAGGCTAAGCCATGCAATGAAGGAGAATTTTGGAGCTATGTATTTTTTTCATATGAATGCCATCCATGGTCTTCTTGTTTGCTTTACTCTCAATAGCTCATAAATTTTTTGTGGTGAAAGGAGTCCATTTACACACAACTTCTGCATGCCATTCTCCACTTCCCTTCGGCCTCCCAATTTTTTCACCAATTTGTCCCAAATTAAGGCTAGTTTTTTTAGCAATGGTGAGTCACGACTGTGTGGTACCCAGTCCCAAATTGATGTGTTCTTCAAATACAATTCATGAATCCATCTTACCCATAATGAGTCTTCCTTGGCATGAATGTTCCATAGCACTTTGGGTAGCAGTGCCGAGTTCTATTGCTTGCAACTTTTCAGTCCTAGTGCACCCTCATCTTTTGGAGCACAAATGTTTTCCCATGCTACTCTAAAATGTCTACCACCCCATAAGAACACTCTACAGATGGTGGTTATCCTCTCTAGGATGGTTGTTGAGATGGGGAATGCTTAGAGCTAAAAGGAGAGCAACCCTTGAATAACAGACTTTATAAGCTCAATTCTGCCCGCATAAGATAGGGATTGACCATTCCATATGTTGATGTATGCCTCAACTGATTCAATAAGTATAGAAAATTGGGCCACCAAAAATTTCATAGGTGCCAAAGGGACCCCCAAATATTGGATAGGAAAGTCACCTATGGGATACTCCACCATTTGCATGATACTCTCCCTCTCATATCCGTAGACCCCTGCTATGCAATTGTATCATAGGCCTTTGTAATATCTAGTTTGATCATACATCTTGGTGAAATCCGCTTCCTAGTATAACCCCTTACTAGTTCCTGTATTAAAAAAACATTATCAAGCATGTTTCTCCCTGGCACAAAAGTTGCTTGAGCTAAATCTACGAGTTTCCCCACAACCTTCACCATACGCTCATTCAGAAACTTTTTGATCACCTTGTAAATAACATTCAAGCAAGCTATAGGTCTAAAGTTAGTTACCTTCGGTGCTGTTTTTGTCTTTGGAATTAACGTAATAATTGTATGGTTTATCTGCTTCAGCATATGACCAGTGGCAAAGAATTCCTTCTCGGTTGCAATTATATCTGGTCCCACCCAATCCCATTGTTTCTTAAAGAAAGCAGTTGTATATCTGTCTGACCTCTGGGGCTTTGTCATTGCCTATGTCAAACATAACCCGCTTGATCTCATCATCTGTGATTGGGGTAGTCAATGAGTCATGTGTTTCTGGATCCAATACCACACCATTTCATACCACATTTATGTTAAGTCAAAATGACTTTACGATTAATGATTTTAATGAAAAACAAATAATAAAGAAAAAGCAGACGGAAGCTAAGCAAAAGCAGATGCAAGCAAAAGCAGACGGAAGCAAAAGCAGATGGAAGCGAAGCGAAAGCAGACACAAACAAAAGCAGACGGAAGCAAAAGCAGACGGAAGCGAAGCGAAAGCAGACGTAAGCAAAAGCAGACGTTAGACGCAAGAGCGGAAAGCAGACGGAAGAATCAAGAAGACACATCAGCCTGAGTTGGTTACAGAACTCAACTGAATAACCGATTCTTGAAAGATCAAGAAGCAGTTGAAGACGAAGGTTATAAATGTTGGAGTTATGTAAATATAGTGCCCTGGAAAGCAAGTGTATTTACATGTAACTTTATCTTCTTCAGTTACA
>JANITX010000212.1:75914589-75926521 GCA_027564395.1 Erythroxylum ulei | reverse complement strand
AGACAAATGCTTTTTAGACAACATAATATAAACTAATTATAACACAGTTGGATTAGAAAAAGAACAAAAGCACCTGTGGAACTGGAAGAAGTATGCAGGTACAACCAAACTCCAACAGCTTCATAATATATGACAAAGATATATAAATGGTATTATATCTGTGATAGAGGGAAAAAATAAATAGCAAAATTTAATATCTAATATTAAAATAAAAAACAAAGAGCAAAAATACATTTAAAAAATCAGAAACTTTACCTTTAAATTATACTCAGAACTCAAAAGACAGAATCGAAAAAACTTTTGTTGCAAATTTTTGAGTTGGAGTACTTTAAATACATATATTGATGAAAATAAAGAAATTAGAAGGTAAAAGTACACTCAAATATTTCAAGACTATTTATATGCATAAGATGTTAACTTATAACGTTAACTTATAATGTTAAATAAACTTGCCTAACGTTAACTTATAACGTCAAAAATTACCAACGTTAAAATTTTTTATTATTACCTCTACCTGCAGCCTACGTAACTTGCAATCTTGGAACTTGCATACCTGCAATCTTGGAACTTGCCTATTGTTTACTCTTCGAAACACTACCAACGTTAAATTAATTTTGAGTGAATTAGTTATATGATGTGGGCAAGGTTTCGAAACTTGGACCGGACGTCGAACCGGAGGCTTTACTGGTCACCGGTTTGACCACTGGTCGGATCGGTGTGACGTCATAATTACGCAATAATTATATTTAATTATATATAATATTAACAATATTAAAAAATAGAAAAATATACAAAATAATATAAAAAATATTTAAAAATTAAAAAATAAAAATTTATTGAACCAGTGGTCGAACCGGTTTGACCATTTCCGGTTCTTACCGATTCTCACTGGTTCAATTGATGACTGATTTTTAGGGATCATTTGGACCGGATAGCTGACCGATCACCGGTCAAACCGGCCAGTCTGATCTGAGTTTCAAAACCATGACTATAAAAGTCAAAAGCTATGGGATTAGGGAGGCCCTCTCATCGTGGGCCCCC
Organism: Erythroxylum ulei; assembly: GCA_027564395.1. Classification (NCBI taxonomy): domain Eukaryota; kingdom Viridiplantae; phylum Streptophyta; class Magnoliopsida; order Malpighiales; family Erythroxylaceae; genus Erythroxylum; species Erythroxylum ulei. The sequence goes on along the minus strand of JANITX010000212.1, from coordinate 75,925,480 downwards.
CTGCCGAGGGCCGGCATGGAATGTTTCCATGGTGCACCACAGCTATATTGCATACTAATCCTTTATTATTGTAAAAAACTAGATGAAAGGTTTTGCTCTTTAATCTTGTTGAACAATTGATAGACTTCCATTCCGTGCCATCTCTAGTAACTCATTTCTTGTGCAATTGGGTCCGTCCGTTGATCTGGATATGCAAATATATTTGTGCCACTGCCATCTCGTTTCCTCTCATGGTGGCCAATGGAGGTTTCGGGGATCCCTATAAGAAATACACACCTGTCCAGTCTAGTCCGGTCCTTCAATTTTAGAAAGTATAAACAAAAGCTTCTTGTTTTGTCGAGGGGTAAGTGCCGTGCCTTTCCAGTTCTGTTCTTTATTTCTGGTGGGGGTGCTGGACTCCATTTGCTTAGTTGTGGGCTCTTAATAATATTTAGACCCATTTCTGTTAGTAATTGGAGAGCCTGAAGTTAAAAGAAAAAGATAGCTTCCCATCAATGACACACAAGTAGCTTTCATGGGTCTATAAACAATGGAATCTTTGTTGGTTTAGCTTAATAATGCGTTTAATAAACTTTAGGTAAAGGCCATGTTCGATGGGCTTTTGACTATTGACCTTGATTAGGAATATAAGAAAGTCCTTTTGTGTGTGGAATCCTCCCCACTCTATAAAAATGACGTGGTGTATACTATATGATAACAACAAAGAGATAAAAGAAAGGCTTGTTTTGGGAACAGGAATCCTGAAATTATGGAAAGATTAGGACATCAAAGAAACAGTAAAAGGAGCAGGGAGTTGACCTTTTGGGTGCTTATACATGACAAAGCCGTGTTTTAGCGAAAAGGGTATTCACAGAAAGCAAAAGAAGGAAACACAAAGCCAAAGTTATGTTCAAATTATAGAACAAAGTTTGTAGGTGATATCATTAGTTGGACAGTTGGCCTAAAATACAAAATCCATTGATAAAAAGATGCAGAAGAAGAAAGATTTGTCCAAGTTTCCTCTGCTATACTACTCCAATTAGATGGTAACTTGGAATTATTCATGCTTTTTGGTTGAGTCCATTACATGATCTACTTTGTATGCAAAGAATGATTGAATCGACTTTGAATGGATGATCCTAGCTAAATAAACAAGAGAAAGATCAAAAGCCAATCGATCTAAACTCTGTAATATTCAGAAATTATTTAGATCAACTTGGGAATATGGGGACACATTATTGGATAATACGATTGTCATTGTAGGACATAGATTTGGCGAAATTATTAAGAGTCAAATCTGAAGTTGGAGGCAAGAGAAAATGAAGAAGACATATGTGAGAGCAGTAACCAAAATCATTGAATTTATCAGTTTGATTAGATGGGAAAATTAACCTTTCGAGGATCATGGACCCAATGGATGTAATTGATGGAATTTCATTTAAGCAAATGACAAATCTTGTCTTGGATCTATGATGTGCGGTTGCATTATTAGGGACTAAACTATAATTTAAGAGCTTCACGTCATATTTGACAACCTAATTGCACGTGTGCCAAGTACCAAGAAGATCAAAGTCTCATATGGCACCATTTGGTAGACCAGACCATTCTCAGGGTCCACCATCTTTTACAAACCCAGTGAGCAGCTTCTTCATAAACTTCGTGCTTGTGTGAACATGTGCATTTACAAGTTGTGGATGGCTACGTTCTTTTTTATAATTGTAACGTTTAGAGTATTTCACTTGTACATCCACAATTCAGGTACACGACACCAATAAAGAGTAAGGACTCTCCCATCTCCACCACCCCTCTCATGTGCAGCTCATCTTGCCAAAACCACAACTGGACAATAATAAGAATATTAAATACCTGCACTACTAGGGCAGGTAGTAGGCAGCATGGTACTGGCATGAGCATGATATCTATAAACTAAGCCGAAGACATTGGCTTGTCTGCTCTTTGCAGCTTCCACTACCCTTTTTAAAGTATATTTACATCTTCTGCCACACATGAAAAACTTGCAATTCTTTTATCAGAACATGTTCCTAGTGTTTCTACTAAGCCATACACATGATCTGATTCCATTTACAAGTACCTGGCGTTGATGAGATCTGCAAGTTTAGTTGAGTATTTGATCTAGATCCATAACACACTGGATTTTCACCTATCTAGTTTCTCAAGGAAAAAACTTAAGCAGACATTATTTATGGGTGAAAAATGGGATCAACCTTGTTTTTGTATCAGAAAACTACCGCTATCTTACAAATGTAACCTCTCTCTTTTTTTTAAATTTCCAAGATGGGGGAGCTTTTTTCAAGTCGACTGTGACCAAGAAAGGTAATAAAGAAAAGAAGGTTGGATGAGGGACCATTGAATGTATGTAATACTTGTTCTTCCATGCATGTTTCATCTAGTCTCTCATCTCTTCTTTTGATGCTGTTCTTGTCCTTTATTGTCTCTCAAAGTTTGGCTCATTGAAGTCTTCCTTTACTATTACTATTTTTTCTTTTGCATAAGTTTTACAATCATGGCATAGTATAGATGTTTTGCACATTTACGTGAACACCTCCAGCTCTACTTGTCAAATTGTGGTTTATATTCAGACAGAGATGGCAGGTGAAGATGAAAAGTTATGTATCTACCTTCAAAAACAAAAGGCCCTTGGGGTCCGTTCATTTATAATGTCCAATCATTTTACGCATTCAATCTCAGTAGGAATTGCATGAAAACTTCTGCTTTCTTCCGAATTTTCCGTCGCTCCTGTCTACCAGAATAGATGCATATCAATCCAATTTCATTCATAAAGTAACCAAAATTATGTTCTTATCATCAAGGCTTTGTTTTATTTTATTTCTCGTTCTTCATGGCCAAACCAGAAGTTGTTTCAGCATTTTAATAAACTGTCATAATGATCCTGAAAAGAACCAATTCCATAAATCCTGAGGAATAAACTGGAAAGGTAAAAGAAAAGACAAATTAATTAACAAACAAAAGCCCAAAACTTTAGTTTCAGATGGTGTTGGTGACATAATAATGCCAAATGCAGTGCCACTTATTGCTGCTCATCAGCCAATACTAATTGTAAGCAATCTCTATTCTTCGTTCTTTTTGTGAACTATTTGAATGTTAATCCACAATCTATAATATAAGCTGATGCGATTGTTGTTCCTTCCACTGGAAGCCAATCTTTATTTTCTGCTAAATTTTAATCCATCATAACTGAGACCGCTCGACAGGATTACTAGCTTTGCAGTTCTATAAAAACATACTTTCAATTTTTCACACATTAACATGTGCAGATCGCTACTCAGCCAGATTCCACATCAACATCAATAACCAAAACCAGAATAGGAATAACGAATACAGATTCAGATCCCTTAAATACTTGTAATATTGCTGTAAATGATTGAAAAAGACTCGCTTTTTATAGCTGCTCTATTCTCATGACAATTAAGTTGACCTTTTATTTTTGATGTACTGTTTAGTAGATCTTTAGTTAATTCAGAAGTTAATTTAATTGAAAATGGACAAAGTCTATAGTAAGGTTTTCTAATCCATTGAAAAATTAAAAGTTCAATATAAACAGTGACCACATTTATTAATGGACCACCAGAAAAGGCACAATCATCTTTACTTTATTGAATCTAGAGTGAAAACATTCAACTGTATCTGATCTTGTATCTACATTTATCAGTTACAGGGTAAAGTTCAATGCAATCAACAATAAGAAAGAGATACTAATCTTTGATTTAAACCAATATGAACCATAACCATATCTGTCAATCAAGAATCTTAGATTTATGAATTTCACTTTCTTAACTAACTTTGACATGACTACAAAGGATGAAACAAGATAGTTCTACATGACTGCAAAAAGAGTTAAAAAAAGAAGGGAAACTTGGATTAGCAGTCATTGTATAATCACTACAGTTTTTTCGGTAAAAATTGATCAAAGTTATGTCCTTGCTACCATATGTAATGTAAGAAACAGAGCTGGCATTTGAAAGGGAACTACAAAATAACCTCTTTTTTGAGATTTTGACAGCAACAACCAAAAAGTGCGTTACAAGAACACCCACTTGAATAAAACCAAACATCTATCTGCATCAACCTCTGTTAGCTAACAACTAGACTAATGCCATTAATAATAAAAAAATTGTAAAAAAGAAGTTGGTCTTGGATCCAGATCTTCTGCATTTCTTCTATAAACAAAACATGGGGTTCCTCCCTCAACAATCCCAAAACAGATAAACTGTTCTCAACTCTCAGCAATGCCTGCATTCACAAGGAATCTCTCACTTTCTCCCAATATCTTCTCTTTCACCTTGCTTCTGTCAATAAATTCTCTTCTCTTTCATGCTTGTCACTCTGTAGATGAACAAGGACGAGCTCTTTTGACATGGAAGAACAGTTTAAACAGCTCAACAGGTGTGTTGAATTCGTGGAATCCTTTAGACCAAAGTCCATGCACATGGTTCGGGGTCAGTTGCAACTCAAATGGCAACGTTATCGAGATAAGCTTGAAAGCAGTTGATTTGGAAGGTCCACTACCATCAAACTTTCACCCTCTCAAGTATTTGAAGACCCTTGCCCTTTCATCTACCAACCTCACCGGTTCGATTCCCAAAGAGTTTGGAGAATACCATGAGCTTAGTTTCCTTGACCTCAGTGATAATTCTCTCTCAGGTGAAATCCCAGAGGAAATTTGCAGGTTAAGCAAACTGCAAAGGTTATCTCTCAACACAAATTCTCTTGAAGGTGGGATTCCAGCTAATATTGGAAACCTTTCAAGTTTAGAGTATTTGACTCTCTTTGACAATCAACTCAGTGGTGATATTCCAAAGAGCATTGGAGCTTTGACCAGGCTGCAAATTTTCCGAGCTGGTGGGAATAAAAATCTTAAAGGTGTGCTGCCTCAGGAGATTGGAAACTGCACCAACTTGGTTGTGTTAGGCCTGGCTGAGACCAGCATTTCGGGGAATCTTTCTTCATCGATGGGAAAGCTGGAAAGAATTCAAACTATAGCCATTTATACTGCACTTTTGTCTGGTCCTATCCCAGAAGAGATTGGAAACTGTAAGGAGTTGCAGAACCTATACTTGTATCAGAATTCTTTATCTGGTCCGATCCCGAAACGAATTGGGGAACTCACCAAGCTTCAGAGTTTACTCTTGTGGCAGAACAGTATAGTAGATACAATCCCAGACGAGCTTGGAAGCTGCTCTGAGCTCAAAGTTATTGATTTATCTGAAAATTTACTGACAGGAAGCATACCTAGAAGTTTTGGAAACCTTTTGAAACTTCAAGAGCTTCAACTTAGTGTTAACCAGTTATCAGGCACCATACCGATTGAAATCTCAAATTGTACAGCCCTCACTCATCTTGAAGTAGACAACAACGATTTATCGGGTGAGATAACTGCGGCTATTGGAAACCTTAAGAGATTGACTCTTTTCTTTGCGTGGCAGAACAATCTAACTGGTAACATACCAGAGACTCTGTCAGAGTGCAAGAGCCTCGAAGCTCTTGATTTATCTTATAACAACTTCTTTGGTTCTATACCCAGAAAGATTTTTGGACTGAAAAATCTCACCAAGCTACTGATACTTTCAAATGAATTGTCCGGCTTCATACCACCTGATATAGGAAATAGCACCAACTTGTACAGGTTGAGGTTAAATGGAAATAGACTGGCTGGCACTATTCCATCGGAAGTTGGAAATTTGAAGATTTTGAACTTCCTTGACTTGAGTGACAATCATCTTGTTGGAGGTATTCCCCCGTCTATAGCTGGATGCAACAACCTAGAATTTCTTGATCTCCATTCAAATGGAATCACAGGTTCTATACCTTCCACTCTACCCAAAAGCCTACAGTTTCTTGATGTTTCAGATAATAGGCTTACAGGTATATTGGCCTCTAGCATTGGTTCATTGACAGAACTAACCAAGCTCAATTTGGCAAAGAATCAACTTTCTGGTGCTGTCCCGGCTGAGATATTGTCGTGCAGTAGGCTACAGTTGCTAAATCTTGGGGCTAACGGTTTCTCTGGAGAAATTCCTAAGGAACTTGGTCAAATTCCTTCTCTGGAGATCTCTCTCAATCTTAGTTGCAACCAATTCTCTGGAAGGATCCCGTCTGAGCTCTCCGGTCTCACCAAGCTTGGAGTGCTTGACCTCTCACACAACAAGCTTGAAGGCAAGCTAGATGTTCTGGCAGCCCTTCAAAACCTTGTTTCTCTTAATATCTCTTTTAATGACTTCTCTGGTGAATTGCCCAACACCCCATTTTTCCGTAAGATTCCTCTCAGTGACCTTGCTTCAAACCAAGGTCTCTACATTGCTGGAGCAGTAGTGACACCAGCTGATCGAATGGGAGCAGATGGGCGTGCTAGATCAGCGGCGAAGATGGTTATGTCTATTCTACTCAGTGCAAGTGCAGTCTTAGTTCTCCTAGCAATCTACATGCTAATCCGAACTCGTATTGCCAGCAGTAGGATGATGGAAGATGATAATTGGGAGATAACTTTATATCAGAAGCTTGACTTCTCCATTGATGACATAGTTAAGAATCTAACGTCATCAAATGTAATAGGCACAGGCAGCTCTGGAGTAGTGTACAAGGTGATGATTCCAAATGGTGAGACACTAGCTGTTAAGAAGATGTGGTCATCAGAAGAGAATACGGCATTCAATTCTGAAATTCGGGCACTTGGTTCAATCAGACACCGAAACATTGTCCGTCTTTTGGGCTGGGGTTCTAACAGAAACTTGAAGCTACTCTTTTATGACTATCTGCCTAATGGAAGCTTGAGCTCGCTTCTACATGGTGCTGGCAAAGGAGGGGCTGAATGGGAAGCCAGATACGATGTTGTGTTAGGGGTGGCTCATGCACTAGCATACTTACACCATGATTGTGTGCCAACAATTCTTCATGGTGACGTTAAAGCCATGAATGTGCTGTTAGGACCGGGCTACGAACCTTATTTAGCTGACTTTGGATTAGCAAGAGTTGTGAACAGCATTACTTCAGATGACTTATCAAAACCCTGTCAAAGACCGCACCTTGCTGGTTCTTATGGATATATGGCTCCAGGTACTCTTCAGTCGAATTATTCATTTCAGTTCACTTCAAAAGGAAGATTTCGTTAAGGAATCTTTGCTTAAATTTTGTTGATTTTTTTTGCTTTTTTATGATTGTGTAGAGCACGCATCAATGCAACGTATCACAGAGAAAAGCGATGTGTACAGTTTCGGTGTTGTACTTTTAGAAGTTCTAACAGGAAGGCATCCCTTAGACCCAACATTGCCTGGTGGTTCGCACTTGGTTCAGTGGGTTAGGGACCACCTAGCTACCAAGAAAGACCCAGTTGACATTCTTGATCCAAAGCTTAGAGGAAGAGCTGACCCTACTATGCATGAAATGCTCCAAACATTATCTGTTTCATTTCTCTGCATAAGTAGAGGAGCTGACGATCGTCCTACAATGAACGACGTGGCTGCAATGCTAAAGGAGATTCGACACGTTGAGGCCTTAAGGCCTGAAGTTGATATTTCAAAGGCTGCTCTAACAACAGTTCATTGTTCTCCTCCCGCTAGGATTGTAGTTTCACAAGGTTCTACTAATTGCTCCTTTGCTTTCTCTGATGATTCCATCTGATATTAGTGAAAAGAGCGCAATCGGAGTGGGAAGTCAAGCATAATTTTGTCCCTTCTCATGTTCTTTTCTCATAGTGTTGTGATTCCTGGCAATATAAGTTGTAATCAATAATTTCTAATGGATAGTAATATTAACAAGAAGTACTAGTTGACAGGTTTGGAGTTGATAAATTTGGGTGGTAGACTAGGTAGTAGGATGGCAATTTGTTATTTGGATAGACGCAAGAGAATGAACGCAGAGAATGCAAAAGCTGGACCAATGATTGCTTGCTCTGGATCTATACAATTGTATTTGATGTATGCAATAGGATTCTCTATTTCGCTTTCTATCTCCGCGCTACGAACACAGTCGAACAAAGTATTTCCATCCACATGGTCCCCAGGCTCGTTAAGCTCACATGTTCATGTGCTGTCTGAGAGGGACTTTCCAGCGATGAACCAAAAACAACTCTTCTAAGATAGGCTAACCTTGGTTTAAAAGACTCTTTTATTTCATGTCCTAATTCAGAAGCACATGGACTTGCAGGACCATCATACCTTTCTTTATAAGAAGCAAAATAATGTCTTGTAAACTAACCCTGGTCACATGCAATGGCATTGGAACCCACATCAAAATCACAGTCCCGACAAAGAAATCCAACATCTTATCTCCTAATAGTACAATACCTCAGACTGCATATTTTGAAATCCATCTAACGGTCAGGTTTAAGAGTTTATGCGTAAGCTATACAGCACAGAGGAACCAATAGATTAGTGACTTTTCTGAGCTACACGTAAAAACGTTGACATTTGATCCAACATAATCAACAAGATCTTATTGAAAGAACTGCAGTTCACGGGTACACGAATTATCCCATTTTCAGTAGAAACAATCCTGTGTAACTTGCTGCTTTGTCTTGGAGCAATGCCACCATGAAGGTGGACTTACATTCTACACGGATGAAATGTCACTAAAGCAGGCTGACGCAAGATGAAATGTAGCACAGTAGGGGCTGCAGTGGCCAAAATTTTGGCCACGACGCTGCCTGCTGATGCCTGATGGAGACACTAACTCTATCCACGTCAAGTAAATTCCAACTCAAGCGATGGGACGAACCATTGTCTAAATTTGAAACGGCCCACATTTCTTGCGTGGCATTTGGGTGATCCTTGGAGCACTCCAAGTGAGCTTCTAATTTCTTCAAAACAATGCAGATGATGCCAGAGTCAAAACTGTTTCTTGATTTACGTGTCACTTTAGGAACATCCTGACCATAGCTACTGCTCGGCTGAACCATTGGATGATCCTGGATTCTATATGCTAAATTTTTAGAGTCCAGATTTTTTGTTCAATTTTATAGTATCTTATCGTATTTAGTGAATATCAGTCATTTATTTATACGAATTTCACGTGAATTTTACATAAATAAACGTTAAGCCTGCATAAATAAATAACTAAGATTCACTGAACACGATAAGACATCATAAAATTAAACAAAAGATCTTGTTTCAAATCTTTGATCCTGATCTCCATGTTCACCATCATTACCTTCTCCATGTCAGCATTGGTTCCAATGCCGGTCAATCAATGCGGCTGCAATATTTAGTGGCCAACACCAACTTTCGAAAATGACAGATTGAAGGAATGATCATTCTGTTTCACTCTTGCTTTGTTGCTCGTCTGTTCAGGTGGATTTATCACTAACTGTTGCTAAATAAAACCAAGATTCACTACAACATCATATACTTCTCAACATATATGCAACAACTGAAAAAGCAATTTCTTGCTGTTAATACATATTACGAGGCAGTTTTGTAGTATGAAGTTTCCATGCCAAAACATTACTAAATTCACCCATAGTTTAAATTCATACGACCAGAGTAACTGGTCATAACCCACACACTACCATAATCAGAGTTACCCAGTTTTGCCATTAATCTACAGAGTTCTATATCTACAATGTTGCTTCTGGCCCTATCCAGACTGTATGCGTTCTTCCCATCAAATAAAAGATATTAAGTTGTCTACTGACTTACCTATTGTTATAATGAACGTTGAAAACCTAATGCTTTCTCTGTCAGCAATCACAAGAACAAAATAGACAATTAGTGAGACAAGTAACAATAATTATTGTTTGATCCCTCCTCCAAAGATCTCTTTTTTTGCCAAGTTGTAGTAACATCCCATTGATTCAGATGCCACAGAACTACAATTACAATGCTAGGTTTAATGAAGATTACATGATATCAATTACATGGCCAACTACAGTAGCTTACAAAACATAGGCTTGAGAATAAAACAGAAATTGGTCTGGAGAGAAGATAGCTTACTTGCTTGATACAGCTCCTGGATGACCATCTAGAACGAGAATTATTTCTGCATACCAGCTATTATTTATCAACCCTCTACAACAAGTGGAAGCATCAATAACTTGTGAAGCAAATCTAATTAAATTTATAGAATATTCCGGAACTTGTGGAAGCACAAGAGTTCCTTGCAAAAACTATAAATGGATTCATGTCCTTAAAATGCAGTGCATACAAAGAAAACGAAAAATGGATCTGATGAACAGGAAACACTCAATATGGGCTAGTTAGTCACCTGTTCCATAAAATTGGACACCAGTGCCTCTTACTGTCTTACAACTTGAAGAGAAAATTCTTCACGTATAGTGTTAGATATTTGGCATTTTTCAGTTCCAACCTATTTTTTACTGTTTTATCTTTTGTTTACGGTTTATTATTTATCTTGTTTAAGTTAAAGACTTGGTCAAGTTTAGTTGCTAAACTTTTTGGATCATGTAGTTGTTATTTCCAGATTTTTCTCATTTAGTTTTATCCACTTTTTGAATTTGAAGTGGCTGTAAGTTAGAGAAGTTTGTTATCATTTTCTGTATAAATTCTGCAGCTTTTATAAATAAAATATGCTTCCTATTTTTCATTATTTGCTGTCATATTTTCTCTCTCGTATAGTTCTTGTTTTCTAACTTCGTTTAGCACTATGTGTTTCTATTTTTTCCAACAGTGATATCAAAGCTTTAGTTGGTCTTATGAGACCTACAGAAAAAAAAATTGATCTAGTTTTTTTTTAACCACAAAAACAACGTCTAAAATTTTTAACTACTGCAGCTATTTTGATCTAATTTCAGTAGCTTACTTACTTATATTTTAAACTTGCTATTGTTACTATTTTTTAATCTATTTTTAAACAACTTTACAGTAGCAACTTTCTCATATTTTCAACTTGTTTGTTGCTGTCTTTTGAACAATTTTTTAAA
>JANITX010000212.1:75894736-75906697 GCA_027564395.1 Erythroxylum ulei | reverse complement strand
TCTGAGCAAAGACTACTGCTTCCCGTGCATGTGTTCCTTATGGGAACTGCATGAGCATGAGCGGCTATCCCAATTTCGCTAATTAATCTCACACCCGTTTGACGGAAACGGGATGTTACATCTTGTGATCAGTTTGAATGATAAAATACCTCCTTATGATATAGCGGGACCATTGCTTGATGGCCAAAACCAATGTCAACAACTCTTTCTCGTATATGGAAAGATGAAAATATTTGTGAGACGAAATTTTGTTGACATTTACCAGTAAGTGGCCATCTTGCATAAGAACAACCATTATACCTTGCACAACTATTATACCTTCCCCTCAAGCATCAACATCTATCACCATAAGGTTATCAACATAAGGGAGAGGACTAATAGGGGCACTCATCAATGCCTTTCTAAGTGCTTTGAAAGCAACTTCACCCTTATTATACCCACCAAATGTTGTTATGCCTCGAATCTTTGTTTAATTTTCTCAATTACTATTCGGTCCCATTAATTTATATTTTTCCATATAGTATGCCTTTTCTTATTATTTTTATTCTAGAACTTAAATTTTTAAGTGTTTTACATTTTGGAACTTATAAGAGGAACCTTCTTACTTTTGTTATAATCATTTTAATGAGGAGATATTTTGTGAATAATTGATGGAAATTTGAGGATAAATTTTTTGACCTAAAATTTTTGTTAAAATATTAAGAATAATTAATGTTAGTGAACAAGTTAGAGAAAATTATGTTAGAGGTAAAAATAATTTGCATTTATTAGAATAAAATTATTTTGAGGTAATTAATATGCCTATAACTGATCAAATATATGAAAATATAATAGAAAAATAAAAGGTGAATGGACAAATAAGGACGTGGAGTCATATAAGTAGAAGAAGGCTTATTAAAGGCATGGTTGAGATTTTGCACTTTGGGATATGGTTGAAATTTTTAAAATTTTGGCCAATTAGAGTTTAAAGAGGGAAAAAAAGATGGATTTCTATAGCAAAGAGGCTAAACATCTTTGGTGAAAGATAGGAGATATTTTCTTAGAGAAAGAAGGAAGAGGCTTGGAGAAAGAGAAGGCTTAATTTCTATCAAAAAGGTGAGTGAGATTGCATCTCTTCCTAAACCTCTCCTAAAATGAAATCTTGTATGTTGATTTTGAGCAAACTTTTGTAGGATTTTCATGGCTCTTTACTAGAGATTGTTTATGTTGTTATGACATCATATGAGTTATGTTATTAGGAACTAATTTCAGAGATTGTAGAAATTGAATTTAGGAAGGTGTTTAATATGAAAATTATATATATGTTTGACTATAAGTGAAATTTTATAAATTATATTTAAATGATTTTCAAGTTATTATAATTGAGAATTTGTTTCTCCATTAGTATTTTTTGTGATTTTGGTGAGTCATTGTGAATTTCTTATGAAAAGTTGTTTTAAAATTTTATGATATATGCCTTGAACTTATTGCTAGAGTGAAAATTTGCTTACTTGCTTAAAGATGTTTAGTGAAGTGAGAAAATGAATTCCCTTTGTAAAAATATAATAATAAATATATTAATTAAATAAAAATGAATGAAAGACCTAAGTGAGGTCACATGTAAAATTTCCTTAGAAAAGACCTAAGTGAGATGGCTTAGGCAAAAGAAGTGAGGTAGCCAAGAAAAATTTCCTTAAAAAAAGGCCTAAGTAGGGTGGTTTAGGTAAAATACCTAAGTGAGGTGGCTTAGGCAATAAAATACGGATCCCTAGATTAAAAAGTTGATAGAAATGAATAAAAACTTGATGAAGGACATGTGTAATGAAATTGAGCTAGATGTGTGCTTTATGCTTGAGATGGTATTGTTTGTTCAAGGAAATGATATCTTATTAAGTGGTTAATGATCGTAATGCTTGATGAACTTTTGCCTTAATGACTGTGATGATTCTTGATTCAAGAATACATGTCTTTCTTAAACCTTAATATGAAACGTGGAAATCGACCTTAGGCCTTAATGTAGGTGATGCTTGTGTTAGAGTGTTGTAAGAATATCCAATAGGCATGGTTGTGTATAAACATAGATAGGAAACTTACAATTTATTTTATAAACCCAAAATGGTTTTCAAAATAAAAATAATCCTTTTTATGCATAAACACTAATAAGTGGTTAATATATCTTGTTAATTAAATGGCAACCATATGGATATAATGTATAAATAGACTACTTCATGTGTGCTTATAAGATTAGCTTAGCACTTTGGTGTTCAGCTAATACTACATAGTCCACCTCGGGCCTTATTAAGATGGGGGTATGACAACTACATTCTTTGTTAATAAAAATATTAAATGTTTACTAATGGAACTATAATCTTTGATAAAGTGTTTGTAGTATCCATCTAACTTAAGAAAACATCTAAATTGTTTGTAATAATTGAGGAATTAGATACTCCATTATTGCCTAAATATTTTTAAGATTAGTTGCCACTACTTTGACACTAATATTATAATTTGAAAACTCCACTCTAAAAGCATATTTAGAAAATTTCACAAAAGATGAGATCTTAGTACTTGTAACGCTTATGCCATATATAGAATATGTTGTTTCCAAGTGTGATATTATAACAATAAATCATCAAAAAATAATAATATTGTCTTTCTTTAATAATCATCGAAGATTGAGTTCATTAAGCTCTGAATAGTAGCTTGAGCATTTATTAATCCAAAAGGCATGATTAATAACTTATGATGAGTTCGAAACGTTGTCTCATACACATCCTCTTCATGCATACGAATCTGATGGTATCTAGCCATTATATCAAGTTTTGAAAAGTACTTTGCCTCATGCAGTTCCTCCAAAAGCTCAATAATAAGTGGAACAAGGACTATATCCTTAATAATATTATTATTCAAAGCCCTATAATTCACTTAAAATCTTTATGAACTATCCTCATTTTTCACCAAAATGACTAGTGAAGCAAATGAGTTAAGAATCTATCTAATTATCCCTTGTTATAGCATCTCATCCACTAACACTTACACTACTTGTTTTTGAATTCCTGCATATTGATAAGGTCTTTTATTGATTACTTCATCTCTTGCTTTTAGTCTAATTATTTGATCATATAATATAGAAAAAGGAAGCCCTTTAGGATTTTGAAAGATATCTTGATATTTTTCCAACAGAGACTATAACTACCCTTTTGTTATTAAAAAGATGATTATTAACATTTAATTACTAGGTTTATAATTCAATGTAAAGACTACATATTTGCAGCTGATCATCCTTTTGACTTATTAGAAAATGACATACTACCTCCCTACCTTTCATTTACTTCTCAAGACGTTTCCCTTTCATCTCTAACACCATATTCTAACTCTTATTTCTTAGCTTTATTTTCTCTGCTTGTTATTCAAATTTCAGCACTACTTTGTAATTACATATAATATCATCCAAAACTGAAACCTTACACCCCTAATACTATCACTGCCTATAATATTTATTATTAAAGCATCAATTCTAAATTGATGACCATTCATTATCTATTTTAACTCTTTAGACCTTTATTGACATTGAATTTGTAATCCCCCTCTAACTAAGGTTAAAATCATTCTTACTCGTAAACTTTTTGTTGATGAAGTTACGAGTACTTCCTCCACCTATTAATATATGAGTAGTTTTGCCTTTATAGTTCCCTACTACATTCATTTTTTGTACATGTAATAACTTGTAATGAAAAAAAAGGTTGTTCTATCTTCTTTCTACTCTTCTCCTTCTTTTGTGACATACATGCACACCAACCTCATCTAACATTTATGGTTAAGATTATATTTTTCATCACACAAAAAAAAGTCCCTCTTTTCTCATCTAACTTTTAAGTACTACAGCCTTATAACTCTTTGCCCAACTATTTTACCACTCACCTCTGTTGGTTTTGGTAATATAACTTCTTGACTTTTCAAATTAGGTATATAACCTCTCCTAACCCCCAATTTCTTTTATAATAATTGTGGGCTACCACTTTATAGTTTTTTGCTAAATCATAAGTTTGTTGTAATTTTCAAGGGGACCAAATGTTGATTAGGTATGCAATCTAAGGTTTTAACCACTTTAGGAATGAACAAATCAAATATGGATTGGGTATCACAAGCTTATGAGAAAAAAAATATCAAACCTTATGCAATACCCCTTCATTAATCCATCTAGCCTTAATTACTTTAGTTCCCCTATCAGGTCCTCAAACATTGGCTTACTATACCTTTATTTAGAGCTAAAATGTGCTCCTTCTAACTGGGTTCTTCTATCATTATTTTGTTATGTATATGCAACTGATATCAAGTAAAAGCTTCCTTTTACAAATGAATTATAACAATGCCCAACTTTAATTTCAATAGAGTTCTGACTAGGTGAACATAATACTCATATTTATATATCTAATTTCTTAACCCTTCTCCTTTAAACGCTAAAAATTATATCTTAGAAGATATGATTATCGCATAATACTGATAATTATTATGTACTTCTACTGCTTTAAACTTTGAAGCTCTTCTATTGCACTCTTATCAACTTGCTATCCTAAATGGGTTTATTGAAGAACTTGAGTGATCAACACCTTCAATTCTTGCATTCCCTACTCATACTTCATTCCCAACTATTGTATATGATTTTTCATATTTTCTTCAATTCTGTTCCAATATTAATAACACATACCTTCTTCTATAGGTTCAAGAATCATTAAGCTCTAATACCAAATGTTGTAGTTACATTAGTGTAACTTCAATTATCAAAGAAAGAATGGATGTATTACAAAATTGAGAGAAGAAGTAGGCTACATAGATTGTGTTTTGTCGTTAATCGTTTGCAATTGTTATCTACCTTTAATCTCTACTAGCAGTTATACATCCACCACTAATATTATTTCAATTTTTCATCATTTTACTACATCACAAATCTAGACAACATTGTTCTTTTGTTCCCTCTTTATGTAACTATTGTTGTATTCTTCTAACTATGATCTTCTTCTTCCTATATTGCCTCTCGTTCTTTTGTCTCATCACTTTACCAATTATTGAAGATTTTTAGGGGGGAGTTTTAGGCAAGGATTATTATTATCCATGTTAAAAATTAAAGTCCTAATTCCCAACCCAAAAGAGAAATAAAGCCAAACTTAACTTTGGATTCTCAATAAGCCTTTTTCTAAATTCTTTTTATGAAGGTAGAAAAATATAAAAGTCTCTTATGATTTTACAAAAAGTATAGATTTAACCTTAAATTTTTCATTAAAAAAATTGAATCATAACATTTTGGAACATTTAAAATGAACCTTAATTTTTGTAAAACTTTCAAAAGAACCTTGAGTGGACAGGAATTCAGATGAAGTTAAGTCTCTATCTATTATGTGCCATATCAATGCTAATTTAGCATGAGTTTAATATTTCTAATGGTATATAGTACAGTAAGACTCACATGTCACATTTAAATTAAATTAAATTACTTTTTAATTATGTTAAATTTTAATAAAAATTAATTATCCTAATTGAACTTTAATATAATATAATATAATTAATTAATTAAATTTAATCTTGATTAATCAAAATTTCCAATCAGGAATAACATTCTGCCTAATCTATTTATATAAACCTTAATTATATAGTTCTCCTTATTTTTAGCTTAAATTCCCAATTAGTTTGAAAATTGAGCCTTTTTAAAATTATTAATTTGGAAAATTTTCACTTTTGCCTTTGATTAACAACAAAAGTTGGAATAAGGAGCTTTGTATTCACTTTTGAAAGAATTTGAACTAATTATGCCACAATTGAGAGCTTTTGTAAACATAAACTTTTGTGTTTAGAAATTGAGTCCTTAATAACTTCTTCGTCTTTAATGATGAACTCCTCTTTTGATGTTGCTTGTGTAAAGGTTCAATTTTGTCACTCCATCTAATTGATAACGATGCTTAGATTGATCTTTGCACTTTGTGTTTTAGTTTTTATAAGTAGCTAATGTAGTGACAACACTTTATAATTGTCAATGTCCATGCATCCTCTTAAGAACAATGAAGACAATTCAAAGTTATAACTTAAAACAAATGACCACAGTACGATAGATACACCATACAAATAGAAAAAGTTCATAAAGCCATAAATTTTTTAATTATTAGCTCCTAAATCTATCTCGTGTTGAAATCATTACCATCACAAAGTAAATATTGGATTTATAGTTATATTATACTTGGAGAATGTGCTATAGTGCATTGATAGAATATTATGCTAAAAGGGTAAAGATTTTGTTTTATTATTAATAAAACATTATTCTTTTAGTGATTGGGAAAAAGTGGAAAGGTTGAGGGAATGGTGGGATTTAAGGGTAATTACAAAACATCTTCTTTTTATAAGCAATGAGGCTTTTTCTTATTCCTAAAAGAATCATTCTCCAAGTAGAATGGAGGTTTTACAAGTGAAAATTTGGATAACAATAATCTCCTATTTTAATTATGCAAGATTAGACAAAATGATGGAAATTTCACCATAAAGCTTTTCCATTTTAGTTTATAAAAGAATAGAGATTTTGTTTGAGCAAAATTTTTCCCTAAAGCCTTTGTAAGTATAGCATGTAATCCTGTATTAACAATATCTATTTTCCATAAAAGCTATAGGCTTTAAGAAACACTACTTCTTAATATAGAGGCCCCAAATCTTTTCAAAGGAGTATGCTCTGCCATAATATATTCACCTTAAAGAATAAACCTAGGAATACACCATTCATGATTTATGCTTAATCTTATCCAGTAAACTCATATATGACTACTTATAAATGGTTTAAAGAACCATTAAAAACTTCTCTTTTTTAAAGAATCTAGTAGAAGCTCTACATAAGTGTAGAACATTATAAACTAATCACTTTTTCACTATGAACAACATTCCAACTTATAGATTATGAACTCCATCAATAATAAAAACACAATCTGATTGATAGTCTTTGATGAGTAGTAAAAATGGTTTTTGCTCAATTGTGATGCAAGATTCTCAAATTTTCAATTTTTTTTGTAATATGTGATAAAAGTTTGAGTTTTAGGAATGTACAATGTTATATATATAGTTATTGTGGTAATTGCATTGACAACTCCTAAAGCTAGGGAGTCCCCGTCATCCACTAGTATAGTATTAAGTTTAAATACTCTCCTCAGTATGGCTCTTTTATCTGTGGGTATAGCACCTTGATATTAGTTACAGACCAGAAACTTTGATCCTTGATAAGTTGCAGTATATGTTCGCACAAACTGAGAAATTATATTTTCTTATAACAATCACCTACAAATGTCTCAAGCCTTTTTTTGAAATGGTAGAAAACATTATGACATGTTTGTAGGGTATATCCATATAGATCCCATGCCTAAAAATTGAAATTTATCTACCAATCCTCATAATGTGTTTGTTATAACCCTTAGAAACTTCGTATACCCCATCTTTATTCTAAACTTTTATCTATTATGTTGCATTTTTTTTTATTTTCTTTGATTTCTTCACAATAGTTAATGCAATATCTAACTTATGTCCATGCATAAATTGTATATATCATATCGACATGCATCTTTATCACCATTATTCTAATTATTTCAATCATGCTTATTGCTAACTTGTCTCTAGTTAGTAAGATCTACCCATTAAAAGTTTCACTCATTTTGTTGTCAACCACTAGACATTTCAATTCAAATGATTAGTAACATTTTCCCATCTTTCCTTAGGTTGACCAAGCCAAGTTCCAAAACTACCCTCTCAAGTCCTTTATCTTGTATTTCCTTTTCCAATTGTGGTACATGTGTCTAGCACACATTCGACGTGTTGTATTTATAAGGTCACCTTTACTGCTCTGACCAATCCCTACAACAATTAAAAATTTTATATAAACTTAAAAAATGATGAAGATTAATTATAAATATATGAGGATGAAGTTACCTTTTTCATATCAAATATAACTATAATTATTTTGCCATCATCCAATTCCAAATTAGTTGTTAGTAAATTCATGAACCAACTCTATGTATCATTGTTCTCTTCCTCCATAATGACCAATGCTAATGGATATATCTCTGTATGCACATCCCTACCTACTATACTTAACAATTAGTTTTCGAACTCTGTCTTTAGAAAGTATCCATTTTAAGTTGGTAGGTAACTCATTGGCTCCTTTTGAAGGTAGATACTAGAAGGAAAATTATGGTATCCTGGTGATTTTGTATACTGGTGAGAGAAAGATAATGTTTTGTATGTGTGAGAAAGCATAAATTATAAATCAAAAAAGGTTGATCTTAAAATAATTAAATTAATTGTTGTCTCACCTTCAACCAAATGAAATGGTCTTAAAATAATAAATTCATCTAGAAGAAAATATTGCATCTTATTGGACTCTGTACAAATGCATAGGAATTAAAAAATGTTATCTTGTTTATAAATTTAATATAGAAGTGGCCATCAATAATTGCTTCTTAAAGGGCAGTAGATTCAAGAAAGAAAAGACATTAAATAGAATTAGTGCTTTTGACACAAATGTGGACATATGAGAGTGGAAGTTAGCTATGTTCAAAGCAAACTTAACCCCACCTAAAAGAAGGGAATGCCTGATGGAAACAAAATGATGTATCTGAAAATATGCATTCTTCTATGTTTGGTGACAACCTTCGCAAATGAGTTTGTTCTGCACATGTATTTGCAATAAAATTGTAGAACTTATTTGCATATATTTTAAAAATTCATTTCTTAAAATATTAAAAGTATTTTTAAAGTAAATAAAACCAAAAGAGGTCCATCATTTTACCTCATTTTTTATTTTTTAATTGGTTGAATCAAAGCTTAATGACCCACTAATAGCTTTGCTTTTCAATTCAGTCATTCTTCATAAAAGTCATGCATAGTTGCAATTTTTGTGTTTTCTCCCACTAAGCATGTAGACTAATGGTAAGAAAACTGAAAAAGAACAAGTCTTGTACATGACAATGGTAGGAAAAACCAACACAAAGATGTGGTGAGGATATAAAAATTGCAATCTTTGAATTATAGTTCAAAAGCCTGGTGATGATATTTCTTTGTCAGGACACATCAACTGTTGGAAGGACTAATCATGATCTACTCACTACCAAGGAATGACTTGGCTTCAACTAGGCACACCTACAATTATCAAGCAATTGGACATCAATGGATTGAAAGGACTAATAACTCAAAATGCCCATGTCTTTTACTCAAATTTCCAAGCATATATAATGTGGAAGAACTGATCTGCGGTTGTTGCAAGCTCTGGTGCTGAATCGTGACTCCGGCCACTGTTGCTGTTGCTATTTCTACCGTCTCGAACACTATCAGAACGGCATTCCAGGGCACCGGGTTGAAGAATGAACAAGCCAGAGCCTGTGCCTGTGTCACTGAATAGCCAGTCGTGTACATCCCAGAAAATTTGTACTAGGACGTTGTTGATAGTGGTCACACTCTCATTCCCTCTAAACCTCCAATTCAAGTTCATGACGTGAATTACCTCGAAACCATCGATGCTTATCCACATTTCAGGATCTCCAAACCCAGATGAAGAGATTTCAATGACCACATCATGTTCTCTATCACCGCTGCATAGGATTGTTTTGGTGCAGAACAGTTTCTTACCAAATACATTTTCTTTTTTGCATAACAATATAGGTTCCACCAAAGACGGTCTCTTCTTGGTTCTCTTAAAAGCATCTTTCTTCAAATCGCCTAGTACTAAAACTACCTCATCTCCATAAACCATAGCAACGTAATAATCTGATGAGGGCTCAGGATTGTTTGTGAATTTGGCTTGTCGAAAATCCCAGTAAATATCTACTCGTTTCCCATCTACATCGAACGATTTTAGTCCCTTTTTCCCCCAGAACTGCCAAGTCTTTAATTCGATCTTGCAAGTATAATGGTTTTCATCAGAAACGTTTTCTACACTGATGACAAGGGAATAATTCATAAGGTTTTTGCTCCATGTGACTGTTACGCTTCGGCTCAAGTCCGCAACCTCAACTTCATACACAGAGGTCACAGAGCTCTGAGGCAATTTATTTGATGAATGATCCTCAGGTTGTTTCTCAGCCATTGAGGATTTCAGAATGAAGAGCGGCTGCGGTTCAGGGAGATGGTTTACCAATGTCAGGGCCTTTTATGAGTGAAAAACCAGAATGAGCTTGCAATTTTGATGTTGAGACAGCATTCACGCTTTCCAAATTGCTGAACAAATTAAGCCCCATAACCTGGAAAGATGAAATTCAACTAAGGAAAACGTATTTTATATTTGTCACAAGATATACGAAATTCCAATAGTATCTTGTGTTTCAGAAGCATGTAGAGAATTGTTCATTACCCCTTCTTGAAAGCCTATATCCCAAGCGAATGTCACAAGTTGAAGCCAATTGAATTCTCTATGATTGAGCCAGAAACCTAATACTGTTCAGAAAACTAAGATAATCTGAACGCATTTTCCAAGCACCAGAACGGATTTTGTGGGAGATTCATGTCACATAGATGCAAAACTGGGTTTAAAAAAATCCAATATCAAGATATGATGTTAAGAAAATGGCACAAAAAATAACTTCTGGGAGGAAGACAACTAAACTGAGGCTGTCAAAGAGGAATTGAATAGAATGGATATTTTCCTGCAACTTCTAATGTTGTTATCGTCCATCAGTTTTGAGTTAAAAGACGTGTCAGTTGTTTGGCTAAATTTAGTTATCACCATACACTAGGAACCATTTTTAGCTTGTCAAAAAATGTTAGTGAAATGTTTGTTAGTAACGACTATACTGCAACAAATTTAGCACAGATGTATCTTTCGCTATGAGTTTCTTTTTGACCTTAATACTGTTTTGTTTTCCCTGAGAGAAGATTGAGAGAGATTCCTACATCAATTTTTTTCCTTCTATATTAGCTTTGACAAAAATTTCTTTTTGAACGGTTGTTGTGGCCCGTTTGGTTGAGCTTTTATCAATAGAGTTTTTTTTAGAAGAGCTTTTTTTAAAAGTCAGTTGGCTGTTTGACTGTCAATTAAAAAAACAGCTTTTTAAAAAGAGCTTTATACAATAGACTGTTTGACAATATAAAAATAAAAAGCACTTTTATTAATTTTAACTATATTTTATTTTATAATAAAATTATTTATGCTAACTTAACATATATTAAGGTGGAGAAATTGTGAGGATGAGATGGTGAAAGGGAAAGTATAATTTCGAAGCACTTAGAGAACTTCACAAGTGGTTCTGTTGTTGAACTTCATTTGTAATGGATTGTGTTGACAATAATGGAACCATTTCAGATGATATCTACTATTGTTTTAGCACATGCCCAATTACTGAAGGCACTGCGACTTTCATTTTCATACAATTTTCTGTCAGAAACCTTGTCTATATGGTACCTGTTGGCTTACAGAGATCATATGACATCCTGTTTAAAGGCTTAAATGGCAAATTCCTGACCGCGAATCCTGTGGGGTTTATGTCAACAAGATCAAATCTAGCCTTTTCAGGTATAGTTACAAACAATGAACTTCTGAAGATACTCTGAAGTGAACTCAAACTTTTATCACTTAATACGGTCCTAAAATGGTTCTGCAATCTCTCAGTTTTATCAGGCAGGGGCTTGAATGTTGTATGCATATGCAACTCTTGAATTGATGAGTGATACAAGACACGAAACAAAACACGATTCATGTAATAAACCGCGATTTCCATCAGCATTTGAATTCAACTTTCTCTTATGATTTCTGATAAAAAGTACAGTACAGGCATAGCTTACCTGCCTCAGTGCACAGGAAACTGATAAACATGCCATGTCCTAAGAGTAACATTCTACTCTTTAACCAAAACAAAAAATGAAAAAAACGGAAGTGATTGATCAAGTCGAACCGTTCGTATCCTTTTTGGACCCTGACATTGCGGCACCAGCTGCTGCTGTCATAGCAGCCGCCGCTGCCCCTAGCTT
>JANITX010000212.1:75873824-75894636 GCA_027564395.1 Erythroxylum ulei | reverse complement strand
TCCGAGGGCGTGAAGAAAGTGATGTCACCGTGCGATGTGGAGGCTTTAAAGAAATGCTTGGAGGAGAACAAAGGAGAGTACGTGAAATGCCAATCTCACAGACCCATGCCGTAGAAACACAGAGTCGGCAACAACGCAGACCCAAAGGAGAAGACGCTCGAGGTTCTTTACGTAAGTGACGGAACATTACTTTAAAAACAGCTTCCCGAAAAAGCTATAATTTGGACTTTTTTGAAAAGTTTCAAATTATAACTTTTGAAAAAGCTGTATTTGAGCTTTTAAAAAAGCTGTTTCTACTGCAAAAGCGCTTTTGAAATATACAGCTAAACATCAACTTTTTCTTCAAAATAGCTTTTGCGTTAGATAAAAGTACTTTTGGACATTCCAAAAGCTGAACCAAACACACACTATGTTGACAAATGCAGTCTTTTAAGAAACGAAAAAATATAACTATGAGGATCAGTGCCAACATTACTATCACGAAACTCATTTATGATAAATTTTACTTGTGATGCATGTATAGAATTCTTGAATCCAAATGAATAAGGCTGTATATATGATGCATATAAAATAAGTATAATAGGTATTTAAATGTGATTAGTTATAAGAGTGATATAAAACATATATTTAAGAGTTATTGATTAACATAAAATATGTTTCTTTTTATATCACTCTCTCTTCTCACTATTCTCTTTATTATTTATTATTTTTTTAGATTCTACTTTTTTTATATTGTTGTTTTTTTCTCTTGATTTTGGAAAGAACTAGATGACGTGATCCAGTTGATCCCTCCTATCCAAAGAGTTATTTTAGGAAGAGATTTTAATAGTCATATAGGGTTAACCTTGAACGGATATTCATAGACTCATGAGATTTTCGGGTACGGTGTTGTTGGATTTTGCGGTAGTGTTTAAGTTGAGATAGCCAACTCATTTTTCAAGAAAAACACAGAGCATATAGAGACTTTTAAGAGAAAAACTACAAATACTCATATTGATTACTTTCTTGAAAGGTAGATTGCTACCTAACGCTTACTTGTCAACTTCACAAATTATTGATTATGGATATTGGAAGGAGATGTTGATCAAATGTGGGAGAGAGTAGCAACTCTTATAAGAAATGGTGGTTGCTCGCGGTTGAAAATGACATTAAGATATTTTCTATGGGTGCAAGCGGGGGAATTTAGTTGTATGTGTGCAAGTGATTTTCTTTGGGTGTGGTGTGTGGTATATTTACCCTTACGTTCATGGAAGAGTCATTTTTTCATTGTTAATTTCTTGTTGTGCATTTAGGGACTCAAAATAATGATTATTGATTTGTGGATACCTTATTTACTTAATACTGTAAAAAAATTTCAAGTAAATAAAGTGTGCTTTGGTTGTAATGGGTATAACTTAAACCCGATAACCAATTTTTGGGCCTAATTATCAATAAGTTATTACTTGTAATCATTTCTTTTTGTGAGCCTTGCATTGTAATGGATCTAGAAATTGCCTGAAGATCTTAAAAAAAAAAAACAATTATCATATATGGCTTGAGGAACACAATGGCAATTTAGGTGAAACATCACTTCCAAATAGTTAGCCTTATGTTAATTTTTCCCTTAGACAAAACCCCCTTTGAGCTTATAGCTTGTTCTTTTATGAATCCTACGCTAAAACCCTTTACCACTTTCATATACTACCCATATTTAAACTTTAAGCAAGCAAAGTAAAAAGGGTAGGGAAAAAGAAAAAAAAAGGTAAAGAGAAAAATTAGGGAGAGTGACACAATAATTTAAAAGTAGGGGTAAAAAATTACAGTGTTAAGACATAGGTTAGAGAGTGTTGTAATAAGTTAAGAGTTAGCAAGGAGGAGTGATAGGAAGCTTGCATACTTCATATGAATTTGTAATAAAACCTTGGATCATTAGAAGAAATGTTTATGTTGAAACACTAATTAGAAAAGAAAAATAAAAAATATGAAATTTAGTAAAAATCCATTCAAAAAAAGGAAGAAGAAAAGAAAAGAAAAAAATGAATAAGGCGTATGTTTATTTGTTACAAATCTCAAGAGCTAAGAAGAAAATCAAGAATCCATGTATGTTGTGCAACAATTATAGTTAAGAGAATGGAGTAAGGGTAGTTTTAGTACATAGTCTAGTTATGTTAGGTCATGAATTTATACTTTACTAGCTAACTAAACTCCATTTGAAAGGCCTCCAATAGATGCCCTTTATATCAAACCAAACTCTGTTACAACCAAAGAAACACCATTGTGTCCAAAGGCTATGTGAGATACCTAATAAGAGAAATTAGGCTTTCTTTCAAGCTTATAGTTAAAATTACAAAGTGAAGTGAAAAGATTTCATTGTTTATATGAGCCATTTAAGGAGGGGAACACTTGGGGAGTGAATCTCTACTCATTGGAACAAAGACATAATTTTTCCTATATAAAATTTTCAATTATATAAAAAAGGGATTCAAAAGTGTCTAACTTTTTAAAAAATTTTCAATTTAGTATCCAAGCTTTTAAAATTTTCAACTAACTAACCTTTTAAAACCTTAACAATTTATTTCAAAAGGTTATTTGTAATGATGTAGCATTTCTACTAAATGCAATATGGATGTCCATTTATTAGCCACATTAGCAAAAACTAACGTTTTAAACTAAATTGTTAAGGTTTTAAAAGATTGGTCACTCAATTGAAAATTTTAAAAACTTGAGCACTGAGTTGAAAAAATCCTAAAAGGTTAAGCACTTTAGGATTGATTATCCCTTAAAAAAAGCACGACACATTCTTTTTTTCAACATTCCATTAATCTAAGTGTGGGGGGGTGATATTTGTATGAAATATTTTTTTACCTCATCTTAAGCTTAAAAGTGTTTTTATTTTGCATTCTTCTAGCTTAATTATGTTGTTTTGGTGCAGGGATGAGGTTACAAATGCGAGGGGGGAACTTTTGGAAAATGTGTGCAAGTTTTGCACAAAATTTTTCTTTGATGCTATAGCATAAATACGAAGTTGCAGCTTTGGAAACAATGAGCAAGATAGAGCTTTGATGTTATAGCATCAATTTGAAGCTATAACATCACTAAAGAAAAAATTGACAAATTCAATCTCAATGTTATAACATCAATTCAAGGCAATAATATTGGAGTTAAGAGCAAGTTTTGGCTTTAACATTATAACCTTAACACAAGGCTATAGCAACAAAATAAGAATTATAAGATTTTTACATCAATTAAGAAAAAGAAAAGACTACTCTACCCAAGATGGACATTGTTAAGAGTTGAATCATCATTATTTTGTCTATATTGGGTAGAGTGCTCTTTACTTTCTCTTAACATATGTCAAAGTCTTATAATTCTTCTTTTGATGTTATAGCTTGGTATTGATGTTCTAACATCTAAGATAAAACCTACTCTTCAATTCTAATGTTATTGCCTTAAATTGATGTTATCATTGAGATTAAATTTGTCAATTTTTTTCTTCACTAATACTATGCCTTTAAATTGATTTTATAGCATCAAAGTTTCTGCTTGCTCCTTGCTTCCAAAGCTACAACTTCATATTAGTGTTATAAAATCAAAGACAAAATTTACATAGAACTTGCACCTATTTTCCAAAAGTTCCTCCCTTGTATTTTTAACCTTATCCCTACACCAAAATAACTCAACTAAGCTAGAAGATCGAAAAATAAAAATACTCTTAAGTTTAAAGCCGGGATAAAAACAAAGTATTTCATGCAAATATTACTTCCCTATACTTAGCCATCCGTTAGTCCCTAGCAAATGCTAACTAAAAGAGTAAAACATCCAAAAAAAGCAAGCTATCTAATTTAGATTACTGCCTTAATGAAAATAAGAATGTGCTATGATTTTTTAATAATTGAAAAAAATTATGCAAGTAAGAAAATTTATGAATTTGTTCCAATGTGTAGAGATTCACTCCCTTAACACTTCCCTTCTTGAATGAGTCATGTGAATATTGAATACTCTACACTTTACTTTGTAATTTTAACCATAAGCTTTAAAGAGAGCCTAAGATCCCTTACTAGATGTCTCACATAACCCTTGGATGCAATGGTCTTTCTTTTAGATATAAAGAGTATGGGTTGGAAATGGAGGGTATATATTGGAGGCCTTTTTATTAGAGTTTAGGTTACTAGCAAAGTATTAATACATGACCTAACATATCTAGATTATGTAAATAAACCACCCTCACTTTACTCTTTGAATTGTCATTGTTGTATAACATATATAGACTCTTGATTTTCTTCTTAGCTCTTGAGATTTGTAACAAATAAACACACCTCTTGTTCATTTTTTGTTTTCTTTTATTCTTCCTTTTTTTAATGGCTTTTACTAAATTTCACATTTTTTTTTAAATTTCCTTCTTTTTCATATAAGTTTTAGCAGAGACATTTCTCCCAAGAGCCAATTTTTAATTACTAATTCAATGAAGTAAGCTTGCTTCCTGCCAGTCCTCCTCACTAACTCTTAACCCATTATAACACTTTTTAACGTATGTCTAACCGTGTAGCTTTTTACCCCTACATTTAAATTGTGCTGCCATTATCCTTTATTATCTCTCTAACTTTTTTTTCATTTTTCCCTATACCTATTATACTTTGCTAGCTCATGGATCAAATATGGGTAATAAATGAAAGTGAAAAAAGGTTGTTTTAGTGTAGGGTTCATGGAAGGAATAGGTCATTGGTTCAATAGGGTTTCTCGAAGGGAAAAATCAATATAAGGTTGGTTATTTGCAAGTGAGGTTTTAACTAAATTACCATTATGTCTATCAGGCTGTATGTGAATTTTATTTTTTCAAAGATCTTCAAGTAAATTCTAGATCCATTAGAAAGCAAAGCTCACTCAAAGAATAAATGTTCATAAGAAGTAAATGATTGATAATTAGGCTAAAAAATTTCTTACAAGTTCATGTTCTACCTATTATAATAAAGCATGCTTTAATTTCTTGCAAAATTTAATAATATTAAGCAAATAAGGTATTTCATCTCTATAAAGCAATAATCATCAATTAGTTTCCTTAAATACAATTTAAATAATCATAATCATATTACTATATGTATGAAATGAAAATGAAAAATGAAAAGAAAAGAAAAAAGAAAATAAAATGCATGATTATGTCATGAACCTAATGTTGAACACATAGAATAACCTAGAAAGACTATACATCCACATCCAAAGAAAATCATACGCATACATACAACCAAGCTTCCCTTACATTTACTATAAAAATTATCCTAATGTTTAGGAAAAGATAGCCAGTGAAAATGGAAATGGCGCACCTGAGAGGTGAAAGATTTTGCATCCATATCAATCATATTGCTCTGGTTAGAAGCTGAAGGACTGGCTAGACTCTCCAGGTGGGGGCTACTAGTTATATTGGTATGGAGGCTAGATTAAACACATGTATGGATGATACAAATCCATAGGTGCTAGCTGTATTGCAATAAGATCTCTATGCTTAGCCACTATTAGAAAGTGGGTAATCAAGAGGGAATTCCCTATTTGGTAATTACTATCTATCTCGATCACAAATTTTCTTAGCCACAGACTCAGTTCATGTAGCCTTATACACACTATCCTTTTGTGATATAGTGACATATTTAGAGAAAATCTAAATAATTTAAAATCTTGATGTTAGTTTTTAATGTTTCTACCTTCTATTGAAGATTGGATATTTGGTTTTGAACAGCATCTTGATGGAGGCATCAAGTCTTATTCTATTTTTAATCCAATGTAGCCATATTTTCATTGAGCTTTTTCAAATCCAAAGCTATCCCTATCATAATAAGATAATATGTGTCAACAAGTTGGTGTAGGTTCTGCTTAAGCTACTCTGTGATTATTATGTAACTATTTCTTATCTTTCAACCTCCACAGGAGCACCTATTCTCTTTTTCATCCTTAGCTCTATGGCCTTTTTCACTTTTTCTCTATACAATAGTAGAGCATATGATATAGGTTCCTCTACAAAGTGTTTTGTATAAGGAACATCAAAAAGGTACACTCCATTATCTACCATTAACTCAATAAGTAACTTTGTGAAGATCATAGTTTTCTTTGGATCTTTGAAAATCTTAAAAATTCTTTCATTGATTATTTTACCAACATTAATAGACATTTTGTGCTTGATTTTGTAAAATAACTTCGCACACTCAACATTAACTTCATTTGGATGAGTTGATAGATAACGAGAGGCATTGAAGAAGTAATTCCAAGCCTTAAGTTTAGTAAGGAGTTTAGTAGCTAGAAAGTTGATTGGGTGAGTGTTACTCTCCTTACAAGTGTTTATTGATTCTTCTTATTGAGATATTGACTTATTTGCCTCTAATGTTTATATGCTCAATTGTTTCTTGCTTTCCTACTTAGCAAAAATAATTGACATAGAATTTCTTTACCAATATAAGGGAAGAAAAGTTTGGACGGTCACACCACCTCTCCTACTTGAGGGCTTTGAATAATGCTACAATGTTATATTCTTCAGATCCTTAAAATCAAAGTCTCTTTGAAGGGTTACACTCCCTGTAAGATACTCTACATAGAACTTGCTATATTCATTAGAAATAAAAATGTAAGGGTTGCTCTTGAGGAGGAGGAGAGGATGTCAATGTTCTCTTTCTCTTTCATTAAGCAATATGTTGTTTCTTAATTTTATCACGTACCATTTTTCCTAAACTAGGGAGGATTAAAAGCAAAATATAGAATTAGAGAGATTGAAGACAAAATAAAACATAAAAATTATGGAGAAAAATAATTAGCTTAGTACAATTCAACAAGACAAGAAGCATATTAATCCTCTTTTTGGAAGCACCAAACAATTCTAGACATGATAATTATAAGCTTTTAAATTAAACATATGCATAAAGGATCATGATAAGAAAGCAACTTAATAAAGACATAAAACCATGACAACATGTTGTTAATGAAATTTCTTATTTTAAACATGTTCTCTGTATAATAAAAATACAAATTATACCTAGACCTAAGGCAAAATGTCCTTTAAGCAAGATGTAAAGTTAGTGAAAGTGCTTTGCTTGTTATTATCCAATTTTTATATTAAAGAAGTAGACAATATAATCTCTTCAAATTCAAGTTATATGGTTTAATGACCAAATAGAGTAAACCAATGATTGAAGTTCAAATACAACAAAAGAAACACTCAAATAAGTATGAATAGCAACTAGGCATAACTTTAGAAGTTAATATAGCTACTATTAAGAATAAAATCTGAGAAGCATGATTTTGAACTAAAATTTTACTAGCTTTGAGAAAATTTGTTTATGTTTTCTTATATAAGGATCAACAACAAGAAATATTTGAACACTGTCTAGTAAACTGTAAAAGAAGTTAACAATTTCTTATTCATAATTTCTTATCAAACAAGAGATTGAAAATTCACCTACTTTATAAATATGGATTTTCTTAGGAGTACATGCAACAATTGCAACAAGAGTGAATGCAACTGGTTTTGCATAATCACATATGAATATTAATATCTTAGCACTATTAGAATTGACTTCTTCATTGGATAAAATCCTAACTATACCAAGTAAACACTTAGGACCTAATCTCTGATCCAACATTTGAAACAAAAACTAATGGAATAACCCCACCAACCAATGCCTTATGGAAAATATCAAAATCCATACACTACAAGAAAATTAGTCATTAGAGATGGAAAATTATCGTTGGAAATGAAACCGTAGCAATTACCAACGAAAAATCATTTTCTGTCAGTAACATTGTTGGGAAAAATTTCATTTTGCGACGGGAAAAATGTCTGTAGCTAAATATGAAGGGAAATTATCCCGAAAAATTTTCCGATGGAATATAGTGATAGTAGAAAATTACCTTCGGTAAAGAAGGCGGGAATACTTGGCCGAATAAATAAGTTTTGGGTTTATCGACAGAAGACAGTTCTGTCGGTAAATTCTGTCGATAAATTTTAGAGGTAAACATCATCGCTTCCTTCAGCTTCAATGTTTTTAATAAAACGTAAACCAAATGATGTTGTTTTCCTACACATTTAACCTGGCCAAATACCCCCTCCCTCTCCCCTGTGTTTTTGTTTTTGTTGTTTTCCTCTCTTCCATTGGTCTATCGTCGATTCCTCTTCTCCTCGATGACGTTTGTGTGCCTTTGTCTTCATCGGACACTGTCTTTATGTCCTTCGGTGGAGGTAAGTCATTCAGCATTTGTTCTTTGTGATTTTTTGTATACACAGTGTTGGTATATAAGTTCGAACATTGCACAAACCTAGGAGTTTTTGGGGTGTTTTTGCATTTATTTCAACTGTCTGTGTTGTATTTGTCTTTGTAATGTCTTGAAAAATGTTAAGGAAGGAAAAAGACATGATTTGCTTAGGTTATTTAGGATGAATCTGTCATGCCTTTGAAGTGTTCAACTAAAGTTTTGAGTGTTCATTTTAATAGTTTTCTGCTTGTTTTAAATGTCTACATATCCTGTCAATCATGTGCAATGTCCAGAAACAATCTCCAATTAATATGTAAATTTTGTTAATACTATATTATATAGGAGAAAGATTACTTATACCAATAGTGTGAAGGATGCTTCGAAATTTAAACAATTAAAAAAAATGTCATTGATATACATAAAAATGGATCAGATTTAGGTTTGGTCATCAATAGATGTAGGAGCAAGGAAAATGATACTAGAAATAAGAGTAAATCACTTTCCAAATCAATGGATAATTGTTTGATGCTTTAATAATAAAGAGAATAGGAACTTTAACAGAAAAGTGAGTGTTATTGTAATGCAAGTGAATTTTGATGAAGAGGATGGAAGAGACAATAATTATTTGATAGTTAGTAATTTTGATTGTGCAAATTGGTGTGTGATAGATAATGGCACATCTTGTTATATGACCTTTAACAAGGACTAGTTCTATCCTTTCAAATAATGGAATAGTACTATCATATTGGTTGATAACGGAGTAATGATTTAGTATAATTCCAAATGTATGATGGGATTATTATAATATTAGATGTCTTATATATTCCTGAGCTTTAAAAGAATTGGATTCCTTAGGTACTCTTGATATATAAGTTTTATGATGGTGATAAGCAGCTAAAAGTGATAAAGGGCGACATAACTATAATGAAAGGAAAATTATAGTATCGAATATATGTCTTAATAAGTAGGATAGTACTACAATCGATGGCTATACATCAATAATTAGGGGAGAATAATGGTAATACAAAGTTATGGCATCGTAGATTGAGTTGCATAAGTGAGTAAAGACTTAAGATTTTGAGTAAAAAAATCTTGCTAGATGGAGTTGTGGCTAGAAAGATGAATTTACATGAGTCTTATATTCTGAGAAAGTAGCACAGGTTAAATTTTAGTTTTAGCATGCATAACTCAACTTGTATTCTTAATTATATTCACTCAAATTTATGAGGTCCAGCTCCTGTTCAATCCCACAAAGGATGCAATTATTTTCTCATATTCATTGATGATTACTTAAGAAAAGTACAGATTGCATTTTATGAAATTAAAGGATGAAGTATTTGAAAAGTTTAAGAAGTGGAAGACAATGTTTGAAAACATACTAAAAGATAAGTCAAGAAATTCAGAAGGAAAAATGACTTGAAAAATTGCAATAGACATGAGTTTTATAAGAAGGAAGGTATAGTGAGGCACTGCACTGTATGTCATATGCCATAATAAAATAAAGTATAAAATGGATAAACTAAATACTCCTACAGTGGTTAAATGTTGGTCTTCCAAATCAATTTTGGGTTAAAATTATTAACATTGTTACTTATTTCGTGAATATATCTCCATCAAGTGCAGTAAATTTTAAGACTCCTCAAGAGATTTGGTATGATACTTCTTATTAATATTCTAGCTTGAGGATATTTGGTTTCCCTGCTTATGCTTATGTCAATGATTGTAAATTGGAGCCTAAAGCGATAAAGTGCGTATTTTTTGGGTATATTGTTGGATTAAAAGGGTATAGATTACAGAGTATGAAAAAGTATAGAACTCCAAGATTTATGATTAGTAATGATGTTACTTTTAATGAATTTACTATATTTGGCCAAAGAGCATAATGGATTTGAACTTTGAAATTCTTAAATTGATATTCACGATGTCTTGTTTTATCTTGCATGCTCTTGTATTCCTTTTCAAACAGTGGTGTATTCCCACTAGTTAACTAATTAGCATCATATGTTTATGTTTTAGCTTAAATAATAGATTTTCTCTGTATTTCATTATATATCAAAACTCATATTGCCTTATTTTCTGATTTGCTTGCTTTAATATATTAAAAATATAAAAAAAAAACTATTAAACAAGTGTATTATATTAATATGAAATATTCTTTTTTGCAGGCCCTATATTGTGTTGAAGAGCATCGCTCATCCTTCTTCTTTGTAGCTTTAGTTTTTCGTCCATCCAGGTAAGTCATCTAACTAATGTCTACCATATGTATTGCTTTAATAATATGATTCTAATGCATTTGGGTTTTGTGTGAATGCAAAGGAGGTCTTGATTTTGTGTTATTGTTTAGAATATTCTTATAATCATTGATGAGTTTTTATGTTCTTCTTTAATAGTATAAGTATTTATGTTTGGGTTGTTTTTGAATCCTTGATGAGTAAATGTATGGTTACATAAGTATTTACTATATGTGGAATGAGTTTGAGAACTTATGGATGATCCAATGCATAATAAACCCTTGGGATGGTATATAGGCTAGAAACCCGTGATGTAGCTCCCATGAGGCTTATCGGTGAAAAATTCCACGAGTTTAGGAGTCACAGTGAGAACTTGCTTTCTCGATTCATATGGTGTAACAATGCCACAGACCTTATTGTTTGTTTTAATTCAAACTTACTGTATGACCTTGAATAAAAAATTAAAGATGTTGTAAGTTGTATAATTATAGAAAATTCACAATGATTTGCGGCATACCCCTAGGATGGTATATAGGCTTCAAACACGTGATGCAGATCCGATGAGGCTTATCGTTGAAAAATTCCATGAGCCTAGGAGTCACAGTGAGAACTTGCTTTCTCGATTTATATGATGTAACAATGCCACATACCTTAGTGTTTCTTTTAATTCAAACTTAATGTACGAACTTGAATCAAAAAAATTAAAGAAGTAGTAAGTTGTCTCGTTACGGAAAATTCACAATGATTTAAGGCATAATAAACCCCTAGGATGGTATATAGGCTGGAAACTCGTCTTGCAACTCCTATAAGGCTTATCGATGAAAAATTTGACGTGTCTAGGAGTCACAGCGAAAACTTGCTTTCTCGATTCATATGGTGTAACAATGCCACGTACCTTAGTGTTTCTTTTAATTCGAACTTAGTATAAGAACTTGAATCAAAAAATTAAAGAAGTAGTAAGTTTTATAGTTAAGAAAAATTCACAATGATTTACCCTTAGGATGGTATATAGACTAGAAACCCATGATGCAGCTCTAATGAGGCTTATCGATGAAAAATTCCACGAGCCTAGGAGTCAAAGCGAGAACTTGCTTTCTTCATTCATATGGTGTAATAATGCCACGTACCTTAGTGTTTGTTTTAATTCGAACTTAGTGTACGAACTTGAATCAAAAAAATTAAAGAAGTGGTAAGTTGTATAGTTACGAAAAATTTACAATGATGTGAGGCATAATAAACCCCCAGGATGGTATATAGGTTGGAAACCCGTGATGTAACTCCCATGAGGCTTATCGATGAAAAATTCCATAAGCCTAAGAGTCACATCGAGAACTTGCTTTCTCGATTCACAAGAGTAAACAATGCCACGTACCATAGTGCTTATTTAAAATCAAACTTTGGAAATCAACTTGTAGGTGATTAATTCAAACATGATTACTTAAACTTCAATGTGATTAATTCTCACTTTTTTAAATAACAGTTTTGCAAAAATGAGTAATGTTGATAGATCCGGGATGTATAGATGATTAACACCTAATGGTTTTATTAATCTTGAGTTTTTTTGAGGGAGTTAAAGCTTTTATTCACTATGCATGTTCTCAACCTGCATATATGGATGGCCCGAAGATCAAATGTGCATCTAAAAAGTGCAAACATATTTGTTTTCTTCCTATTGATGGAGGGAATCTCTATTTATTAAGGAAAGGGTTTGTTCCAAATTATTTTGAGTGGACACGACATAGAGAGCCATTAATTTGTAGCACCATAAGGGGTAATGAAGTAAACTCGTCAATAAATGTGGATTAATTTACATAGGGACTAGATTTAGAACAAATAATGTGGGTGTAACTGAAAATCCTTACATCTAAATAGTTTATGATGTAGCTGGTTATATCTTTCAGAAAAATATAGAAAATCTTCAAGAAGAACCAAACCCATATGCAAAACATTGTTTTTTGGCTTACTACAATCAACTAACTAAGAATTATGGCCAAATTGTGAGACAATGACTCAATTGTCTTCAATTAGTCGAATATTGAAAATAAAGTATGAAGGGCATATTTTTGATCAAGGTTTTGATAAAATTCTTGGTTGGTATAATGAATTATTGCCTCCTAATCATACAATGGTTGATAATTTTTACAATGTGAAGAAACTTATTAGGAGTCTTGGTTTGCCAGTTGAAAAAATTGATTGTTGCTAATTGGGATGTATGTTGTTTTGGGGAGATGATGTGGAATTATAAGAGTGCAAATTTTGTGTTCAATATAGATTTAAACCTAGAAAGCATACTATGAAATAGAAATTAGTACCTTAGAAGCGAATGTATTATTTCCCGCTAACTTCGAGACTTCAAAGACTATATACCTCTAATGTTACTACATCTCATATGAGATGACTTAATGAATATAAACAGGAAGATGGAATAATGAGCCATCTATCAGATGCACTGGCATGGAAACATTTTAATAACACCCATTATGAGTTTGTAGCTGAAACTCGAAATGTTAGGTTGGGATTGTCGACGGATGGATTCCAATATTTTGGTTAATCCGACCAACAATATTCATCATGGCCAATCATAATTACTCCTTATAATTTGCCTCTATAGACATGTATGAATGAGGCATATATTTTCTTGATTCTGATTGTGCCAGGGCTTAGAAATCCAAAGCATAAAATTGATGTATTCTTACAA
The DNA here is from genome assembly GCA_027564395.1 of Erythroxylum ulei. Lineage (NCBI taxonomy): Eukaryota > Viridiplantae > Streptophyta > Magnoliopsida > Malpighiales > Erythroxylaceae > Erythroxylum > Erythroxylum ulei. Next base: position 75,881,499 of record JANITX010000212.1, on the reverse strand, counting down.
TCATTGGTATCTGAATTGCATCATCTTTGGGAATATGATGTGGTGACATATGATGTGCCTTTTAAACAAAATTTTGTGTTGAGAGTAGCTTTGATGTGGACTATTAGTGATTTTTCTGCATATGCTATATTGTCTGGATGAATCACAGCGCAGAAATTTGCTTGTCCTTATTGTGGTAAGGATTCTGATGCGTTATATCTTCAAAATGGGACCAAAACTTCTTGGTTTGACAACTACAAGAAATTTCTTCCTTCAGATCATCCATTTAGACGCAATAAAAAAATTTCATTAAGAATAACGTGGTATAAACACCTCCTCCCCTCACAAAGTTGGTGAAGAGATATTGCAGGAGATTGATGAATTAGGGTTACTGAAAGTTACAAAAGTTGAAGCTGATGAAGTTAATACAAGCATTAATAAAAGCTTTAGTTGGAGAAAATGAAATATCTTTTAGGATTTGCTATATTGGAAAGCTAATTTGATACGTCATAATATAGAAGTGATGCATATTGAAAAAAATATTTTTGACAATTTATTCAATATCATAATGAATATTGAAGGGAGAAAAATGGACAATACAAAATCATAAGCTGATTTGAAGCTTTTATAGAAGGAATGAGTTAGATAAATATCTTTGCATTCATAAATATCCAAAAGCATGTTACATTTTGAACAAAAAACAAAAGGAAAATTTGTGTGAATGGTTGAAAAGTCAAAAGTTTCTCGATATATATGTTTCAAACTTGGCAAGGTGTGTGAACATGAGGAAGTACAAATTATTTAGGATGAAAAGTCATGATTGTCATGTGTTTATGCAAAGGCTAATTCCAATTGCATTTTGGGAGTTGCTACTGAATAAGGTTTGAGAAGCGATAACAGAATTAAGTTTGCTTTTCAAAAGTTTAACATCATCTGAAATAAAGTTGGTTGAAATGGAAAAATTAGAAAGGGAAATTCCAGTATCTTGTGCATATTAGAAGGGATTTTCCCTCTTAGCTTCTTTAATTGTATGGGGCATCTACCTATGCATTTAGCACACGAGGCTAAACTTGCTGGTCTAGTTCATTATTAATGGATGTATCCATTTGAGAGGTAATTATAGTAAATATTTAAATTGGAGTTATAACATGTTTTAATCACAGAATTGTATATCAATAGCTATTTCTAATGTAGGTATTTGCATCACTCGAAGAAAAAGGTTAAAAACAAGGTTGGGGTTGAAGGTTCGATATGTAATGCTTATTTAGTGGGGGAAGCAAGTACATTTTGTTCATATTATTTTGACCCGCATGTGCACACAAGAGAAAGATAAGTTCCTCGTAACGACAATGGGTGTAACACCAAACTCTCTAAACCCTTTTGTATTGTTCTGTACTTGGAGATACTACTGTATATTGATATATACATAGTTGTATATAAGTTCAAAGATGTATTTAAATCCTTTTGGGTATATATGTCAGTGATTTATAATGTTATATGATCTTACATGAACTTAGAGTTCATCGATATGCGAAATCTTGTCGATTTTTGACATATAAGTTTCTAAGTGTGTAAAACCGAGTCCATTGGATAGATATGAACATGGTGGTTAATTTAATGTGTTCTAATGCCTTAGAGGTGATTAGACATGATTTATAGACTTATTAGACATTTAGAAAGCTTAATTGGAAAGATTAATGTACATAAGGGCTTATTTGCCAATTGTTAAAAGTCAAAGGACTTAAACGTAAATTTTCAATTCTTGGTGGACCAATATGTAATTTTATAAAGTTAAAGGGCTTAATTATTATTCCCAAAATTTCGAGGACCAAAATAAAAATAAAAGTTTTGGAGATTCCTAAATTTTGGGTTTAATTGCAAATTTAGGAAAAGTTAGGAGGGTAAAATGGTAATTTCATATAACCTAAGGGCAAAAAGGCAATTTTACCATATTTTGGTCAAAGAAGATTCAGTATTCTAGACCCTTCTTCATTCATGGTCGTGCATCCCATTACTAAAGACTTAAAACATGTTGTTTTAATTAAAAGAAAGGAGAAGAAAGGAGAAGAGAGGAGGAGAAGACCAGTTTTCAGCTATTCACTAAACCCTACCCTTTGTTTTGATTCTCCAACTCAAATCAAAGTGTTATAAGCTAATTTTGGGTCAAGGAACTCAGATCTATCATTAGATTTGAGAAATTATGAAAGGATTTGAAGATATCATCAAAGAAAGGTTTAGGTAAATTTTGTCTCATATCTCTTTGCATTAGGATTTTGAGTTTGGTGTTAAGATATGTTGTTATCCATGCTTGAATATGCATGAAACATGGTTTAGATGCATGAAATGTGTCATGGAGAGGGGTCTTTAAGCCAAAACCAAAATGTCCCTTTTTAGTGAAAGTTTGTGAATTTTTGAATATCTTTTGAAATTGATAGTCTAAATGAATTCTACGGTGTTGATTGTACATGCATAATGTGAATTGATGATGAAAAATGAAGAAGAAGTATGTTGGATAGGCTTGGTTGAAATGATGGAAGAAGGAATGGATGAATGTGATGAGTAAACTAAAAACAACTTTAAAAGCGATGTGAGAGAGCCAATAGCTGAGCGTCTATTACTTCGAAGATCACCGGTGTGTTTTTGACCCTCCTCCATGGCTTCTTCTTCTTCTTCTCCACCGTCTACTTCTCGTACACCCTTATCCCAAATCCTTGTGCCATCTCCTAGAAATCCCTCTTCGTCACCTTCCTCAAAACCTAATTCCTAAAACATTGACCTAAACCGCCAAAACCTTGCCCCTTTTCAGATAGCCAAAGGTTTGAAACATCAGATTGATTCGATTCATGAGTAGAATGGTCCATAGTCTCCCTTAACCACTCAGGACTGTAGAGCTTCTGTGAAATATCTTCTAAAACCTGGAAATCTGTTGTAGCCAACTTAGTGGAGGAACCATCAAATGTTAAGGAGTTGGCTTTCTACCCCCAAGAAGTTAAGGATGACCAAATTCTTGTTATCCTACCGCTTGAGTTAGCACTGAAAGGAGTAACCAAATTTTGTCATTCTCTGATCGGATTCTTCATAGGTAAGCGACCTGCCTTTCCAGTGGTGAATCGAGCCTTTTCTAAACCTTGGTTAGCATGTGGTTTGACAGAAATTTTAGTGACTAGCTTGAATAATTTTTTATTTAAGTTTGATTCTGAATATGGTATGAATGAGGTGCTAGAGAAGGGCCTTGGCATATCCAAGGTAAGAAATTGTTCTTATGCAAATGGAGTTTGAATGCGGGGGAATAGAGGATATTAGGTATGCCCCTATCTGGATAAGGTTTCATAATATTCCCTACGAATATTGGAATAATGATGATTGAGTAGGATTGCTAGTGCAGTGGGAAAACCTCTGCTCATGGATTCCCATACAGCCTGAATTTCTAGAATCCTATATGCTAAAATATATGTTGAATTAGAATTGGAGAGGAGCTAACCTTCGTCCTTTCAATTGGCTATCTATAATGAAGAGGGACAAGTGATATTTAAGGAGATTGCAATCGATTATGAATGGAAACCTGAGAAGGTTACACCGAAGAAGGCATGGAAACCTATTGGTCATATGTTTGAGACTGGGACTCAACAGGAATTGGACAAGGAGAATTACTCACTTCCTATATATGAAACTCAATAGATGGAGGGAGAGAAAACTTTAGAGAAAGAACAAGTTAGTCCTAAGGAGAGCAGAATTGCTGAAAATCTAAATGAGCAAAGCAAAGGCAAAGAAATGCAACAAAATCAGGTTGATTCTAATGGAAGCCTCGAAGATTTTGACTGTACTGGTGTAAGCAAAGTAGGTAATTCTATTGTCTCTCCTAAATCTGATGTGGTTCCTAATAATTCTAGTGATTCTCAGAGTCAGGGTTTATTAGAAGGAGTAGAGGGGGTTTTTACCATTAGGAAAAGCAGAAAATCTAGAAGAAAACAATAGCAGTAGGTCTTGCCTTATGTATAGAATTATGGATTTAGGTTTTTGGAATATTAGAGGTCTAAAAAAAAAAGAAGTTAGTTGTCAAGTCTTATCTTAGAATGATGTCGGTTTCTTTTGTGTGTTTGATCGAATCTACGATCAAGTCTCATTTCCTTTTGAATAATTTATGCTATACTGTATTTCCTAAATGGCATTTTTGTAGTAATTTAGACTAAGCTTCGTGTGCTAGGTTAATGGTACCTTGGAACCCTGATAAATTCTTGTGTTCTCCTCTTATTACTACTGATCAGCTGATCCTTTTGGAGGTGTCCCCTATGAATTGTGATTCTGGTTTTTTTGTTTCATGTATTTATGGGGCGAATAATTCTAATCATAGGAAAAACCTTTGGTCATCCCTTTCCAATATCAAACTGATAGTTGGGAATCAACCGTGGCTTATGGTTGGGGACTTTAATGCCATTTTGTTTGCGTATGAAGCTGAACCTCTTAGCTTCTCAGTTATTAGTGGGATGAGAGACTTTAGGAAGTGTGTAGAGGAGTGTGGTGTGTATGATCTAAACTCTAGTGGTCCGAATTTTACACGGTCTAATAAACAATATGGTGAATTCCACATAGCTAGAAAATTAGACAGAGTGCTTATCAATTCGGAGTGGAGTTGATAAGCGCTCTGTCTAATTTTCTAGCTATGTGGACATATTGATTATTAGACCATGTAAAATTTAGACCACTAGAGTTTATATCATACACACCACACTCGAGTTCTCAGTTTCCTAGATCTTTTAGTGAAATTCTAAATCCAAATATTTCAGACCACTCCCCTGTAGTGATAAGGTCTTTAACTTTCCAAAAGAAGAGATCTTCTCTTTTTAGGTTTTCAAATTTCCTAGTCTCGCAGCCCAATTTCCTTCGGATAGGAGAATAGGCTAGGAATTTGCAGATCCGAGGAACCCCCATGTTTTCTGTAGTGTCTAAGCTTAAATTAGTCAAAAATGCTCTCAAATCCCTAATCTCAAATAAGATTGGCAATATTAATGTCAGAGTTAAGACTTGTTAAGCTGTCCTCAATAACATCTAAGACCAAATGAGATTTTTGCCTAATAAGACTCAACTGGCTGTTGAAGAACATGAGGCTATGACCAATTTGTTTAAGCTTTAAATGACCAAAAATCTTTCTACAAACAATCTTCTCGTATCAAGTGGCTTAAAGAGGGGGATAGGAACACCAAATTCTTCCATAATTCCATCTTGTCAAATAGGAACAGGAACAATATCCACTCTTTGTTGGTGAGCAATTGCCATAGGGTTATTGACTTAGAAGAAATTCAACAACAATTTTTGAATTTCTTTCAAGATTCTCTTGTTACTAAGAAAAATCTAGCTTCTTCAAACGAGTATATGGCAGCTCTTTTTCCCCATCCGATCCTTGAGAACCTTAGGAATAATTTTGTAGTTGAAGTTACCTCACAGGAGATTAGGAAAGTATTCTTTTCTTTCAACCTAAATAAGGCCCCTGGCCCGAATGGCTTTAATGGCTTTTTCTTTAAACACACTTGGCATATTATCGAGAATGAAATCATTAGGGCAATCCAAGAATTTTTAAAACATGGGATGCTCCTCAAAGAGCTTAATTCAATTTTTATTTCCCTTGTCTCTAAGAAGAATCAGCCATCCACTGTGTTGGATTATAGACCTAACTCCTGTTATAACATGATTTATAAGGTGATCACAAAAATCATTTCTAATAGACTTAGAGAGATTTTACCCCTCCTTATCAACCCAAACCAAAGTGCTTTCATAAAAAATCGCCGTATAGGGGACAACATCCTTTTAGCTCAAGAAATCTTTAAGAACTACCATCTTTCTAATAAGTATAATTGATGTGCTTTCAAAGTTGATTTGGAAAAAGCTTAGGATTCTATTCAATGGGATTTCCTCCTCAAAGTGTTGTTAGCTTTAGGGCTCCTCCTATGTTTATTAAGGGGATTGAAGAGTGTGTAACCTCGCCTCCCTATTCTATCTTGATCAATGGTTCTCCTACTAAATTTTTTTGTGGGAAATCAAGATTAAGACAAGGAGATCCTCTCTTTCCGTACTTGTTTATTATCTGTATGGAGGTTCTTTCTAGGACTTTGAATGTTACAATAGCAGAAACTCTGACTTTTCAATTCCATTGGAGATGCAAAACTCTTAAACTATCCCATCTTTTATTTGCTGATGATCTGTTATTATTCTGTCATGTTGATCTTACTTCAGTAAATACCCTACTTAAATGCTTGCGTACTTTCTCAAATTTCTCTGGGTTGGATATGAACCTAGAAAAAGTCAATTCTTTTTATCTCCTGATGTGAATCATTTTGCCAATTAGTTGGCAACTATTTTAGGTCTTAAAAGGGGTAATCTTCCTATGAGTTATCTAGGTGTACCTCTTTTAACAGGTAAATTGACTAGGAGAGATTATATCCCGCTGTTAGATAAAATTTATTCCAAAGTTAACAAATGGACTCATAAAGCTTTGTCCAACACTGGTAGACTTTAATTGGTAATTTTTGTCTTGTCTACTTTTTAGGTCTAATGTCTAGCCATTTCTTGCTTCCAGTCTTTATCATTAAAGAAATAGAGTCTAAAATTAGGAACTTCTTGTGGTCGGGAAAGGTTGTGTCTAAAACTCATATAAAAGTCAATTGGAATGACCTTTGTAGACCTAAAATAGAGGGTGGTCTGGGGATTAAACATTTTTCTACTTGGAACAATGTCTTATTAGGTAAAAGGATTTGGGTTCTTTTCAACGATAAGGAAGCTTTGTGGGTAAAGTAGGTCCACACCGTTATTCTTAGAAGGAAAAACTTCTGGAGTGCTCAACCGATAAATAATAGTTCCTCGAGTTGGAGGAAACTTATTCAGGTTAGAAATATTATTGGGAACCATTTCAGATTTAAGATAGGAAATGAATTTTCTACTTTCTTATGGCAGGACCCTTGGCACCCTAGAGGTATCCTCAAGGATCTCTCAACACCTCTAGCTATCAATGGCTCAGAATTTCCAATGAATGCTAGATGATATTATCAGAGACAATATGTGGTGTTGGCAAGGTGCCACAATTGATACCATTCGTATGCTCAATCCTTTAATATACCAACCTGATTTGTCCTAAGCTGATATATTAGAATGGATTGTAAGCCCCTAAAAAATTTACACAAATACTTCAGCATACACTTTGATGAGACCTCCTTTTCCGAAAGTACCTTGGTATGAATTAGTGTGGCATAAAGGTACCTGTTGGGACTCGATCTCGGAACCGGATCCCAACCGAAAAAGCGAAAAACGGAAACTAACTTACGAAAACCAAGTGGCGGAACGGAATCGAAATCAGAACGGAACAAACAACGGATATCGAATTGTATAGCGAAAGAATCGGAAACAAACAAACGGAACGGATCACGAATCGGAACTAATCGAATCGAAGCAAAGAAACGAAGCAAACATACGGTTCGATTAACGAAAGCAAAACGAAACAAAAGCAAGCGAACGGTTCAAAAGAATCGAAACTAATGTTCGACATCCGGTAACGGAAATTTTAGAAAAACGAAAGGATCGCGTTGGAAACCCTAAGACTAATCCGAAAATCGGTATAAATTCTTTTTTCATTCATAACATTCATTCCTTTTTATCTTTAATCAATCTTATTCAAATCAAAACTAATCCATACAATTTCCCTTTTTGG
>JANITX010000212.1:75848412-75867509 GCA_027564395.1 Erythroxylum ulei | reverse complement strand
AGTTGATGCCATGTGTAAGTTGGATTTGTTTTTGCTCTAACATACCATTATCATAGGTTATGTACTTGAATGTCCTTATATGTTCGGGTATATACTTTATAGTAGTGGGATATTGCATCTTTGGTATCAGAGCATGGTTTGGCATCTTTAGGGACTAATATAAGTTGAAATATGATAAATAGTAAGATATTTAGATAGTGATCACACTTTTGTTTATTATAGGTCACCTTCCATAGGAGATCAAATTGGAGAGTCAGCTAACATGGAATTTGTAGGAGCCAATTTACAGTCTCATGTACCTGAGTTTGCTCAAATGCCTCCAAGAATTCCGGAAAGGTGAGAAAGAAGATACTATAAGCTGAGAAAGAAGGGGGTTATAGACTTCTACGGAAGTACAGACCCAGCTGAGGCAAAAGGGTGGTTAGAGAGAACTGAAAAAGTGTTCGACCAGATGAACTGTGAAGCAGATGAAAGATTTGATTATACGACCTCACTACTGCAAGGTCCCGCATACTAGTGGTGGAAGACTGTTTCAGGCAGTACCACCAGACCTTGTAGTTTGACTAGGGAAGATTTTCTGAGGGTGTTTCGGGAGAACTATATGCCTAAGATTTACATGGATTGGAAGATAAAATAATTCTTAGATCTAAAGCAAGGTAGGCTCACAGTGGCAAAGTATGAAATAAAATTCAATGAGTTAATGGGGTATGCAACTGCATTGATCACAATTGAAGAAGACAAATGTAGACGGTTTGAACATGGAGATCAGAATGAGGCTAGTCATTTCAAATTTGGGCAGTTTTACAGAACTCCGAGCGGCCTCAATTAGAATTGAAAAGTTGTTGACGGATGATCAGGGAGAGCACAGACAGGAGGTTAAAGGAAAGAGGCAGGATGAATCTCAGGCTGAGTCTGGCAAAAGCTTCAGAAAGCGCCAGAACAGATCGTCTCGATTTCAGTCTAGGTCGAGATAATCTGGATCTCGATCAAGACGTGGATTTGTTCAGTCTGGGAGAAGTAGAGGACAAATGTCCTCCAACCAGTCTCAACAGCTGCCTGAGTGTGAGCACTGTGGTAAAAAGCATAGTGGTGAATGTTGGTGGGAAACTGGAGCTTGTTTTCGTTGTGGCTCGTTAGAACATTTGATAAGAGATTGTCCAGAGATGTTAGGATCACAGTCTAGAGTTAGAGGAGGAGCAGTGACTGAGACTACAGTTCAGCAGAGTAGAGCTGGCAGAGTTACACAAAGAGGCAGAGGTAGAGACAGAACTTAGTCAGCAGGGCCTAGTGTTAGGATTGAGGTGTGAAGTAACCAACCGCAATCTCAGGCCAGGGTCTATGCCATCACTAGACAAGAGGCACAGAACTCCCCAGATGTGGTAGTCGGTGTGTTAAATTTTTTTCATTTTGAACCATATCCATTGGTAGATCCAGGATCTACATATTTATTCATCACATCGCATCTGGCATCGAGATTGCATTGTGAGAGAAAGATACTGAAATGTGTGTTAGAGGTGAGTACTCCAGTGGGTAGTACAACAGTGGTTAGTGAGGTAAGTAAAAGATGTATAGTTCGGATAGATCAGGCAGAGTTAGAAGCTGATCTAATTGTATTGTAGTTAAAGGAAATAGATGTAATTCTTGGCATGCATTGGCTTACTACTCATCGGGCTGTAATGAATTGTTACACTAAGGAAGTGGTTCTAGAATCTCCCAATCAGTCGAGAGTGGTGTTTTAAGGAGTTAGTAAGATTGTCCCAGCTCGACTAATTTCATTTATGAGTGTGTTGAAACTGATCCGAAGTGGATGTGAGGCTTATCTGACCCACGTGGTTGACACTCGGAATGAACAAACCATTCAGGATATTCCAGTTGTTAGGGATTTCCTAGATGTGTTTCTTACAGAATTATCAAGTTTACCCCAAAAAAGGGGGACGGAGTTTATTATAGACATTATTCCAGGTACTGCTCCTATATCAATACCCCCATGTAGGATGACACCTGTAGAATTGAAGGAGTTTAAAGCCCAGTTACAAGAATTATTAGATAAGGGTTTCATCAGGCCTAGTGTGTCACCTTGAGGAGTTCCAGTATTGTTTGTAAAGAAGAATGATTGAACACTGAGATTGTGTATTAATTACTAGCAGTTGAATCGGATCACAGTTAAGAATAAATACCCATTGTCGAGGATTGATGATTTATTTGATTAGTTATAGGGAGCTCAGGTGTTCATAAAGTTAGACTTGAGGTTAGGATGTTACCAGCTGAAAATAGCTGAGGTTGATATTCCCAAGAGTGCATTTCGAACCAGATATGGGCACTTTAAGTTTTTGGTAATGCCGTTTGGATTGACTAATGCTCCAGTAGCTTTTATGGCTTTGATAAATAAGGTAATTCAACCTTATTTAGATTGCTTTGTGATTGTTTTTATTGATGACATTTTGGTGTACTCGAAGTATAGAGAAGATCATACTGTATATCTGAGATTGGTTCTCCAGATAATGAGAGAGAAACGGTTATATGCCAAGTTCAGTAAGTGCGAAATTTGGCTAGATCAAGTAGTATTCTTGGGTCACATAGTGTCTGGACAGGGCATTCAGGTAGACCCAAAGAAAGTAGATGCAGTGATGAAGTGGGAGGCTCCGAGGAATGTGTCTAAGATCCGGAGTTTTCTTGATTAGCTAATTATTACAGAAGGTTTGTCAAGGGGTTTTCACTGATCTCAACCCTTTTAACAAAACTTCTGAGAAAGAATGTGCCTTTTAGATGGAGTGATGATTGTCAGAGGAGTTTTGAGGAGCTAAAGCATCGGTTAACTACTGCACCTATGTTAGTTATCCCATCGGGTTCTGAAGGTTATGTTGTGTACAGTTATGCGTCACATCAGGGATTAATATGTACACTAATGCAATAGGGTAAAGTAATAGCATATGCATCGAGACAGTTGAGGTTTCATGAATTTAATTACCCAGTACACAATTTGGAACTCGCTGCAGTAGTATTTGCCTTAAAAATTTGGAGACACTATTTGTATGGAGAAACTTTTCAGGTGTTCACTGATCACAAAAGTTTGAAATATCTGTTGAGCCAGAAAGAGTTAAATATGAGACAGAGGAGATGGATTGAATTGTTAAAAGATTATGATTGTACCATTGAGTATCATCCTGGCAAAGCTAATGTGGTGGCTGATGCCTTAAGTCGGAAGTCTAATAGCAGTGTGGCTCAAGTGCGATTATCGAGTTTACCGAGCTTAGTTCAGTTGAGAGCATTGAATGTTGAATTAAATTTGGAGCAAGATGATACATTGATAGCTACATTAAAGTTAAGATCTATGTTGCTTGAAAGAATTAAAGAGGCTCAGAGCAGAGATCCAGACTTAATGACGATAATTGAGAAGTTGAAAGTGAAGTTGGATTCTGAATTTGAAGTTAGAGATGATACATTGTGGTTAAAGCAAAGATTATGTGTGCTCGATGTTGATAATTTGATAAAAGAGATTTTGGAGGAAGCCTATGTAGCAGCTTATGCTATGCATCCTAGCACCACCAAAATGTATAATACGCTGAAACAACATTTCTGGTGGCCTAGTATGAAGAAGCAAGTAGCAGAGTTCGTTTCTAAGTATATAACTTGCTAGCAGGTTAAGGACGAGCATTAGGCTCCTGTTGGAAAATTACATTCATTACCTAATCTGGAGTGGAAATGGAAACAAATCATAATGGATTTTTTTATGGGTTAGCCGAGAACTCCGAGACAACATGATGTCATTTGGGTCATTGTTGATAGACTTACCAAATTGGCTCATTTCTTGCCAGTGGGGGAAAATTATTCATTAGATCAGTTGGCTCGGCGATATGTGAATGAAGTTGTGCGATTACATGGGGTTCCAGTGTCTATTGTGTCGGACAGGGATCCTAAATTTACCTCGAGATTTTGGGGTAATTTACAGGCATCTTTGGGTATAAAGCTGAATTTCAGTACTGCATTTCATCCTCAGACAGATGATCAGAGTGAGAGAACGATTAAGACTGTTGAGGATATGCTCAGAGCTTGTGTTCTGGAGTTTCAAGGAGTATGGGATCAATATGTGGCTTTGATTGAATTTGCTTACAATAATCAATATCACAGTAGTATCGGTATGGCTCCTTATGAGGCATTGTATAGCAGGAAGTGTCTTCACCTTTATATTGGGATGAAGAGGGTCTACGAATTGTTGAAGGCCCAGAGTTGATTTAGGATACTGTCGATAAGGTAAAATTGATCCGTAGCAGAATTAAAGTAGCATAAGATGGGCAGAAAAGCTATGTGGATCAACACAGGCGAGATATGGAGTATCAGGATGGTGATAGAGTATTTCTGAGAGTATCACCATGGCGAGGTGTACTAAGATTTGGTAAGAAGAGTAAGTTAAGACCGAGGTATGTTCGTCCATATGAGATAATTGAAAGAATTGGACCATTGGCTTATAAGTTAGCCTTACCTTCAGAGATGTCACAGATACATAATGTGTTTCACGTGAGCATCCTTAAGAGATATTGGTTGGATCCAACTCATGTAATACTGACCCAGGAGATTGAACTCTCTAGTAATCTGAGCTATGTTGAAGAACCTGTGAGGATAATTGGCTATTAGATTAAACAAATAAGAAGCTAAGTGATTCCAATGGTGAAAGTCCTTTGGAAGAATCATTCGAGTGAGGAAGCCACATGGGAGACACGTATTTGATCATTTAGGTATGAATTTCGAGTACGAAATTTTGTTAGGATGAGAGAATTGTAACATCCCATTACCCATAGTAAGGCTAAAATAGTAACTTATGAGAAATTTCTGAGAAAATTAGGAAAATGCACATCATGCATAAATTAATTGTGACATACACATTTTTCTTGCACATTTATATGATTGTACATACATTCATTGGCATTTTCGGGTAAATTGGTTTATAAATGGAAATTGTTGATTAAATTGGAGTGTATTAAATGTGATTTGGCAAATTTTACATGTTTCAAGTATTTTGAAATTTTTGGTGAATTTTAGAAAAATATTGATTTATGGGCCAATTATGGTGTGACAAGTGGCAACATATATGTATGACAAATGGCTTGTATATATGGTGACACGTGGACTGCTAATAGGTGACAAATGTATTACATGCAAAGAGTATACGTAGCAAATGTTTTGGATGGAAAATTCTTCAGCTCTCACTTGCTTGTTTGGTGTAACTTTCTTTCCCTTCTTTTATTGTTTCCTTCACTGAAAGAACACTGTCGTTCAAAACTATTTTCCTTGCTCATCTACTGAAATTTGGTCTTTAATATCACTAATGGAATTTAAATTGAACCAAGTAAGTGATTTTGATGATGTTTTAGTGGTATTTTGATACTACATGCATTGGATTGAGATACTTTGTTTTGTTTTAGAGAAAATTTGAATGTTGGATTCATTGTTGACATTTGTAAATCTGTAGAGTTGCTTAAATGTGCTGGAAATTTTGTTGAACCATGATTTTGATGATGGCTAGAGTTAGAGATGAATAAATAGAGATGAATGCATGAGTTTAAATGTGCTTGCACATAGAGCTTTGCTCCGTGATTTCTGTTCGCACGTAGAGCTATGCTCCGTGATATATGTTTCGAACTGAGCCCAATGGGCCAATAATTGTATTTGTATGTGAAAGGCACTCGGTCACAACAATAATAACGAATCTGGAGTCTCATATGCATCTGTAGTTGTATATATGTGTTCTGATTTGCAATGATTTTATGATGTGCCATGTTAGGGTGAGTATTCGGATTATACATGTTCTAAATGAATATTTGTGAAATATGTGATTTGTGTATGTGATCCAATGAAATCATCAATGATGGTTCACTCATGGAGTTGGCAAAACTCATAAAAATTGCGACATGAATTTTCAAGTACGAGACAAGAGACTTAGTGTTTATTCTGTATTAGAAGAACATTTTGGACTAAGTTATGGCTCAGAGGCCTGTCAGCTGACGTTAGAGAGTTATAGGTTTTATTTTGTAGTTTTTGCTAGAATCTGTATGAGGCTTTGTAGATACTTGTCTAATGGAAATAGTGTCAATTTTATGAATGAATGCAAGGAATGGTTTTAAAATTTGCTGACCATTACATGATGTTAGTTGATGCCATGTGTAAGTTGGATTTGTTTTTGCTCTAATATACCATTATCATAGGTTATGTACTTGAATGTCCTTAAATGTTCGGGTACATACTCTATGGTAGTGGGATGTCGCATGCCACCCCAATTGAAAGATTCTACCCGTAGGAACCCATTTCCTAGCAGAGTTGCTAGGGTTCCATGGATAGTTGACTTGGATTTCAACTTTCTCCAACTCTCCACTATCTCCTAGCTGAATAACAGGAACGTAATCTGGTAGTGGAGCATTCTTCGGTATTTCAATAAAGAGTTTTGCGTAATAGATCCTTTCTATGGAGATGGTTTGTGTGTCCATCACACCGGCTTCCCCAATGAACTAGCCAAGTAACTTAAACCCTCCACCGTCCAAAACTCCAACGGTAAGTTGTGACACTGAACCCAAACTGCCTTGATCTATCCCTATTCCTAGTTTCCACTTCCGTATAAATAATGGTTGGTTACCGAAATGCCTTGGGCCCTATTCCAAATTCTCATTCAAGTAAGAATCATTAGAAAATTTGAATAATAACGTACCATTTTCACACAACATCACTTTTTGCAGCCCTTTTTGGCCCATCTAGCCATAGCCTAGGCCTTCACTCCTGGGAAGGCTGGTCGTTTGAACCAGAAAAACCCAGCTAAGGTCGACAACTAAGCTTGTGTCCCAACCTTTATAAGCTTAATTAGAGGCGTTAATATGCCATCCTTCAACACATTTTGATAATATTTTAGGGTACCCCTTGTGATGATGAGTGTGTAATTTGTTCCGCCAAGCACTCTCACTTTGGGAGTCAATAAATTTTTGCCTAACCCCATCTAGTTTTTTGAGGTTCTTGCCATCTGGTAAGTCAAGGAGCACTTCTTTAGAGAGAGCGGGAAAGTCTGCTTGTGAAAGGTATGGTGAACCCAACTCAATGGACACCGCCATGGAGCTCGCGTGGGCCTTAGCATATCGATCTAGGTCTTAGCAAGGTTGCCAAATCTCTCGTAGGTGTTGCCACTTACTTCTTTCTTTAGATTTGGACGCTTGCTTCAAGTTTGGATTCGTCAAATCTGGAGTTGAACTTGGGTCTCAAGAAGGAGAGGACACCTCCCTTTCTCCCCCTTGCGCTGCTGTCACCATACCAATTGTGGATGATCACTCGCCATCGCCATCTCATCCCACTATCGCTAACGCTTGCTATAGTCGCTATCGCTCGCTCATGAAGTCTCTTCTTTAATCCTTATCACCAATGGATAAGAAGAATCTTTAGTTTATGGTTTTATTTCAAGTAAAAAATAAAAACTCATTTAATTGTTAATGTCATTGTAGTTATATTTTTATCACTGATAATAGTTACATATTAGATAAAACTTAAAGATAAATTATATTTAATTAAATAAATTAATGTAATCTCTTATATAATATTGATTAACAAATTATTAATAAAATTATTTTTTATAAAGTAAATATTTTAAAATTAAATTTATATTTATAATTATAATATATTTTAATTACTAAATCAAATTTTACTTGAAATATATATTTTGAAGATAGTTTAAATTTAATTATATTTATGAATAATTAATTAATTTAATTTGATTAAAACTTAAATAAATTTATTAAGTAAAATTAAGTTATTCATAATTATTATTAATTTTAATTAATTAAATATATAATATTAAATTAAATTATTCACAAGTCTTATTAAAAATTAATATATCAAATAATTAAATAATATATATTTAGTTGATAATAAATTAGATTATGAAAAAAATAGAAACAAAAAAAACTGCTTTTATGGTTTTCATAATTTTCAAAAATCAGAAGAAACTAAAATTATTTTCCAAGAAAATAAACTAAAACTAAAAACAAAAATTAAAAACTTAAATAAACAATTTTTTCTGAATTAAAAATTAAAAATTAAAAATTAAAAAAGCCCTCAGATTATTAGTTAAATTCCTTTCTTTTTTTTAATCTTTGTATTTTCAATTTTTTAAAAATAGCCAGAAATAATCCATTGTTCATTGGACAAAATTATTAGAACTTTTAATTTTGGTGGACAAAACTATGTTTACTAGTCCGAGGTCATGAATTTGGGAACAAATCATTTGTTCTATAAACTTGCTCCAATCCTGTTTTATTGATTTTAATCACATATTTATACGAGACTCATATAAATATGAGGTTAAAAATAAATAATACAGCTACAGATTAAACAATAAACGTGATCCCGTGTCCCTGAATTTGGCGGTGAAGAAAACTGTAAAACAAGGAACCATTTATGTATTGTATTAATGCCATAAAGAAAGGTTATCTGTTGCTTACCTCACTAAGAAACAAAACATAACTTCGAACAAATAATCACAACATTAGCCAAGGGATTAAACCATAGAGGTGGGTTATGGTTTTTTTTTTAAGGGAAAAGACACGTTACATTATGAGTTTAAGAAAACATAGTCCTGACTAATCCTCTAAGAGGAGTACATGACACCCAATGAATATAGTGTCAAAATAAGTGGCTCCGATCTCAACATACTTAGCATATGACCCTAACTAATCAGTACATCTGTTGCTCTCGCGGTAGATATACCGGTACATTACAATCTAATTCTTCGTGAACAATTCATTGATTCCTGTAATTATGAGATTGTAGGTCTCAGACTGTCTGGTCGAGGAGGAGAAAAGAATAAGTGTCACTTCTTGAGTCCCTCTCACGTTCTAGCCGTTGATAGCGTAAGTTCCACGCTAACATAAGTCTAGTATACACTTTCCAGGGTTCTATTGACACTGGAGAACACCGGCAGAAATTTTAGATAAAGCCTCCGAGCCAATTGCTTATGCTGTCTCGGATAAGGCTCCCAGCAGTGGCAGAAAAGGAGGACAGGTTGTAAGCGTCGTCGGTGTTTAACTTGACCTATCTGATAGGAGATAGCCTCTATCCTATGAGATGAGTTTGGCGGAGCCGTAGTCCCGTATTCTCGCGCTGTTACCAATCGGTCAATTTAAAAATCTGATCTGCATAAGAAGCGTCAAGAATGGATTTATTATTATGATAAAGCACAACTTTATACTTAGTGGAAGACTTAAACAATTGTCATTAGACGAAAAGTCCAGATTAAACTACTCAGACGAAGGGGATCTTCGTCCCATAAAAAACAAAAACATCAGAATCTGAGGGTAGATATCTCATATTCATACAAATTAAAAACAACAAAAACCTGGACCCCACATCCGATTAGGTGCTTACGCGGATCCTCAATCCCAATCTGACTCATCTAAGACGTGTCTCTCACACGAACTCTTAGCACACGTCTGTTGGATGACGGAGTTAGCAATAGTTTTAAGGCGAAGAAGAAGAAGCAGAAGATGATGATGATGGAGAAGAAATAAGCAAGAGAAAACAAAAAACTTCCACAGGAGCTATGCAATCAACTGAAAACAAAAATCCAAAGAAAGAGATTTAAGAAATAAAGCATCCCATCAATCCAAATTACATTTCAAACAAATATCCATAGTCTCATTTTGTATACAGTATACATACAGACATACATATTTATATTATTGACCAAAAACCCAAACTTTCTCGCAGAACTTGTAGATATGTAAGTGTGTAACCCAAAAAAAAAAAAAAGGAAGAAAAAACCCACCTCTCAATTTACCAGTTACACCCCCTTTTATGCTAGAAATCCTGTCACTGTATTCTCCTTTTCTCTCTGTCTCTCTGTAATTTGCTGCCAAAACAGAGCTACCCTCTTGACCTACTTTAGTCTGTCCAATAAATCAGATTATATATAAACTAATCCTTTACACCCCGCCTCCCCCTTGCGATAATTTTATCTCTCTCTTTTCTCTTTATTGATCTCTGATTCGGGTTGACTATCAGGTACTTAGATATGATCTGCATTCATTCATTTGCAAGGACACACTAGTTTTACTGTGGATTGAATCTGAAATTTACTGTTTTGGTGAATAAAGATTGCAACTTTTCCAATATGAGTTGAGCATTAGACTTTGTTTAGAGTCTGATCCCAATTTGGATAAGCAATTTGATCGTGGCTCTGATCAATTGTTAGGAGCTTCACTGCATTATCTCGTTTTAAGCTTTTGGATTGTGTATGGTACATGTAATTCGATCATGGTAATAATAACGTGGTGGAGTTGAGAATGCTAGAAGGTGAAGGAAGTTACATTGGAATCTTTGGAATGATTTTATGCAATTTTCTCTTGATTCTGGTTGTGTCATGATCGGGTTGGTTAGGAACAATGATGTTTATGTGGTGAAGCGAAGTAGTAAACATCACGAGGCTTACGTTTTCAGGAAGTATTGGATGGATGTTTGGATTCGAATTTTTAATAACCACGGAACTTTAACATTGCTTTTGCACTATATGGGTTGATGCAATGATTGGTACTTTGTTTTTGGTGTGATATTTCTCTCATGATTGCAAATGTAAGACATCAGCTTTATCCAATGAACCGTATTCTTTCATTCCTTGAAGGAACTCTATTGTTGGCATATGCCTGTGAGAAGTGAAATGATGTGTAAGGTCAAGCAGATGTGAGACGCACGGAAAGCTTTTGTTATTTGTTATCCAGTTAATGTTTTGTATTCACGCGGGCTCTTCTTTTCTGTTGTCGGCTTTTGTAGGTAGCTGTAGATGGATTCTAAATCTAAATCAGTTGTTGACATGATAGAGGCCTCTTCAGGCGTCCATTTTTCTGGGTTTCACATGGATGGCTTGGAGTCTAGAAATATTGAGAACGGGCATCCAACAACCTCCACAGATGAAAAGATGTACAAACAGCCTTTTGTCATTGGTGAGTTTCCAATGTAATCCATTTTCAAGCTAGCATTGCTTCGCCTGGTTCTTCCGAACCCTATCCACAATGAGAAAGATATAGACCCTTTGTTTTGACCGTTATGTAAACCTCTTCTATAGATATAGGTATTAATCTAACCTGCTATATATCTTTTGTAGCTTCTCTTTTTTCCTTTCCTTCTTTGGAGGGGAGTGAGAAAGATTGATAATACTGGCCAGGAAACAGGAGAATAGACTACAATTATATTTTTTATCCATAAGAATATATGAACAAGACCATTAGTGTGGAACACCTATTTGCATTTTCTTTTTTTTTTTCTCGAGCCATTCTAGACTCAATTATTTATCACACTTCATTGTTTCAAAATGTGTCACATCTAATATATTTGGATGTAGGAGTTGCTGGGGGAGCGGCTTCTGGAAAAACTACAGTCTGTGATCTAATTATTCAGCAGCTTCATGATCAACGTGTTGTACTTGTTAACCAGGTAATGATTTTAGTCTTTAACTGCATTCTGGGATGGGACATTTAATTAGTGATTGCACTGAAACAATAGGCTTTTTTATCTTTAACTGGCTAAAAGTGATGAGGAGAAATCAAAATTAACTGAAAAGTCACTTTTATCTTCTGCTGGGAAGCTCCTTCTGAAGTATTTTTGTAGTTACATGTTTCCAGCTTGGAAAAGGTCTAATGAGGTTGACTAAGAATTTAACTCAGGTTTCGACCTTTTATTTCCCCCATATGCTTATCAGTGCATATGATGGTTTGTATATCTCGTGATCCTTAAATCCAGTTAAATGAATAGTTGACATGGAATGCCATGCAGGATTCCTTTTATCACAACCTGACTGAAGAGGAACTTACTCGAGTTCATGAGTATAACTTCGACCATCCCGGTTAGTAGATTTTACTTGTGAAGGATGTTAGAAATGATGATGAGTTAACAGTTCCATAGGTAGTGCTATATACTGAAATAAGCCTACTCTTCTCTAACTCAATTTCATTCTTAAGAGAACAATTTTTTAGTAGTAAGCACCTGCTAGTTAAAATAATCTTAATAACCAAGACCATGCACATGATTGTCTATTTACATAACGTTCAATGTAGTGCTAATTCCCAGATCTTATGTCTTAGTTACTTTCTCCATTATTTTTTGTGAATCATGTCATAGGCATTTGTAATTTACTTGTCAACTGAGTTGAAGGCAGATAAACAAAATAGCAAAGTAATGTATTATGAGTTGGTGGTTGTAATTATTTTCTTTCAGGTTGACATTATGGTGCTCCTTTTCTTTAATCTAATATTCTCTTACTTTCAGATGCATTTGACACTGAGCAACTACTATGTGCTATGGAGCATTTGAGACATGGGCAAGCAGTGGATATCCCGTACTATGACTTTAAGAGTTACAAAATTAATGTTTTTCCTGCAAGAAGGGTACTGTTTTCTTGTGTTTACAAAACTCTTTAGTTTATACAAGCCTTCTCATACAGATTTATAATTTAGCGTTTATGGAAGAATATGTGCTGTTATCAATGGACTTTTTGGAGATATATGATTTTTGCTAATGTTATGCCTATTTGTATGAAGACTTTTATCTCAAATTGGAAGTGTCGGTCAGTTCCATTCAACTGCAACTTTTCTACTTAATATTTGCAATGTAAATCAAGTTATTAGTGAATCTGTAGAATCTTATCCAACTGGTGGTTGATATTGCCTTCTGTTAAATGCTATGCTTTGTTTATTATACAATCCAGCAGGAATTTGCTTGCACAATCATTTATATAACATGTACCATGCAATCAGATTATTAAGGGGCTTCAAGGCTGGGATAAAATGTGAATTTTGTAGTCATTAGTTGCTTGTGTTCTGTCGCCTTGATGATATTGTCAATTGATACACAGTGAACTACTAAGACAGAAGTGATGAAGTGAATCTTATGTAACAGATTGGACATGGTAAAAAATATGATTACTGACATTCACCCTTTTTGTTAATCATGAAAGGTGTTGTCTCTTTCTAAAGCAAGGGTTAGGATCGTCCCTTCTCTTTTGCCGAATACTCTCATCACTGAATCCACACAAAATAATCTTTTTGTAACTATGTTGAGTTTCTCTACCATTATATCTTCATACAGTAATTTCTTCTACACTCTTGTCCCTTACGTGGAATACAGGTATGGTTATTATTGATGTAAAAATATGCAGGTCAATCCTTCTGATGTGATCATTTTAGAAGGCATACTCATTTTCCATGATCCTCGCGTTCGAGAATTGATGAACATGAAGATATTTGTAGATACAGGTTAATTGGTTTTTTTTCCTGTTTAACTTATCCAATTTTGGCCCTAAATATACCTGTAAACTTTACATTTTTTGAGCCGCAGGATTGTTACCATTGACAGTAACCTAAATGAAAGTTACTGTTGTATTATGTACCATTGACTATGAAGTGGGATTCCAAGCATTCTGTTATCTTGGATATGAAGTGATAGCACTTGTATGGATGATAACAATTCTGTGAAGATATGAAACTTATCACGATACTTTCTAACATGATTGTTGAACCTAATAATAGCAACTTGCCTGTTTTAGTGTCTCAGGTTGTGTTAAGGTCCCAAGGTGATTTATTTTCTCTGATCAAATGCTTATATCTGCAGGACTTCAGCATCACAACCTTAATGCCAGGATTACTTGTTTATGTAGTTCTGCTTCTTTGGGATGTTCTTTTCTTCCTTTATTTTTTCTACTCGAATGATTTCTTGTATCCATTCTGAACTAAATAATGCAAGTTTTGATTGTTACTACACTGTCTCACCAAGATAGGCAGTTATTTTATGTTGGTTCAATCTTCAGTGCAGATGCTGATGTACGTCTGGCAAGGAGAATAAGGCGCGATACTGTTGAAAAGGGTAGAGATATTGGTGCAGTACTTGATCAGGTTAATGTCCTTTCATTCAATTTAGTTGAAACATTGGTGTGCATAATGTCTAATTAAGTGAACCAATAAGATATGTTATAGAGCCTCCGGGCTTTATGTCTGTGCTGTTGTAACTTTTTTTCCCTGCCTTATTTATAAGTTGACTTAGTTTTCTTCTGCAGTACTCAAAATTTGTGAAGCCAGCTTTTGATGACTTCATACTACCAACGAAGAAGTATGCAGATATCATCATCCCTCGTGGAGGAGATAATCATGTAGCTGTTGATTTGATTGTTCAGCATATCCGCACAAAACTTGGCCAGCATGACCTGTGTAAAATATACCCTAATTTATATGTCATTCAATCAACTTTTCAGGTTTGGCTCTATAATTACTAATCCACCTAGCCTAACAGAAATTATCTATTTTACCTGTTCTTGAAACATATGCTAGCTGCTATTTCTTTATCTATCTGGATGTTTTGCTAAGTTTTATCCTATAACTTTCATTTCTCTATTGCAGATACGTGGTATGCATACCCTCATACGTGATTCTCAAACGATGAAACATGATTTTGTTTTTTATTCTGATCGATTGATCCGTTTGGTGGGTCCATAAACACTTCTTTCTTCTCTTGATAACAGCGAGTTTCTTTGCATGATACTGGAATCCAACAGCATTTCTTTATGCTGTTTATGACTCATAATGCCTTTTGCTATTCCTAGGTTGTTGAACATGGTTTGGGACATCTACCGTTCACAGAAAAGCAGGTGATCACTCCCACCGGTAAGATGATATCATCTGGTACCCTGATTTTGGTTACATCTTTGAGTTAACAGTAACTGACAATTGTCGTAGTGTTGAGTTAATATGTTTACATATTGGTTTCCTGCAGTTTTTATTTCCGTTTTCATTTTTGCATTAGTTCTGTTTGTTCATGTATTTGCAATGTATTGTTTGTAATGAAGGCTCTGTATACACGGGTGTGGATTTCTGTAAGAGATTATGTGGTGTCTCCGTTATTCGAAGGTACTTACATGGTCTAACAACTTGCAACATGGGTTTTTTTTAATTCAGGCATATTAACGTTTATTTTACAGCGTGCATTTCCCATCTTGGTCCTATCACTGGGAGACCATGAACTTTGTGATGATAGCATGTTGCTTTATTTTGCAACTTATCCTGTAGCATAGGACCAACTACAGTGAAAATGAAGTTTCCTTTAAGATGCTAAAGCAGAGAATTTTGTGACCAACTTCTTTACTTTTTCTTAATATCTTTTTAGAAATTAATTGTTGATGTTTGAATAAAATAATTATATTTCAGTGGGTGTGCTGATGAGAACATGCTTGTTTAGCTTCAGCTTAGATAGTGGAAGATCTGAATTTGAAGATAGAACCCTTCTATTTGCCAGCTGTTTTAATCATCTTCTAATCTTCTACAACTATGAAGCCTTCCCAATAAGCCAGTTAATGAATTTTTGAACTCTTATCTTCTCAGTGGTGAGAGTATGGAGAATGCTTTGCGGGCATGCTGTAAAGGCATCAAGATTGGGAAGATTCTAATTCATAGGGAAGGTGATAATGGTCAACAGGTTTGTACACTCTTTTTTCCCAAGTTGTAGCCTAAGGAACCAAAAAGAGAAAGGAGGCTCCCTTTGTCCTTCGTATGGGTTGCCTATTCCACTTTGGAGAAATGTCTATTCTCTAGTTTTAACTATTCTCTTCATGTTTCAATGTCTGACAGCTCATCTATGAAAAACTACCACAAGACATCTCAGACAGACATGTTTTATTGTTGGATCCTATTCTCGGGACAGGTTTTGATATTTTATTGATACAAGCTGTTTTATCTTTTATTATTCATGTTGGATAATTATCTTAGATAAGTTTAGTTACCTTAGGAGATTATCTTCTAGGAGATAAGTTTATCTTTTAGTAGAAAGTTAGCTTAGGAGATTATCTTCTAAGAGACAAGTTTATCTTCTAGTAGATAAGATATACTGTAGATAGGATAAGTTAGTATATACTAAAAATCCAGTAGTTTAGTAGTATTAGAATAGATTATACTTATATAATCAGAGAAATAAAGTGGGTTTTCTTCTAATATTTTCTATACCCTTTTGTTTCATATTACCAGAGCTACTGATTCTGGTAGCCTAATTTTTCCAGCCACATCATGGCTGGAGTTCAACCAACCTTCGGTTCCTTTGATGAGTGCCAAACCTCATCCCAAACACTTAGTTATGTAATACCTTTAGCCCAAACTCCATCTCCTTCTATTGATAATCTTTCATTGCAAATCACGCAACATAGATTAAATGGAACGAATTTCTGAGAATGGTCCCAATCAGTTATGCTCATAATCAAAGGAAGAGGCAAGGCTGGATATCTAACAAGAGCAATTCCTTAACCACACGAAACAGCAGTCACTTACAATGCTTGGGAAGCCGAGAATTCTATTGTCATGGCTTGGCTTATAAATTCAATGGAGCCAAAAATAGGAAGAACCTACCTATTCCACAAAACTACAAGAGAAATTTGGGAGGCTGTGCAAGAAATATATTTTGATTTGGAAAACACTTCTCAGTGCTTTGAAATCAGATCAAAAATCAGAAATACTCAACAAGGTAATATGTCGGTTACCGAGTATTAGAACTTACTCACTGAATTATGGCAAGAGATGGATCTATTTTATGCAGTAAATTGTGAATGTTTTGTTGATGCCGAGAAGTATGAAAAATTATTGAAGAAGGAGAGAGTTTTTGATTTCTTACAGGGAGTTCATGTTGGACTTGATGAAGTACAAGGAAGGTTACTCGGTTTAAAACCATTGCCATCAATCCGAGAAACGTTTGCTGAGGTGTGTAGGGAAGAGAGTAGGAAAAAGGTCATGCTTACCTCTCACACTTCTGAACAAACCTCTAAAGGCTCAGCTTTATTGACAAACTCTCGAAAGGAGTCTACTTACCAAACCCGAGAGCAAGAAAACAAGAACAAGCAGTGGTGTGACCACTGTGATAAGCCCTACCACACCCGTGAGACCTGCTGGAAATTACATGGGAAACCACCAGATTGGAAACCTAAAAGCCAAAGAGTTTAGCAAAAACGTGGAGTAGCACATGTAGCAGAATCCGATATCAGCAAATCCACAAGGCTAAACCTGTCCCCCCAGCAGATGAACTACTTCAGCAACTTTTGAATCAGAAAAAAATCACAACCGAGAAAGACTCACAAGACCAACAAACCTCTACTGTAACACTAGTACACAAAAGTAACCTATGTCAATCATATTATCAAAGTCCCTCAGTCATGATCTCTGGATTGTGGACACTGGTGCATCAGACCACATGACTGGGTCTTTGAATGTCTTTGAAAAATATGAGCCATGTAACCAAAAAGTTAATGTTTGGGTCGCGGATGGAAAAGGGTTACCAACTATTGGTCAAGGGAGAGTTTGTTTGCCAAAACTGACATTAAATACTATTCTCTATGTGCCTAAGTCAACTTATAATCTACTATTTGTCAGTCAATTAACCAAAGACATTGACTGTATTGTGACGTTCTTTCCATCTCATTGTGAATTTCAGGACCGGTGTTACGCAAGATGATTGGTAGTGCTAGGAGAAAGATGGACTTTACTACTTCTTAGGAAAGAGTACTCCTACTGAATCCAAATCATCACATAGGATTTCCCTTTTAGTTATGTCAAATTCTGATGTTATGTTATGGCATCAACGTCTTTGTCATCCCAATTTTCCATATTTGAAAATCTTTTATCCAAATCTTTTCATCAATAATGATCAGATTTCTTTATATTGTGAACAATGTGTCCTTGCAAAACAAAGCAAAAACACTTATCCCATACACTCATACATACCCTCCAAACCTTTCCAATTAATTCATAGTGATATTTGGGGTCCCGTTAGAGTTACAAGTTTAACCGGTACTCGTTGTTTTATTAGTTTCATTGATGATCATACAAGGGTATGTTGGGTGTATCTAATGAAAGGCAAATCTGAAGCCTATCATATCTTTAAACAGTTCCACAAACTCATCTAAAATGTATTCCAGA
Organism: Erythroxylum ulei; assembly: GCA_027564395.1. Lineage (NCBI taxonomy): Eukaryota > Viridiplantae > Streptophyta > Magnoliopsida > Malpighiales > Erythroxylaceae > Erythroxylum > Erythroxylum ulei. The sequence goes on along the minus strand of JANITX010000212.1, from coordinate 75,849,549 downwards.
CCTCTATTTAAATAGTATGTACTGACAATGGGAGAGAATATTTTTCAACTGATTTTATTCAATATTTCAGTCAAAATGGGATCATTCACAGAGCTCTTGTGCTTATACCCCACAACAAAATGGGATAACGGAGAGAAAGAATCGTCATCTTTTAGAGGTAGCCCGATCTATGATGTTTACCAACTTTGTTCCAAATTCCTATTGGGGAGAAGCCATTCTAACTGCCTCATACTTTATAAATGTCTTCCTTCAAAAACTCTTAAATCCCGAACCCCATTAGGTGTTCTTCTAGAACAATTTTCTCACATTAAGCTCCTTAATTCTCTTCTTCCTAAAGTCTTTGGGTGTACTGTTTTCATACACAACAATCAATCCAATAGAAGCACACTTGACCCACGAGCTATTAAATGTGGGTTTGTTGGGTACTTTCCCACTCAAAAGGGTTATAAGTGTTTCTTGCCTTATACAAACAAATTATTTGTTTCATATGATGTCACCTTTTTCAAAAAACAACCTTACTTCACCAATACCTCTCTTCAGAGGGAGACATCCAATGAAGAGATTTATTCCTATCTCACAAACCTTCCCACCAAACTCGCAAACACCGCAAACACCTACCATTGAACCTGAAACTGTCCAGTCCAATTCAATGGGAGAATCAATTCTCGAAAAACCAACCTTAGTATTCTCAAAGGCCTAAAGTTCCTCAACAAGGCCAATCATTGGACCAAGAACTGGCTCGTAGAGAGACTATGGTAAGTGACGTAGATGTCCCAATTGCACTACGAAAGGGGTAAGATTATGTACTAAATATCCTATTTTAGATTATTCGACTTACTCAAAGTTATCTTCAAAGCTTAAAGCTTTCACTACTAAGCTTGACAGTGTAAGAATCCCAAGAAATGTACATTCCAAGAACCTAAGTGGAAGGAAGCTATACTTGAAGAAATGAAAGCTTTACTTGATAATAAAACATGGGAGATTGTGGATCTACCTAAAGGAAAAAAGGTGGTTGGTAGCAAGTGGGTGTTCACTGTGAAGTATAGGGCAGATGGAGAGGTTGAAAGGTATAAGGCTAGATTAGTGGCTCAAGGCTTTACACAAACCTATGGAATAGATTATGAGGAGACATTTGCT
>JANITX010000212.1:75831482-75848312 GCA_027564395.1 Erythroxylum ulei | reverse complement strand
ATAGATTATGAGGAGACATTTGCTCCAGTTGCGAAGTTGAACACAATTAGAGTCCTTCTATCATTGGCTGCAAATTTGGATTGGGAACTCCATCAGCTCGACATTAAAAATGTCTTCCTAAATGGTACATTAGATGAGGAAATATATATGAGGATACCACCAAGTTTTGAAACCGAAGAAGGAAGGGGAAGAGTTTGCAACTTAAAAAAATCCTTATTCGGTGTCAAACAGTCTCCACAAGCATGGTTTAAGAGGTTCAGTGACACTCTTTGCAGGTTTGGATACAAACAGGGACAAGCTGATTGCACAACATTTGTGAAGTGTGGAAAAAATGGAAAGGAATCCATCTTGATTGTGTATGTGGGCGATATTATAATCACAGGCGATGACACTAGTGAGATCAATGATCTTAAACAAAAATTGAGGCTAGAATTTAGGGTAAAAGACCTTGGAGCATTAAGACACTTTCTTGGAATAGAGATTGCTAGAAGTAAGGAAGGTATTTTCATATCTCAATGAAAATACATTCTTGATTTATTGGAGGAAACAGGAAAGATGGGTTGCAAACCTATGGGAACTCCATTGAAGAGAAACTGGAAGTTCAAGAAAAATGAAGAAGATCCTCCTATTGATAAAGGAAGATACCAAAGGTTAGTAGGAAAACTTATCTATTTGTCACTAACCCATACCAGATATTGCTTATTCTGTGAGTATTGTTAGCCAATTTATGTACTCTCCAACTCAAAGACGTTTAGAGGCAATCAACCATATTATGAAATATCTCAAAGGCAGTCCAGGTAGAGGATTAATGTTTTGGAAAAATGATAAAAGAAGCATAGAAGGGTTCACAGATGCAGATTGGGCTGGTTGTATTGAAGACAGTAGATCAACATCTGGTTATTGTACTAAACTATGGGGGCATCTTGTCACATGGAGAAGCAAGAAGCAGTCCATAGTAGCAAGAAGCAGTGCAGAAGCAGAGTTTAGGGCAATTGCGCAAGGAATTTGTGAAGTTATTTGGTTAGAAAGGTTGATGCAGGACCTATAGATCACCATTTCCTCTCTCACCAAAGTTTCAGTGATAGTAAATTAGCCGTCAGTATAGTGAAGAATCCAGTTCAACATGATCGAACAAAACATGTTAGAATTGACAAGAGCTTTATCAAATGTGAAATAGAAGAAGGGGACATTGATCTATGCTATGTCCCTACTAAAGGACAGGAAGCCGATATCTTCATAAAGATCATGCCTACGCCTAGATTCGAGACAATTCTAAGCAAGTTGGTAATGATAAATATCTATTCCTCAACTTGTTAGGGAGTGTTGGATAATTATCTTAGATAAGTTTAGTTAACTTAGGAGATTATCTTCTAGGAGATAAGTTTGTCTTCTAGTAGATAAGATAAGATATACTATAGATAGGATAAGTTGGTATATACTAAAAATCTAGTAGTTTAGTAGTATTAAAATAGATTATACTCATGTTTAAATTACATACAATTAGAGAAATAAAGTGGGTTTTCTTCTGATATTTTATATACCCTCTTGTTTCAATTCAATTTAGTTTTATGAAAAAATTAGTCTTTCCACAGTGCTGCTCCACCATCCTGCCTATCTTCTCTTCCTTAACCATTATGCATGGCCTTGGTCTGATGTCTCTTGAATTTTCTACTTGTATCAGAAAACATGGCCTGAGGTCTCTACATGAATTGTTGAGCACTAATATTGTACCCTAGGAATTACTCCCTTAGAAACTCAAAATGTGTTCTAAGTTTCTTATGTCTTGGCCTTCCTCTACATTTACCGCACGATATTATGCTTGGGAGACCATATCTGAAGCTTATAACTGGACTAGTTAGTTAGGGAATTAGGCTTAGGAACTTCAGGTCTTTCTCATTTATTGAATTTTACTTTATTTTTGGTGTTTCATCAGGCAATTCAGCTGTTCAAGCGATTTCTTTGCTCATTCGCAAGGGTGTGCCAGAGTCCAACATCATATTTCTTAATCTTATATCTGTAAGTGATTGCTGCCTCGCAAAACTCCTCGACATTTTTTTGTGTTTAAATGTTGCTTTTCGTCTTCATAAATACTTGTTACTTCTATTCACCAGGCACCTCAGGGAGTACATGTGGTCTGCAAAAGATTCCCGAGAATAAAGATTGTAACATCAGAGATTGAAACGGGTTTGAACAATGATTTCCGTGTAATTCCTGGCATGGGTGAATTCGGTGATAGGTATTTTGGTACAGATGATGATGAACTGTTGATGGCCTCGTCATAACAGTCAATTGAGAGCTGCAGATCTGATCTTTGCCGTAGTTGTGAGGCAGGATTTGAAAGTCACTTGATTTACATACTGGAGTTCTGCAAGTTCAGTTTTAAAGGGATTTTGACTTGCATTAGTATGTACCAGATATTTTTATATGTTAAGACGTCGAGTCACATATTGGGGTTTGTGACATTATTGCATCTCCTACCCAGCTTTGGATGGTTGGTTGTTTGGCAGAAAGACATTAGGAATACCTCAACCCCCACTTACCTTCTATATGCATGGATGGAGGAGTGACTGGCTCCAACTTGGTTGACACTGACAGCCTCCCCATGATGATAATTGTATCAAAGAAACAATATTTTTCTTATATATGAGAAATGTTTTGTTATACACATCATATTTCTTGGTATATCTTGTTATTGTTGTGGTATGCATGCATGCAGATAACCAGATGCATCAGGTGACGTGACTGTGACTCAATACATATAGAGAACAGAAAGCAGATGTATGTGGGTTTAGAGCGAGCGTTCGTAGCTCCACAAGAAATAGCTCATTGGTTATTTAACTTGAAAAAAATTGGTGGACATGAGGGTTGAGCTTTTGGGTTCACGAGAATTGAGGATAGAGTGCTCTACGTACAGACATCTGTGCCACCTGGCTAGGATAGTCGTCACTCGTTGCTTTATCCGACGCTGGTAATCTGCGGAGGGCTTATCTTATGACACGTGTTGACAAGGGTCTGGAGTGTGGATTCTTAGCTGGTATATTCCCTATGAGCTGCCTAAGTTATCTATAAAGAGCGGTGTTTGTGCAAATTTGTTTTCGTCCTTTTCGTCGTGTAACCATTATCTATCCATCCCCTTTCTAGCCATGTCTGCCTTTGTTGGAAAGTATGCAGGTAGGTTCTCTCTTTCTCTCTGTCTCCCCTAAAACATGCCTGAAAGTTGAAGCTTATGCAAGCCACATGTAATGTTTAGTAGCCAAAAATATTGAATATCAACCACTAAGGTAAAGCTCATTCAATGAGATGGCGTAGGAAGTAGGAACACAAGTCAACACCATATCGTATAAGGTACATTATTATGCATGCACGCTGAATTACCCTACCCTGTTTGACAAGCACTTCAAATACACTCCAGATAGCCATCCCCTCTGTATCATTTGTCTACTCATGCAAAACAGCCTATGCAATTAGCATTAGATTATAGCCCAAAAAACCTTGATTGTCGACTATAAAATGCATAAGCTTATCGCTTTCAATCTTTACCGATAACCATTTTTCTGCGTGCAGATGAGCTGATCAAGACTGCAAAGTACATTGCCACACCAGGAAAGGGCATTTTGGCAGCAGATGAGAGCACAGGCACCATTGGGAAGCGTCTATCGAGCATTAACGTTGAGAATATTGAGTCCAACCGCCAAGCACTCCGCGAACTTCTCTTTACCTCCCCTAATGCTCTCTCCTATCTTTCTGGTGTCATCCTCTTCGAAGAGACGCTGTACCAGAAAACTTCTGATGGCAAACCTTTTGTTGAAGTCCTCCAAGACAATGGTGTCATTCCTGGGATTAAAGTCGACAAGGGAACAGTTGAACTAGCTGGCACTAACGGTGAGACTACGACTCAGGGCTTTGACTCTCTTGGTGCACGCTGCGCACAATACTATAAAGCTGGTGCACGATTCGCCAAGTGGCGTGCTGTTCTCAAGATTGGTCCTACTGAACCCTCTGAATTGGCAATCCAGCAAAATGCACAGGGATTGGCTCGTTATGCTATAATATGCCAAGAGAATGGACTTGTGCCAATTGTGGAGCCTGAGGTGTTAACTGATGGACCTCATGACATTAAGAAGTGCGCTGCTGTAACTGAGACAGTGCTTGCGGCAGTTTATAAGGCACTGAATGATCACCATGTCCTTCTTGAAGGAACACTTCTCAAGCCTAACATGGTTACTCCAGGCTCTGATAGCCCAAAGGTATTTGAAACCTTAAGGCTTAATTTCTGATCAATTCCTAAGTAATTGTGTTTGCCTGTAATCCAACACAAATGGGAACTTTTCAATACTCATCACAGAAAGGGCGGTGTTTGCCTTGTTCACACTGCTTGGTTTCGGTGGCTTGATTATACTTTTCATGTCAATGTCTATGGTGGAACAGGTAACACCGGAGGTGATAGCAGTGTACACAGTGACTGCACTTCGTCGAACTGTCCCACCAGCAGTGCCTGGAATTGTATTTTTATCCGGAGGACAGAGTGAGGAGGAGGCAACACTGAACCTCAACGCCATGAACAAGCTTGAGGTCTTAAAGCCATGGACATTGTCCTTCTCCTTTGGGCGAGCTCTGCAACAAAGCACACTCAAGATATGGGCTGGAAAGAAAGAGAATATAGCGAAAGCTCAAGAATCATTCTTGGTGAGGTGCAAAGGAAACTCAGAGGCAACTCTTGGAAAGTACACCGGGGGTAGTGCTGGAGGGTTGGCCTCTGAGAGCCTGTTCGTCAAGGGATACAAGTACTAGGCGGCCACACATATAGATATTGAATAGCAATTAATTTCCCTCCTTAATAACATGCATGCTAATCATTTGGAATGTTCATATCATGGTCTTATTGCTAAGAGACGATTCTTGTTCATGGACTTGGTTCAACAGTTTTATGACACATAAACTTGCATGATTTAGTTCTCCAAATCAAGCCAACATGTTCCTAAATCCATACATAAGTTCTAACCAGAAGAGCTTCATCTGATATGGTACCTTGCTTCTCCTTCCACCTACGGCAACGAAATCTCCACAAAAAGAAAAATGAAAAAGCTATAATGCAGGAAGGCCATTAAGTGAATATTAGGTATAATAGAGACAATCTGTACAGTAACAGTGATACTGATGCCAACTTCAGCACAAATTGCTCCTCTTATTTGAATGATTGATGCTAACAATCTTAATGATATAGTTATTTACATTTCATTTTCTCCGTCCTCGTCGTCGTCGTCAACACTTAGATGAAGTCTCGTTAAAGTGCGGGGTATGAAAAAATTCGATAGTACATAATAAAGAGGCTGTTTCCAATAGTTAGTTAATTACGTTTCATTTTATAGAATAATATTCATTGAACTCAACTCTATTATAAACATGTGTAATTACTATTCTTCCCTTGGGAGAAAATGAAGTTAAGTGTATTAAAACTTTAACATAGGTAGAGTATAGAATTAATAAAAATTAAGTTTAAATTTAACTATTATCAAAATAACTAGAAGTTGCTACTCTTACCATTTATTAACTCTTTAGCGTTTTCATTTTTAATCAACGTAGGATACCTAGACAATGTGAATTAAGACATAACAAACCTTTTTTCTTAAATTGATATTTAATATACTACCAACTATATTAATAACAATAAAATCATATTATCAAAGTTCTGAAAATGATCTAAAACTAATTTTAAATTGTGATTTTCAAAATTAAGGATACAGTTAGTAAAAGATAAATTAACATTTTAATCTAAAATTCTTCTCAGAACAATGTACATGTGGTGACTTGATAAACTTTTATTTCTAGCATTTCATGTTGAATGTAAAGTTAGCAGTGAATTTTACTAATATAATACTAGAGAATTTCATGTTGAATTTTACCAATTAGGATTTCATGTTGAATGTAAAGTTAGAAGTAAATTTGAAGAATTCTCTTATTACTCAGCCTTACCTCTAACTATTGTAGAGATTCTTCCCAACTTCACAAAATTCAACTATTTGTAGATATTTTAAGTCTAATGTAGATTTAATATGAAATAAAGAAAATCTATATGTACTCGAATATAATATGTAGAGGATATAAATTTAATTTTGAGTATTTTTTTCTCAACATAATTTTAAAATTCATTATCTTAGTTTCATTAATAAATGGTTTAATCAAATGTCACACTCATGAATGATCATACAACCAAAGTTTGCAACAAAACGGTGCGTTTCAGTGAAGTATTTCTTTGAATGTCATGGTACTGATGTTCTGCGATTCTCTCTCTGAGTGATTCTCCTTCGCTTTCATTAGGTATGGCGGCTTCTTCTGCTTCATCATCAATAGCTACTTCTCTTCGATTATTTACTTCCAAAGCTCCATATTCTTTTCACTCTTCTAAAACTCTTATATCTTCTATGAATCCCACCAAATTTTCATTTTCTATCTTCCTTAAATCCGTTTCCTTCCAAAAAATCCCAACTAAAAAGCTTCCAACTTTGACCGTGCCAACTTCTGCATCAGCTTCAAACTCTGTTTCTTCACAACCCATTGAAGAATTGCCTCCGAAACTTCAGGAAATCGTCAAGTTGTTCCAGTCCGTGCAGGAACCGAAGGCCAAGTACGAGCAACTGTTGTTTTATGGGAAGAACTTGAAACCTCTTGATACCCAGTTCAAAACCAGAGAGAATAAGGTGGAGGGTTGCGTCTCTCAGGTCTGGGTCAGGGCTTACTTGGACCGGGACAAGACTGTTGTGTTTGAAGCTGATTCTGATTCTGTTTTGACCAAGGGTCTTGCTGCCTTGTTAGTTCAGGGCCTGTCGGGACGACCTGTGGAGGAGGTTTTGAGGGTCTCTCCTGATTTTGCGGTGCTTCTTGGTTTGCAACAGAGTTTGACGCCTTCAAGGAATAATGGATTTTTGAATATGTTGAAGTTGATGCAAAGGAAGGCGCTTGAATTGTATGTGGTGGCTGAGAAGGGTAGTGGGTCTGGTCAAAATTTGAATCTTGACGAGGGTGGTAGTCCGGGTGAGTTAAAGCGTTCGAATTTGGGATTGCAGGACGGTGGCGGCATTGATAATTCAAGTTCTGGATTGAGTTATGGCAAAGATCCTCTGCCAAATGGAAATTCAGGGTCAAAAACTGGTGGTAGTGCGGATTTGGAATCGCAGGCAAGTCAAATGGACTTGAATTTGAGGGATTTAGGGAGTAGAGGAATCAGAATCAGGGAGAAACTATCGAGAGAGCTGAATCCTACTGAATTGCTGGTGGAGGATATTTCTTATCAGCACGCGGGGCATGCTGGGGTGAGAGGTAGTGACGGGGAAACACATTTCAATCTGAAAGTTGTTTCTAAAGAATTTGAAGGCAAGAGCTTGGTCAAGAGGCATAGGTTAATCTATAATTTGCTCCAGGAAGAGTTGCAAAGTGGATTACATGCACTATCGATAATAGCAAAGACACCGGCTGAAGTTGATAGAGAATGAAGAGTTATGATATGCATCAATACGTCTCAGTTTTGCCTTTCATTTAATTCCATATAAATTTTTGATAAAGTTCACAGCTTTAACTTGCTATAGGTTATATTCTTGTTAAGAATATTAATTGTAATAGATCTATTGTGGAGGTGATGCTTATGAGAGTTGTGCTTTGTTGAACATTTTGAAATGAATAAATGAACATGCATGATATGGTTTCATAAAGATGCGCATAAAAAAATGTCATTGCTGTTGCTCTTCAGTCTAGGTAAGTCTTAATGATTTGCGTACAAGTTGCTGGGAACACCCTTCAATTCTGTAGCCAACTGGAAAATGGACTTTCCTAATAGATGAAAAATGAGCGTAGTGTTTTGGGGTGTTGCTTGAGGAGGAGAGGGTGATCTTCCCGGTAAAGAGATGCATGTAACTGAAGTCGTTCGGAGAATGGCATTTGGTGAAAGTTTTAAGGCTATGGAATGAGTAGAGTCAACGACATATGATACTAAGATAGTAGAAACCGCTGGAAGACCTCTGTGGCTTCAAAATTGTTCCTGATTAAGATAGTGCCTGGCAGAAGTAATTATATTGACAATTGAGATCTTGCAGTCTCTCTATATTAATGAAATGGAAAGATGGAAAGAAAGAAAGTACTTGCCATTGATTGAAATACCACTTCTCTTTGCCTTTTATATTATGAATAATATGCTGAAATTTCCCAGTTTGTAGATTAGTTTCTCTTAGTTCTTGGGTTTTCATCGAGGAAGTGGAGCTTTAAAGTTTATTGTAATTGCTCGGACTGCTAGAGTTGACGCCTTCATTGGATATTGACTTGAACTGGAATATTTCATAATTATTATTATGTCAGTTTCACATGTTTTGATGGATTAGCGATGAAGGATTTTCTAGAAATGCGTGTTGTAGATATCTTAGGGCTGAAGGATCTCTTTTCGAAGTAGAAAGAAAGGGTAGTCATAAGCATCCCACATCCTAGTCAAAAAGCACCTGAAGTGAGAATCAAAAGGTAATGACAGTAAGATCTGCATAGGAATCTTTTTCGATCCCACCATGAAGTTTGGATTAAAACTCTAAAGATTTCGAGAATCTGGAGTTGAGATATTGGTTAGTTAATTTTCCGCAGAATTAATAGTATTTGTTTTATCTAATTAAGTGAAGTTTTATGGAACTTTCCTCGATTACAAGTAAGTTTATTAAAATGTCCCACACTTTGTTCTCCTTTTCTTTCTATTTCTCTTAATAAAGCTCTTAGCTTGATCAGGAGTTTCTATGCTATTTTAGTTCTTTTAAGTTATTGGAAAGAAAAGGAGAAGATAAACTGCGGAAGTAACAACTTCTATCATGGAGTAAGCGTATTATCCATGTTTTCCAGGATTGAGGTTTCAACAGAATATTCAAAGTTGCAATCAGAGGTGATTTTGTTTCATCTCAAATATATAAGATTACATAATTTTTGACATAGGAAACTTCTATATGGATGGATAGTAATTGAAATAAGGTATGGGGAAGTGATACGTTCTGCTTCATCTCTTTGTCTTGCAACTTCTTGCTACTAAAACACCAGTTGGAGGACCGGTCATCTCTATTTCACACCTTCCGTGTAGCCAGTAGGAGTAATGGATAAGACCTAAAGTTGCTCGGACTTTAAAAGTTCCTCTTAAGTTGTATTTGACCCTGCTATTCTGCACTTGCTTCTGAAGTTCCACTGCCAGATTCTGGGGCAAAAAGACTAAACTCGAGATGACATGAACTGATTCCAATCTCATTTCTCGTGGCCTCTGAGTGAATGGCTGAAGAGCTTGAGTTCCTATAAGTCTGTCAAAAAAGTAGAGCTCTAGACTGACATATTCAAACCTGACATCAATTTTCCTATTTGGGTTTGAAAAATTTGCAAGGAAGGATAGGTCTCCATTGAAGTACTCTGGTGAGTCGAAGTAGATGCTGTTAAGGTTTGCATTTGGACTGTCAAACACAGGATTTCTTGGTTTGATCACAAGGTAGACAATCAATGTTGCAATGCCAAAGAAGATGAGAGTAAGGCTGAATATGAGACAGAGAATCGCTCCACACCATACGACTAAGTTTGTTCGTCGGGGCCGAGGATGCTGGATTATGATTGGCTTTGTCGATCTTTTGTTTTCAGATTTGGCTGAATTTTGTTGACTGCTAGCTGGATTTGATATGATGATTTGGTTGAGAGGAGCTGTAAGGGTTTGCCTTTCAGGTGGTGAAGGTGGTGGAGGTGTTGAATGAGTCGAAGGCGGTGTTGGTGATAGTGGGGGTGGACGAGGTGGAGGAGGAGGTAGTGGTAGGAGTGGTGATGGCTGTGGAGGAGGCATGTTTCAGACTGGTGGTGGTCTTTTAAGGAAAATGTCTAAAGCAAATGCTGAAGGAGAAGATAAGCATGAAGACGCATGTATCTTTAAATATCTGTTACCACGACATGAAAGCAAAAGAGGAATTGAGGAAAGAAAGAAGCTTTTGATTTCACGGTGGTGGTCGGTGGGACCAATGTGCTGCTGGCGGAAGGAAGTAGAGTTGGATTTAAAGTTGGAGAACGGCAGATAAACAGGTTTGAATGGCCTTTTTGCTTTTGAATGTCTTTTTTGATTTAAGTAAAACTTCATGTAGAAAATAGACATTAAACTAGAGGCTTATTGGCTCAAGTGCCCCATCATCAAACTATTTCATAGCAGAAGGAAAAAGTAGACAGCTGTTTCTGTTGCTTGTATGTAAGATTATAAAACCCCTGATGTTTCACAAGTCACAAGCCCATTCGATTCAAAACAAAAGCAGTTATAGCAGAATTACCTTAAGCCCACCCTCAACTATGTGGCTAGTCTTGGCCTAGAGGCGTAATCAGCCAATCTTAGTAGCCTGTGATTGTTGAAAGACTGGCTACCTGATGCCTGCATGAACTTGAACTCTTATTTAATTCGTTACATCTGCTGTTGCTGTTGCTTTTGTCAGTTCTACTACATGCTAGCCTTCTGTAATCAGTTAGATGTTCTGATTTAGAAATAAAAGTATATGTTAAATTTGGAAAAATCTGAAGAACTTAGAACCATTCATGTTACATGGAGTGGACGCAACCAAAATGAAGAAGCTATATAGTAATTATAAACGTTGGACCATATCGTGTTCAACCTTCAAGTAGGATGCTTTCCTCTTATATATTCTCTGTGCCATTTACAACTTTCTTTTAACATAGGACACAAAATATGAACTTTAAACTTAATAAAAAATGTTTACTGATGCTGATTCTGATCGGGGGTCGTCTTGAGTTGAGTCACCTTGCGACTGTGACATAGATTAACATTCATTCAAGTATCAGCATTTTCAGAAAATTCTTGGCGCAGAAGTAGAGTTTTCTGCCTTAAAGTTGGTAAGGATTCTATTTTGTGCAGTTACCTACATTATATTAACGCGAAGATGGTAGTGCTGAACTCAATGAATACAAATTCAACCCAGAATACCTGAAGGGAGTTTTAGACAAGTTTCTTTTGAAGTAGGTACTTGAATGCTAAATATGGCTCGTAATAATCTATCCGGCATATGATGGTTCTTTTGCTATTTGAGGCATAAATTTACCCACTAAAATATGACCTAGATGTTAAAAAGTAAGCATAAGTGAAGCTGACTGCAATGAAATTGGAGTGACTTTTATGAATGTTCGTCACTTACAAGTAAATTGCAGTATTTCCAACTTTACAAATACATGTAACTCTACAAACAGATTCTTCATTCTTCATTTTCCCACTGGAAGGTTAAGGAACTTAGTTCAGGGGATTCTTTAGCATTAATAGATTCTGATGATCTCAAGATTGAAGAATATCCAGGTTACGAAAGCAAGAGATGAAATGGCACGAGAAGAGACAGCGTTTCCCTTAGCCTTTAAATTTATAATTTCCCCTGTTAAGGACTACGTCAAGATTGACTGATTCTGATTTTGAGTGCAGAAGACATCACCAATTCGAGGATAGTTCAACTGCATTGCAGCATCAGCCAACTCTTATTTTTTTGGGCATCCTCAAACAAACAGGAAACTTTCCTAATTGCAGGGAACTAGATTCATCAGGTTGAAAAAAAAAATAATTGTTGAAGGCTAGTCGGCCATTATCATCCCCAAACTGGTAAGAAATGTTCATTACAAAACTCTGAAGTTAATAATGGGGACGATCCTATTAACAAAGCTTAAAAGCATAACTGGGAAAGATTCGTGGAAGAAGCGCAAAGCTTTCAGCAATGTTCCATTCAACTGAACACGTCATAACTAAAGTTTCGACATAAATAAAAAGGTTACTTTACAACCAATAATAGAAGGGATGTGTTATTGAAAGTGATAGGCGCTTTAATGGTGCATCAAAGCACATAGTGGGAAAGATACTCGTGCACTGCTGCTCTGTTGATGAGTCATGGAGGCGTCATTACAGGAAGAACTCCGAATGGTCGTCTACACAAGTTGCATTAACTTGAGAATTTAAAGGAGCTAAGTTCTGCGATAAGGCAGAAAAGACTAGTTGGGCGTTGTGGAAGACACCAGGAAGGAACCATTGGCAATGGCACTGGTATATGGAACAGTTCTGCAACATATGTCAAAAACTTGTTACAACCAATATTAGAAGGGATGTGTTATTGAAAGTGATAGATGCTTTAATGGTGCATCAAAGCACATAGTGGGAAAAGATACTCGTGCACTGCTCTGTTGATGAGTCATGGAGGCGTCATTACAGGAGGAACTCCGAATGGTCAGTCTACACATGTTGCATTAACTTGAGAATTTGAAGGAGCTAAGTTCTGCGATAAGCCAGAAAAGACTAGTTGGGCGTTGTGGAAGACATTAGGAAGGAACCATTGGCACTGGCACTGGTATATGGAAGAGTTCTGCAACTTCTTTCAAAAACTTGTTACCCTACTAGGAATGACAACGGGCGCAAATTGGCAATCCCGTCAATGTTTTTAAAATATTGTTTTTAAAATTAGAATTGTAAAATATTGTCTTTTTAATTAAATCTAGGTATAAGCTGTCCAAATATAAACCTACTCAAAGTCTAATTCTTCTAAGCAAAACGATGTTATTTTATTTAAAATAATTATATCTCGAGTCAATATGAGTCGTTTTATTGAAATTAGCTGAATCTAAGCTCATGTTCTAACCCATTACCATCTCTAATGGCTACAGGTGTACCGAGCAAAAATGAGAAAAATTTTCAAAGAAAGACCTACATGTTAGATTTATAAATTGTTTTTGTAAAGCTTTTTTTGTATTCATTTAAATATATGCTTTATAATTAAAGAGTAATTATTTCATGCGTGATTACGTAATGTAGTTGATTCGTAAATATAAGGGATAATCAATTCTAAAGTATTCAACCTTTTGAGATTTTTTTTAATTCATTACCTAAACTTTTAAAATTTTTAATGGAATGATCAACTTTTTAAAAACTTGACACTTTAGCTCATCTACGTGACATTGCGTAGACAAACCATGTCATCAAAAATAACCTTTTGGATTAAAATGTTAAGGAGTTGCTTGGTTCCATTTCTGTTTTTTCTATTATACTTTTTAGTTTTGTTTTCTTTTTTTGGTTTATATTTTTAATTAAAAAACTTATTTTGCCTAAATTTCTAATATAAAAACTGAAAACAAAAAAATTGTTTGATTGAGATTTGTGATAAAAAACAAAAAAAAAACAAAAACATGTTTGATTTTATCATGTAGTTTTTATTCTTGTAGCCATACTCTTATGCTAATAATTTTAATATAATAAATTATGTTTTTAAATTAATTAATTATCATTATAGCTAAAATTAAAATATATGCAAATTAATATAATTAAAAAAATTACACATTAATTGTATATAATAAAATTCTATAAATTAGAAAATTATATTAAGTCATTCAAATCAATAAATGATATCAATCATATTATAATTATTGAAAACATATAGTACTATCATTTATATAAAAAAAATCAATTAGAACTAATATAATCATTCCACATTTGTCTAACAATTTCATCTCACTTCCAAGACATACTTCAAAATTGTGCTAAAGTGATATTGTACTCCGCTTGAGAACTTGCATCTTCATTTTCACTTTCCTTAATTTGTTCCTCATTTTCAGCATATCTGTCAAATAATTTATCGCTTTGTTCATACTTTCTAATATGAATGTGTATAACACAACAAACAATAACGATGTATTTTTTATTCTTCATATAATAACTCGACATGTTTTTAAGTATAGGGAATCTTACTTTTAGAAAGTCAAAACATCTTTTAATAACATTTCTTAATGAAGAATGCTTGTAGTTAAACAATTTCTGTGGACTTTGAGGTCTTCCTCTTCTTTTATAATCTCACAAATGATATCTCTCACCTTAGTATGGTGAAAGAAATTCAAGCATATTGGTGTAGCCTGAATCAACCAAATAGAACTTACTATATTTATTTAAAATAATATAATATCTTGTGGAGGCATAGGAAATTGATTCATTGGATTTATCACTATTTCTAAAAGAACTCGAGAATTATTTGTAATACCTTCCCATTCAACCATTACATATGTAAAATGCATGTCAAATGAGCAACAACACATAATATTTTAGGTAGGATTAATTCTTTTACCATTGTATAGTATTTGTTCATCGGTCAAAAAATGTGCATCAATATTTGTATCATTTATTGCTCCTATATATTCCTAAAAACTACAAATATATTAAAATAATTATTAATCATAAGGACATAATTAAAATAGTAATTAAACATATGAATATACCTGAAAATATGGAAATAATTTTGAATAATATTGAATCCTAAGAGGTGTATTAGTAAGGGATGGTGGAGTAATGACTCTTTTTATAATATGATTAACTGCATATAAGACTTTACGATAGTACTTCGAAATTGTTTAGGTCGAATGTTGAAATGGTTTTGCATTGACTCTAGTTGTCTCACTATGCCCTATAATCATCAAGAAAATTATTACTTGTTCCTCCACAGTCAAATGAATTGTTGCCTTTAAACTTCATAAACTCTTCAACTTATTATTAAGCTCAAGAAGATTATCTTTCTCATTCTTAAGTTTTCCTAAGTCCTTATAGGATTCCCATTTAAAAGTTCTACTATCCAATCATGACCTCGTAGAGCGGAAGTTCTACATGGTTGCTTTTGTAAATAAAAATATTTGTTCTCTTCCCCAATTAGAGAAATAATTATTACCTTCTACAGTTCAGCATAGAATCTGATTTGAAATATGATAAAAAGTCCATGCATCTACAATGCCAACATTAAATAATTAATAAAATATTCAATCAAAAGGTTTAATCAGATATAGACAAAATATTCATACATTAAATAATTAATAAAAAATTCAATCGAAACGTTTAATCAGGTATAGACAAAATATTCATACAAAATATATACTTAACATTAAGTCAAACTTTCATACAAAACATAAACTTAAAATGTTCAAACTATGGAATAATGTTTAATATAAAAGTGTCAAAATTAATAAGAATTTGATATGCAATAGCATGAAAATATAACTAAAGTGACATAATCCAATTCAGCTTCCTTGTATCTATCCTCTTCATAAAAATATCCTTATAAAGTGGAGAATTATGTAAAACCTTCATAGCTTTTCTATATTGCACACTGTCAACACCCAATTCATCCAAGGAATTCAAATATTCCATCAATTATGTTAGACTCTTGAGAACTATTCTCTGCAATGGATGATGTTTCACTAAATTTTTTCTCAAGTAAATCATTCTTCTTTTTTGATTGTTCACTAATTATAAGCAAGTCCTTTTCTGCAATGTAAGAATGTGTCTTCTTTGTCTTCTTATTCGTAGGAGTTGAGTTTTCTTTCTCTTAGATGGAGAACTTATATCTTGATCGTCTTTTTCATTATACGAGCAATCTTCATCAACATCACTTCTATGTTTCTCTTCTGTACTATTCGATGGAGATTTAGTTAATGGATGTGCATGCAAACTAGTTATAATAGTATCTCCAAATATATGACACAAGTTTGAAAATTCCTTACATCCTTTTTTCTTGAATCTGTGAGCCATTTTATATACCTATAATGATGAAAAAGAAACACGAGAATAAATATTATATAATATGATATATTAAAAAAACAAAGACACATTTTACCTTAAATAGATTTTCCCAACATTCATTTGTAGCATTAACTTCACTAGTAAAGGAGTTGTACATGATTCTTGTTTCTTTGAGTAAGTTCTTGAAATTCTTCAATATAGCCCTTTATCCATTATACTTATTTTTCAATTAAATATCAGTATGCTTCTTATTGAATTTTGTTTGAAGACCTGCCTTAATATTCTTCCAATCAGATTTGGAAAAGGCAGTAGTCGTTCAATTTCCCCTTTTCACTTCTTCAACCATTAAGGAGATTAAGTACATTTCTATGGTATCATTCCATAAACCATCTTTTTCATTTATTTCCACACAATCATTTGAATCATTCATATTGTTCAAACCTTCCATGTAATAACTTATAAGTGACATCAATCATAACAATTTCTGCAAAGTATTAAATTCTAAAAATAATATATGTATGATGCATGTCATGCTCATATAATCACATGTATTTTTAACAATATGAACCATTTAGTCGGTAATTACTCCAATGGCTTTGAATGAATTCTAGTTGTCATCTGACTCCCTGAAGACAACTCCAACTTAGCAGTCCCTACTAGATATTTACTAAGGTAAGAAGTTACAAAATAGGTATTCCATATCTTGATATAACATTATCTACAGTAGCACCTCATGCGTGCTTGATTTCGAAATTATTTTCAGTTTTTAAGCAGTACTGTATCTACCAACTAAGATGAATGTGAATATGAAACTTCTATCAACTTCCTTTAAAGATGTCATCTACTTGAGTCTATACCAGGAGCCAAGATGATTTCCCTATTCCAGTGAATAGTATTATCTGCTAACAATTTTTTGTTTAGCTTTACATTGAGCAACTTAGAGCATTATGAGCCTATTATTGTGGTCCCTCAAAATTCAACTATTTCCATGCTTGACGTTGATGACTAGTTTCCTTAATTGAAACTAAATATTATGTTGATACATAAGCAAAGACAAAATCAGGGTCTTTCTAATGCATATTCTTAAAAATGACCAAAAGAAAATTTTTTAACACTTTAATCTCACCAAAAGTATTTCCAAAGATTAATTGCTGCATTGAGATAAAAAGAAGAATTAACAAAACTTCCTTATAAAAGAAATGTGAAAACGAGTAGGCAAAAGGATTATTACTGAATAATTGTTGCAAACATGTGAAGAAAAG
>JANITX010000212.1:75819345-75831382 GCA_027564395.1 Erythroxylum ulei | reverse complement strand
TCCTTATAAAAGAAATGTGAAAACGAGTAGGCAAAAGGATTATTACTGAATAATTGTTGCAAACATGTGAAGAAAAGGCGTTGAAAGAATAATGGAAGCAAGTTCGACATGGCTATTGATGGTAACTACACATTAAAAAGAGGGTAAGGGACTTGCAATAGTAACCTTGACCCTCTAAGAGGAAGTCAACACAAAATGGGAAAGGAAGCTATTATAAGTTCGTTTGGATATGATATTCAAATTCTAATAAGAAATTCAACCATAACATTGAAATGATTATGAACGGGACATAAAGAAAAATGCAATGTGCGCACTCAAATTTGACATGATATTTCAAAAGATAGATTAACAGTTGATTAGAAGGATGCTTTAATGCAACCTAAAACTTAAAAGAATATTTATCATCATGTTATCAGGAAAACATTATCAGAATGAAGGAAGGATTAAAAAAAGATACATTATGCAAAAAGGAGACCATGTGGTTCTAACCTCCAAAAGGCACACCCTTCTTTAAATGAATGTTTAGAAAAAAGAAACAAAGAGCAATCGGGGGAGAATGTTAGACTGAACTATACAACTTTTTACTCATTCAACCTGTTCATTCAGGAAGCATAATGTGAACAAAAACAATGAAATTGAAATCAGTTAAAATAGCAAAGTCCACTGCTTTAGATTCCAATGGTCGCAGTGAATACATTCATAACTCTTTAATCAAAACAGACTTCAATCTTAACTCACAGACAACTCATTCACAAAAGGTTTCTTTAGTTAGAGAACTAGAACAAGTTAAGCTGGCAAAAGATTCACACTTTATTTTGAAGTTTAGGACCTTAAGGATTGTGAATGAACTTTCATGATCTACTATATATAGAAAAGTGAATGAAAACATAATCATAGAGAAGTTGATGAATTAAGCATATTAATGTAGCATAATTGAAACTAAATTCGTAATTCATCAACTTCTCTCTTATTGTTGTTTTCTTTCACTTCTCTTGTGTGCAAGACTTGTTTTAGGAGATGAAGATGATTAAAAGAGAAGGTAGTGAAGGTGTTAGTTTTTTCGTTGATTTCTAGTTGCAAAGAAAGCTTTGAGCGCAAGTAACAATAAGAACTCAAAAGCAAATGAAGTAATAAATACGAAAACAAACAAGAAATTCTGAATAAAATATAATTGAAGTATAATCTCATCCTTTTATCTTCTTTTTATATATAGTTTTCTGTTGTATATATATAGAAGAAAATGTGTACAAGTAAAAAGAATTTCAAATGTTTTTACATTTCAAAAGTTGTCTTTCCTTTTATTACTATGGTATAAGAATAGTGATAAATCAAACTTCTTCTCTACATTGGCTATCATTTATTTTTTTGTTTTTTAATTATCACGAACAATTCCTTGCTCGTACTATACTACTATTTGGTATCAACAATCTTTGTTTTGTTATTTGACAAGTTTCATGTGAGATCTATATCTTTTGTAATTCTTTGAAGATTTTATTTTTAAGATTTTGTAGAAGGAAGAGAACTGTGTGAAAATTTACATGGTTCACAGCATGAACTAATTGATGATAAAGAAACAGTTAAATGAAAAGTAAATAATGCTAAAATTTTTATTTTGTTGAGGAAGAAATTGCTTCAAATTTGAGATCCTTTAGTACTACTAGTATGATTTGAGCTCACATTAAGAAGTTATATTCTTAAACCAACTATACTAGACAATTTTAAAATTATTATCTAATTGCTAAACTCAATCAGGATGATAGAAAGACAAAATTATTTTGCTCTTAATTGTAAGGATGATAGACTAGATTCAATATGATATCCTTAAGATTGTTCAGGATTATGCTTTTAAGGAGTTAAAGCAAGATATAGATAAGAGTAGAGCCCTGCAATTTCTTATGAAACTTAGACCTAAATCTAAAAATGTTATAATCAATCAAGGTTTAACTAATATTGACTTATTTTTGGAAGAACTTTTTCAATAGGAAACCCAATTTTAGACCTAGGCTAATTCGGATGTTTAAAATATTTCTATTTATTATGATTTTTTAACTTCTCATGGCACGTCCTAAACAAAATATTCGAATAGAGATTATAGTAAAGCTCAATGTAGATTTTACAATAGTATATGTATTGGTCATACATAAGCTCATTGCAAGAGGATAAATGAACGTAATTATTGTAAAATGAAGGGATATGATCTTTGAGTGGAAAAGAATATGCAAAATAACCTACATTTCTTACCTTTAGTTTAAGTCAATATAAAACTACTAGTGGCTCACATAATACTACCTCAACTCTCACATAAGAGACCATGCAAAAAAATTATTCAAACAACCATGTGATCTCTTCTATTAGGTGTTATTTCATCTACCTTCTATATTGTTGGTTTATCAAGTAAAACAAACCAATTATCTTGATTTATAAACTCTACAAACTTTAATCAACTATCCAACTAAATACCTCATTTCTAAAAACTTTAAGCATATCTACCAAATAATTTCATAATTGCAACTAACAAAGAAATATTACTTATAAAAAGGGTTGAAACATTTTATTTGAATGAATCTCTTCCTCTTTCTAACTCTTTTTATGTCCCAAATTTAACTGTCAATTTAATTTCCATTGGTCAATTTGTTGATCAAAAGCGTTAAGCTAAATTTTCTCCTTACTAGTTTTTCTATACAAGATCTCAATCAGGAAAGTTGATTAGGAAAGGGAATAGGCAATAATGATTATTTTACTTAAACTTGAATGATCCAATCTCTCACAATCATAAGGATAATATGTCTTCTCTTTCAATTTACTGTTATGTTTCTTCTCCAAATAATTTTTTGACTGCTAAAAAAAAGTGATGCCTTTGGTATCAATGCCTGCACATTCTCATATAAGTAAACTCAAAAATATGTTTCAATCTAATGTTCTTCATGATCATTTAGGTGTTAACTTTGTTTCTTTAACATTAGATTGTGAAAGTTGTTCTCTTGGTAAGGCTATAAAGTTACCTTTTTCTCCTAAGTCCTCTAATATAGATGTAGCTTTTAATTTAATATATGCTAATTTATGGTGTCCATCACCATTTTTGTCTAGGTTAGGATATAGATATTTTGTATAATTTATAGATCATTACATATGGTTTACTTGGTTGTTTCTTTTCGTCTTCTAATTTTACTAGTGATGCAAAATCCTTTTTCAATATGATTGAGGCACAATTTAGCAAAATCACTAAGGAGGAGAATTTTTGATCTTCTCAACTTACTAATCTATTTTAAGAAAAATTTATTTTGCATCTACTATGTTATCCCCAAACTCCAGAGTAAATGGATTTTTGAAAAAAATTATCATGTTGTTGAAATCACTTATACTCTCTCACTTAAACCCCATATTCCATATAGTTTTTTTGGTAGAAGTTATTCATATAGCTATGTTTTTAATCAATTGACAACTTATGATTACACTTAAACATCACACACCTTTATCTTATCTATCAAAGAAATTTGGTACAAGATCACACACTTATAATCTTTGGTTGTGTTTAGTTTGCCCTTCTACCTCTAACTAAAAGATCAAAATTATCTTTCAAAGCATCAAAATGTGTATTTTTTGTTATAGTGATAAACATAAAGGATATCTTTGATATGATATTCATATAAAAAGGATGCAAATTTCTCGTCATGTCACTTTGTTTTCAGGATTGGTATTATTATTTCTCTCATTTTGTGATTCCTACTTACTCTCTTGATAAATCAATCTCCTTTTTTGCCTTCATTTTTGTATAATAATTTTGTGAATGATTCAAAAAGTGATTTTCAGGAAATAGTGAATATATTTCAAATGCTTTAATTATAATTCAAAAGGTTCACAATCTTTATAATTACCAGCCATACCTTCTCATTCTTCAACACCATCTCATCACCCAGCCCACTCTATAATATTAGTCAACTTTTAGATTGGTATTGTTATTCTCTAGAATGGTATGATCCTTCTATTGCTTACCTTAGTACTCTTGAATCTATTTTCATATCATCTACCTATAAGCAAGCAATAGATAATTCATGTTGAAAAAGTGATATGGAAAAAGAAATTTCAGCTTTATTGACAAATCATACATAGGACTTAGTTCTTACACCAACAAATGTCTCTTTATTGATAGCAAATGGATTTATACTATTAAACTCAAACCTAATGGCTCTCTTGACAAATATATAGCCAGAATAGTGGCTCAATGATACACAAAGAAGTATAGTATTGACTATGAAGAGACATTTTCTCTAGTTAAAAAGATGACCACAGTTAGAACTTTATTAATTGTTGCTTCCACTAAATGATGACATTTTGTATTAAATAGACGTAAAAAAATTCATTATTGCGTGGTGATTTAAGAGAAATTGTGTATATAAAACCTCTACTAGGATACTGTCTTCCTAATCTAAATTTGGTTTGTAAACTTTGTAAGTCTTTTTTATTAACTCAAATACATACCTCAAGCATGGTTTGAGAAATTCTCATTTATTATTAAACTACCTGGTTTTCAACAAAGCTAAGATGATTACTAATTATTTATTTCTCATTCCTCTAATGGTATGATTATCTTTTTAGTACATGTCAATGATATGGTTATAACCAGTAGTGGTTAGTAAGGTATCAACAAGTTAAAATAATTTCTGCAGTCTTCCTTGCACAAGAAAGATCTTGAAAAATTCTTACAAGAGGTAAGGAAAAAATGTAAAACTTTTTCCAATTTTTTATAAGTTATTATTTTTGAGCTAACTTTGGATATAAATATCTTTAACGTATTGAAATTTTTATATAAAATTAATAGACTTGGTTTTTAATTGTTATCTGATAATTTTGAATTGAATTTAAATAAAAAAGATGCAATAAATGTAATATAATTTTAGTATAGCATGTTTAAGCTATAATGAGGAATTGCAGCAACAATTCGTCATTATAGGAATTGTTGTGTGCACTGGACATGGGCTTTCTCAATTCCTCACCTCTTGTTCTAAGGAGGGACCACCGATGTCGTTAAATGACTTCTGTTGGTGGTGTGGTCAGAAATAAATACATCATTTGCCAAGTAGTCCATTTCCTTGCTGACACTTGTGCTGATGATGGCGCTGGCACTCGGGACCTTTGACATATGCACCAAAAAACTTCTACATTTTACTGGAAACTAACATCAGTGTTTTTTAAAAGTTATACTGATTGTCCTACTTATTTCAAGACTTGAAATTAGTAATCCAATGTAAAGGTTAAAATCCAATTTCAGCTTTACTACTTCAATTCCTACTCTGGGATTATAAAAATAAAAAATAAAAATCAATGGTTCAACTCTATTCCCGCTTTTACCTCAAGCTGTCTCTTGGAAAACCAAAGACAAAGGCAGTACAATAGAGAGACTATTCATTTTCTATGAGTTGGATTGCAAAGGACTCTCGTCAAGACCCAAACCAAGTTTAGTCCTGCCTGCTCCATCAATTATTTACTTTGACTATGGTCTCACACGAAACCTACTAAGACCAACACCTTCACTTGATCATGTCCACCATAACATAAAAAAATACATATTAAGCAAACGATTCAATTAAGTGTGGCCATGAAAAAAGGATTTTTGTCGCTTGAGCAACCGTTTCAATGCTTGGATCGTGACATACAATTACAAAATGCTTTTAAGTCCTAATCCCAACCAAATCTACTACATTGTATTATTAATACACCATACCAAGTCATTGATTGGTGACAGTTAGGTGGCAACGCTCTTTCCCAGAGAGCAAACTTCCCGTCTCTGCCATTGACTTTACTGCTCCTTACATTTATCAATAGGAAGAAAAAGGAAACTTCCACCAATAAATGGTGGTTTAGATACATCCTCTGGTGGAACCCTCTATGTTTCCTAATAAGTATCCTAGCCAAATTCTCTATACGTTGATAGACAATGATCACAAATCCTATTGCTGAGTCATGGTTAATCATTTTATTTTGTAATTATATCTAATCATATGCTTTTATATGATTTGGTTTATAGTTTAATGGCGTTATTAACAAATGATTTTAAAATATAATCTAATGTAATGAATTTTGTTGAAATATAAGTCAAAGTTTGTCCAGTATAAAAAAAATTTATATGACTTTGCGCATGTATATAAATCTAGTGAGTTACTTCTCTGTTATTAATTAGTTTCAGGATGAAGTTTATTTGAGCTAAATTATACAAAACTTAATAATTTTAAAATTAAATTATAAATATAATGTGAAGAAAATCATAGGTGGGGCCTTGCCACTGCCCGATATGTGCAGGGCTCTGATGGTTTAGGATTTCAGTGTATAGATTGCTTGCATTATAAGTATAATGTGAAGAAAATCATAGGTGGGGCCTTGCCACTGCCCGATATGTGCAGGGCTCTGACGGTTTAGGATTTCAGGGTATAGATTGCTTGCAACATTGGGATGTGTAAAGGATTCTATTCGGTACGGCTCACAAGAAGATACCTTCCTTGTCTACTTATGAATTGAATATATGTATATATTATATTTTAATATAATGTTGGTGTTAATGCTAAAGTAACCCAAGATTCCAACCTTAATCAGACATCCCCTTCTTTCTTCCTTACTTACCCCGCAGACAACCATCTTCCATTCCACTCTGACTGTTCGTATAATTTGGTAAGCCTGCCTACTTCTCTAAAGTACAAAAGATGGGGATGTGTGAGTAGTAGCCCTTTGGTATCCAAAGCCCATCAATGGATGATGTCACAAAACTGTGTGTATGATTTCCTACATTTAATGCCCACGCATCACATAGACCTGAGCCAACGAAACGACAGAAGATAAAAGAGACTACGGAGTCGTGGATACGGGAGCTTACGATGTACTGACATTGCACAAACTTATAGGAGTCTTAGCATAGGTCCTTGATATTTGTCAGGATATGGTTACACGAGCACTGACTTTCGGTTATTCTCATTCAGCGGTCGTTCAAATGGTCTGAATTTTAGTTAGGAATCTTCATAATTTATTTAACAAATGTCTAAACGATGTTAGGTGTTAACTATTAACTCTTATTAATCCATCACCTTTTTTTTTAATTTGAAGTAATCAATAAAACTTTAAAGACCTGAGTCAGATTTCCTATTTTGCCTAAATATATAGAAATTCTATAACAATTTAGTACTGTTTTTAAATAATTTCCACTGTTACTATATTATTTAATGGGAAATGACGAATAATAGTATTTGAGAGAAGTAAAGATTTCTAAGAAAAAATATGAGATTTGTGCCCGTAAGTTAGGAAAATTAGAGAAGACTTTATTATCTTGTTCATCATACTTAATCCTTATTTAAGATATACATATTTTCAATTTGACTTTGTATTGTCGTTAATCTAGTCTAAACAAGTTGTTTTCACTTACCAATTTGATATCATAATTTTCCTTTGTGCCTTTCGAATTCCCTTAGTGGTATCTATTATAAGGTTAATTTACAGAAATAATTTCATTATAAAAATATATAAAAAAAACTGCATATCTTTCCTTATAATTTGTTGCTGCACTAAATAAGCGTCAACAACACTGGAAAATCCTATCTGGTGGGTGGAGATTGGGTGGAAGGTGATCCATGACTTTTGAGTGTGTTTAGATTTTAGAGGTCAAGAAAATATGTGGTTGAATCCAATTTTTCATCTTCTATTAACTACTAAACGAGAACAGATGCTTTGCTTGAAAGCACCAAAATTTTATAAAAAGGCACACATAAACCACATCCAGTTAGGATAAAGGTGGCCTTTTTAATCAACAAGGAACAAGCCAAATGCAAAACAAACATAAACTATATCTCCACAAGATCCCTTGCCTGAAGTGCAGTGTAAGCCAACAAACATTACCAAATCACCTCTGTCTTTCTCCCCGTGGTTCTCTTTCTCTCCTACTTAAATAAACAAAGAAGCTTTTATATCAATGGCGTGAAGTAACACCAACACGCTTGCGTGCCCGAAACCATCGAAAGGCAACAAGTAAAACCCAGATCAAAACTTTTGTCTTTTGTCAATAAATCTCCTTAATGATCACCCAGTACTGTTGTAGTGTAGTAGAGAATTGAGAAGGTGAGGAAAGAGACGAAAGGTTAGTTTTTGGGTATTGGGTTATGGTTTTTATGAGTGGAGATAGTTCAGAAAACAGTAAACCTGGGAAAGGCAGGAGAATATCGGTTGTTGGATTGCATCCATGAAATCACTACGGCTCTGGCTTTCACTAGGATGACCGATTCTTCTGCTTATAGAGTTGAAACGACGTCTCGTCTCGCTCAATGGAGGATAGACAACCTTGCTTCTTGCACCTACCGGAAGTCCGATCCTTTCAAGATCGGCAATTGGAATTGGTTAGACAACTTGCTTCTCAGCCTTTTTGTGTTTTGTGTGTTTTAGGGTTGTCGGTGAAGAAGATTGTTACTTTTGCTCATTGTTGTAATGCTAACAAATTCGTTATTTCTGCTGATTAGTTCTAATAAGTATGTTAAAGATTTCGTACGATTATCATATACAAATTTAGCTTCCAGTAATTGTATTTGAGTTTGCCTGTTTGTTTATCTCTAAACGATTTTGTCTTTGATGAAAGTGGAAATTTGGATATAGATGTCCGAGGAATGTATAATTATGAGGTGGGATTATGAGATTTCGCTTAATCTATAATTGGCTGCAGAGGATGGGAGAAATGGTCCATGCCTGAGATTGGATGTGGATAATAATTTGGTGCTACCCTGTACCAGAGATACTTTATCTGCTGCTAGATATGGTTTCTAGAAAAGTGAAAAATGAAGTACAAACTTGAAGGCCTTTTATCTTAGTGATCCTTTTCTTGCTTCGTTTTCTTCCTTCTTTTGACCTATTCTGAATTAATATTTGTTTTTATTGGACTTTAGGCATTTGTCTGTGGAAAAGAACCGGGTGTTATTTGTTAAATTATATCCAGAAATATCAAATCTAACTCGAGCAAATCCCCCAATTGCATCATTCATTATTCGAGTTATCTGTTCCGCTGGAGATCGGAAGACCTTTACTCATCCAGGTACTTAAACATCTAAAGAACAAAACTTTGATATCTATGTTCTGCCAAGATACTTGATCATCATTCATCATTTGAGTTATTTTCAAGAACTATATATACACACATATGGAAATTCTCCATTTAGCATCTCAGGGTTAGCTTAGTTAATTATATCCAATATCTAAATTAGCAAACTAGACGCTCAGCTAAATTTTTATTGACACGTTTATTCCTCCCGCATGGAGAAATTTTGTACTGGAAATTGATATTATCTCCTTTAGTCCATGAGTAAATGTTTGAAACCTCAAGAAATGGTGGATGGGGACTGTATACCTTATTTCTTACTTCATGAGCTGGATGTTTGGGTGGCTGTTTCTATCCTTTGTTTTCTGACAAGTAGTTACGTCTGTGATTAACAAGCAGAGATAGCCGACAAGCAACTCAAAACAAACGAGGACTTTGTTTGGGCTATTGAGGTTCCATTGACAGGAAAATTCATCATTGACGTTGAGTTCCTTGATTTGAAGACATCATCTAAAGACGTATGTAGTTACTTGGTTTATCCACTTTATTTTTATTTGATGTAAACGAGCTCCTTAGACTCGTAATACTTTTCATTCGAATTCTTCAGCTTGGCTCCCACTATAGTAATAGTTGTACTAAACTTTGTTATCTTACCTATCTATTTATTTTTTTCTGATGAGTTCTAGTGGATACTTCATCTGTTACTTGATTGAAGAAACTTTCTATGTATAGGGTGGAGAGCCTTCCTCCATCTGGGCTCAGGGATTTGCAGAAAATCGATCTAATGCAACAGCTCTTGCATGCCTTTATCGAATGTTGACAGAAAGCATCCACACTGATATTACCATAAATGCTTCTGATGGAAGCGTTGGAGCTCATCGTGCCATTCTTGCTGCAAGATCACCTGTTTTCTGCTGCATGTTTGCTCATGACCTGAAAGAGAAAGAGCTGTCAACTATAAATATCGCTGACATGTCAATTGAAGCTTGCCAGGCGTTTCTTAATTATATTTATGGAAATATCCAACATGAAGAATTTCTGGTCCACCGACTAGCACTTCTACATGCAGCTGATAAGTATGATATCACTGACCTGAAAGAGGCATGCCATGAAAGTCTTCTTGAAGACATAGATGCAAAAAACGTGCTTGAGAGGTTGCAGAGTGCATCTTTATATCAATTGCCAAAACTGAAGATCAGCTGCATGCGGTATCTTGTGAAGTTTGGTAAGATATTCGATATTCGAGATGATTTTAGCTACTTCATGCAATGTGCTGATAGGGATCTAATTGCTGAAATCTTCCACGAAGTTCTAAATGCCTGGAAAGGATTCTGATACTGCTGGTAACAAGGGTCGAGGAAGGAAGTCTATTACTGTAAATTCCATATGAGGAGATGAAACAATGTTTGGTTTTCTAGATTGGTTTCCATTACTGATTCTTTGTTCAGAGGGAATTTGTTGATGCCTTAATGTAAATAGGTATTGGATTTCTGAACCGAGGCCATACCATCATTGTTACATGGGCAGTATATTTGTGAACATTATGATTTGAATGAAGATATTTCGGAAACACTATGATGATGCCATTTTGTTTGGGTATATTATTTGCTCGTATCTGGTAAGAGTATTCTAGCAAGTCACTCTGGTTGAGAATAATAAAACATTCCAACAGCAAACAACAAGAACAATTATCAATAACTAGTCACAATGGTGACATAATCTCGAACAGCGAACTTCACTCTAATTTGCTCAGTGTAAGAAATAATAATCTACTCTACCTTAATTCTCAGAAGTTCTGCCTAGAAGACATGACAAGGATAATATTCTATGTACAACAATTAATCGTACAAACATGTCTCCTGCAAATAACCATTTGTACTCAAAAGAGAAGTATGTTTCTCTTATCTGCATTTAGAATGCAGTTCCTAGACCTGAAGGGAGTAAGTATGATCCAAAGATAGAGTCATTAAAGAGTGAAAACTGAAAAGCAAGCCAAGTAACAACATGGTTTATAGTAGGCAAGGATGCTGCGGGGACAAGTCAAGGATGCATCAGATTGAAGGGACAGACCAACAAGGATTTGAAGAATTGTGGTTGCTACTGGGGAGCTTCTGTTCAGAACCTGAAATCTCAAATGCAACCTCTGCTCGCCAATTGAGGTTACTGCAAAACAAACTCCGACTGGCCCTATAGATTGCCTTGTAACTAAGGTTTACATTGGGAGATTATAAAAAATTGACACTTACTGCTCTGTTTTCAGGGAAGCACATACTTTCTTCCAAGTAATGGAATAGGAGCACTGCACTTGAAAACTAGATCCTGTATGATTTTTAAATCGTATCATCAAGGTCTCTCTGGCAACAGGTTCATCAAGGCTCGGAGAACATGTAATCGAAGTAAACAACAGCTGATGAAGCGAACCAACTGGAAGGTACCATTAGGGAACACAGTGCCATCAAAGTGCCAAAATTATGTGCCATTAATACGAATTGGGCATAAAGCTCCAAAATTATCTTTTTCCTTACTCAAGCAAGGATCTTCTCTAATGCCCTTACGAATGAAATCAAAGCAAAACCAACGAGGAAGATAGTGGCAATAAATGCATTCTGGAAAGCAAGATCAAACAATATAAGGTATGTAAACTTACCTCTCCTCCGGAAGAACTCCTTTCAGACATCTGAATACATTAAGGTTAAAGAAATCTTATGATGTCAAATACTATAGAAGACTAAAGAACAAGAAATGTTTCGGCAATTCGGCAGATAGTCTGTGCATCAAAGGTGTGAGACAAAGTTGGCCATTTCCCAGGTACGTAGGAGGAATATAAAGAGAATATTACGAGGATCCTTTCACGTCTGATGTAGTCCAACAGCCAAAGTAGTTACCTACAAAGAGGGGCAAGATCTTCTGTCCAGTTTTATGGTGTCTTATCGTGTCCAGTAAATCTCAGCCATTTATTTATGCGGGTCCCGCGTG
>JANITX010000212.1:75788567-75803860 GCA_027564395.1 Erythroxylum ulei | reverse complement strand
TGACATATTCGGGAATTGCAATTTAAATAATAAATTGTTTGCATATATTCAAGTCTTGTTATACATGAATAATTATTAAAATTCATTATATATTCAAAATATTGTTGAATTATTAAACAAATTTTATTCATAAATAATATTTAATAGTTATTAAATAAATATTATTTTAATATTTAGTTAAATTTATATTTAGCAAATAATTAAATAAAATTGTTTCCGGAAATTTAAAACATATTTAAACAAAAAGCTAATAACAAATCAAATTTATTCAATTAAATTTTTTCCCCAAAATTTAAAAATTTAAATTTAATAATTAAATTTGATTAAATTATAAATTATTCCAATATTCAGATCAATTAAAACAAATCATGAATTTCTAATTTATATTAAAACATTATTAACAAAATTTACCAAAATTATAATAAATTAATTATAATTTAATAAATACTTGACAATCGACGACGTCTATTTATTAGACGTCGCAGATTGTCAAGTTTCTGCGACGTCTCCCCAACGTCCTCAAAAGGCAAACAATCCCTGACGTTTTCTCCAAACGTCGGGAATTATATGCTTCTTTTCTGACGTCTTCATCAACGTCGCAGAATTGATAAGCCTTCTATGACGTCTTCACTCAGACGTCGGAGAAACCCATTACCTACCCCACCATCTACGACATCTATTGTGACGTTTTAATAGACATCGCAGAAGGTTTTCTGTGACATCTTAAGAGCTTCTACGACGTTTAGCAGACGACACAAAATGCATGTTTTTGTTGTAGTGTCATCTGCATATAATAGGTGAGTAAGGTTGAGTTCCTTACATTTGTAGGCGATAAAGGATCACCTTGTTTGATTCCTTTGGCAAGGTTGAAAGGTACGATAGGAGTACCATTCATGAGTATACTCAGTGAAGATGTGCTAATGTGCTAATACATGACATGATCCATTGAATAAATATAAGGTCGAAAGATGCAATGCTTTGAGACATATCGAAATAAAGCTACAACTAACTATATCAAAGGCTTTGAAAAAATCAATCTTGATCAAACAACTTTGTATTTTCTTACCCAAATGATAATCCTTCAGTAGCTCTTGTAAAAGAAGAATGTTATCTCCCTGATTTCTTTCAGGAATAAATGCACTTTCTGCAGGATTCACAATAGCCGAAAGAACTACCTTGAGGCAATTAGCAAGAATTTTGGATATTAGAGTAGCAGGATATAGGTCTACAGTCTCGCATTTGACTAGGATTTGGTTTTTTTGGGATCAAGCATATAAAGGAATGATTGATATCCTTAAGCATTTTGGTAGATTAAAAAAATTCTAAAACAACTTCAGTAAAGAGCTGACCTGTGATATCTCATGTACGTAGAAAGAATAGTGCAGTAAATTCGTCTTAACTAGGAGCCTTCAAAGAATTTAAATTGAAGAGTGTATGTTTAACATCATGAGTTCTAGCCGGAGAAACCAACATATCCTTCGTTCTTTGATCAATCTTGTAATCAAATATCTGTAAAATATTAGGACTTGGTATGGAAGAAGGAGTTGTTCCCATTAAATTAATAGAGAAGCTTTGGGCTATGTCCATGACATTATCCAATTCAACATGCTCAATCCCCCTGCTATCTTGTAACTTCGAAATTTTATTGCAATTCCGTCGAGCTAATATTAAAGAATGGAAGAACTTCATATCAACATCACCATCTTTTAGCCAAGTAATATGAGATTTTTGCATCAAAACTGTGTTGTGGAATGCAATAGTAGCTGGATAGTCATGGAAGCATGCCATCTTCTCGTGTTTAAGCTCAAAATTAGAAGGCTGATCATAACAATCATTTTGAGTTAATACAAGATTCTCCTTAAGTGTTTGAATGTCTGAATTCCTACCATGCAGAAAGTGTGTCAAACTCTCATCAGTTTCAATTTCTTCTCCTTTTTTGGAAAAAAATGTTTAAATTATTATTATATTCAACTCACTTCATCCTATTCATCTTGATGGCTCTTGTTAAGTTTAATATCATGGTCTTCCACAACATCGATTTAAATCCCTTACACAATTTTATCTCTTTTATTAAAATAATCAAAAAGGAATTTCTAAAAAAGGTTGCCTCAATACATAAGGCTCTCCTTTGTGCAAAGGACAAAGGAATGTCATCATTTGTTTACAGTCTTTTCTTTTATTTTACGAAGAAATTAATGGAATTTCTCATTAATTTATATTTTTAATTAAGTTTTAACGAGCTAAATGGTTCATTATACTTTTGTCAACTTATTAGAATAGTTTTGGGTAAAAATATCTGATTACTAATCACATTATCTTATCTTGTATGCACTAAAAATATGATAATTTTATGACAATCTATGTTTTGAAGAAAAATAATGGTTCAAACACTTTTTGCACCGAAAGTCATGGAAAATTTAACACTATCCTAAATTTCCTTAGACATACTAAAAGGCAATAACTTTAGAAAAAACTTGAGTAGTCACTATTATTTATTTATTTTTTAAAATTTTGTCATTGGTGAGGTTGTTTGAATATTGTCGATGTGTGATATTGTTGCATTAAAATACTAAAGTAAAGCACTATATATTGCAGTAATGGGTCCTATTGTCATGGCTTTATGCTTTGATAGAATCGTAGGGGTATATTAGTTTTGCAAACTCTTCGAATTATGGCAATCATTTCTAGCATGATTAAAAATCAGAAGAATTAAAATGGAACAAAATAAATAAACATCAATATTTGTTAATGCATTTCGGCACATTTTGTCTACGTCTATGGGGCCCTCACCCAGCTTAATACTTTCATTAAAAGACAACAATAGTTTTACACAAGGCTTTAATAAGCTGACTTCACTTAACTCTTGACAATACCACTCATCCCCACTACCCGTGAAAGTGATTCACATCCAATAACACGGCCGACTCGTGTTAATCTCAACATAAAAATTTTCTCAACAATCTTTTGAAACAAGAACAATGAATATATCACTCATGTCATTAAATAAACAACTCAACACTCAAGAAGACACTTGACAAAAAGATAAGGAATAATTTCCTGCACAATTACAAAACTATGAGCAGCTGAATAATCACGCAGGTATCTTCACTAGACTTCCAGTTTATGCACATTATCCTTCAACCCACAAGCACACAACAATATATCTCCAACTATGCCCCAATTTTCCTAACACTAAAAGCCATATAATTTGCCAATTCACCAACAATAAAATGCACCCAGTGCCGGCCCTGGGCAGGGGCCAGCAGGGCACCTGCCCAGGACCCATCATAAGAGGGGGCCCCATTTCAACAGCCCCCTCTCTATACTCCAAGATGCATAAGATATTTTTAAGCTTTAACGTTTTAGCCAACAACATTAAAGCCATTGTTACACGTTATAGTCATTGGCCAGCAACGTTATAGTCATTTAATGACTATAATGTCGGAAGCTATATTTCATAACATAAGTAAAGAAAATAAGTTAAGATATCTTGACAAAATATTGTATAAATACACTCGACGGAATGTAAAGAACTCACAGGAGTAATGACTATAATAACGTTATACTACTTATAACGTTAAAGTTAGTAGTATAACGTTAAAGTCATATAACGTTACAGTCAGTAATGACTTTAACGTTATAAGCTAACATTATAATATTTTTTTAAATAAAGGTAATTTTGTGGTCCTCATATTTATAAATAGTCTTGAAATATTTAAGTATACTTTTACTTTCTAATTTCTTTATTTTCATCAATATATGTATTTAAAGTATTCCAACTCAAAAATTAGCAGCAAAAAATTTTACGATTCTGTCTTCTGAGTTCTGAGTATAATTTAAAGGTAAAGTTTATGATTTTTTAATATATTTTTACTCTTTGTTTTTTATTTTTAATATTAGATATTAAATTTTGCTATTTATTTTTTTCCTGTGTCACAGATATAATACCATTTATATATCTTTGGGATATATTGTGAAGCTGTTGGAGTTTGGTTGTGCCTGCATACTTCTTCCAGTTCCACACAGGTGCTTTTGTTCTTTTTCTAATCCAACTGTATTATAATTAGTTTACATTATGTTGCCTAAAAAGCATTTGTCTGGAAGTGAAAAAAGGAAAAAAAAGAAAACAAGTAGCACAGTTGATAGAATCCCAAAAAGGAGCAATAAATAAATTTATTAAAATAGTAGGCTCTTCTAGTGAGAGTCCTAAGGAATTAGGTGAAGGTGGTTTTGAACAACATAAAGAAAACTTAAATGATGAGATTCATATTCATGAGGATATTAGAAATCTAAGTGAGGATGATCATGTATCAAATGCATCATCTTCAGAAAATTTAAAGTATATTGAGCAAGTAAGCCTTATATTGGACATTTATGATCCTAGGAATTGAGATAATCTTATTAATAAAGCAAGGGATATTTTAGTTGAAAAAGGGCTTGTAAGAGAGTTGAATCTTATGTTTCCTTTAGACAATACCTCTCGTCATTTTTCATATTCTTATTATTATAAAAATTTGAGTAATGGAGAGATTAGCGATAGAAAATGGTTAGTTTATTTTAAACATATAGATAAAGTATATTGTTTTTGTTGTAAGTTGTTCAAATCTACTAACAAACAAAGTGGATTAGCAAATGACTGATTTAGATATTGGAAGCATTTTAGTGAGAGACTCAACGAATATGAGAATTGCATTGAGCATATGCCTAATATGAGAACCTAGAATGAATTAAGAGTAAGAATGAGCAAAAATCAAATAGTTAATAAAGATTTGCAACGAGAAATATCAAAGGAGAGAGAATATCGGAGACAAGTTTTGATAAGAATAAATTCTGTTCTGAAATATCTTGCTAAATATAATTTAGCTTTTCGAGGATCCAATGAGAAACTTTACTGAGATAGTAATGGTAATTTTTTAGGATTGATTGAGATGATTGCTGGATTTGATGTGATAATGCAAGATCATGTTAGACGTATTCAAAATCATGAAATTCATCATCATTATCTTGGTCACAAAATTCAAAATGAGTTGATTTCTCTGTTAGCCCATAGTGTTAGAAGCTCTATTATAGGGATCATTAAAGAGGCAAAATAATTTTCTATTATTCTCAATTGTACCCCAGATTTGAGCCATAAAAAACAAATGAGTTTGTTAGTACGATGTGTGAATATGTCAAATAAAAAAATAGATGAGTACTTTTTAGAGTTTTTGAGGGTAGATGACACATTTGGATTGAGAATTTTCAATAAATTATTGAATGTAATTAAGTCTCTTAATCTTAATGTTTATAATGTGATAGGTCAAGGTTATGACAATGGTTCTAATATGAAAGAAAAATACCAAAAGGTTTAAAAGCGACTACTTGAAATAAATCCAAGAGCATTATATATGTCATGTTCTTGTCATAATCTTAATCTTACTCTTAGTGATATGACAAATTTTTGCGTTAAAGTTGTTTCATTTTTTAAAGTTGTGTGATGCATATATGAATTATTTTCAAGTTCTAAAAGGTGGAAGGTCTTACTTGATAATATTTTGGGCTTAACTATCAAAACATTGTCTAACACTAGTTAGGAGAGTCGAATAAAAAGTGCAAAAACTATTAGATTTTAAGCTCCTCAAATAAGATTGACTTTGATCTAATTATCTAGATCTTATGATGATGCCAAGTTAAAGAGTGAAGTGGAAAGTTTGGTTAGTATACTTGAGAGTTTTAGAGTTTTTTACTTGGTATAGTTATTTGGTATGATATTTTATTCGTTATTAACATGGTGAGTAAAAAGTTACAGTCTAAATTTATGTGCATTGACACTACCATAAAGCAATTAGAAGGTGTTATGATATTTTTTGATAAACATAAAGATGAAAGGTTTAGCTCTAATATGAGTATTGTCAAAAGTCTTGCACATTAGATGAATGTAGAGCCTACATTTCCAATTAGATGTTATATTATTAGGAAAAGACAATTTGATGAAAATGATCACGATGGAGAAATACAACCAGTTGAGGATTCTTTCGAAGTTAATTACTTTCTAGTTGTTGTGGATATGGCAACTGCTTCACTGAAGAATATATTTGAACAATTAATGACATTTGAAAATATTTTTAGATTCTTATTGGATTCAAAGAAGATGAGGTCATTGGATGATAACGAATTGAAAGAATGTTGCACTAATTTTACAACTTTTTCTCATGATAATGTGTCGGATGTGGATTTAAATGATCTTTTTTACTAAATTAAAAGTGTTGCAAATGAATTTGCTAAATAATTTAATGTCATTAGTTAAAATTTTAGAATTTGTTAGAGCTGCAGATTGTTATCCAAATGTTTTAATTGCTTATCGAATTATATTGACTATATTTATGACTAGCATCAATTAGGA
The DNA here is from genome assembly GCA_027564395.1 of Erythroxylum ulei. Lineage (NCBI taxonomy): Eukaryota > Viridiplantae > Streptophyta > Magnoliopsida > Malpighiales > Erythroxylaceae > Erythroxylum > Erythroxylum ulei. The sequence goes on along the minus strand of JANITX010000212.1, from coordinate 75,797,478 downwards.
TAAGTTTTTCAAAGTTAAAATTATTGAAAACCTATTTAAGGTCATCAATGTCACAAGAAAGGTTGAATGGTTTAACTATTTTATGTATCGAAAAGGATATGTTGGACAATATTGATCTTGATACTATTATTAATGATTTTGCATTTAAAAATGTATGGAGAAATTGTTTTCATAAATCATGATCATATGTATGCTTGTTAGTGCAATTATCTTGGTGTTTTGCAATCTAATATTGATGTTCAATTGTTGGTACTATTATTTTGTTGTTATTGCTATTATTTTTAGTGATTTTAATATTGCTAACATTTGCAAAATGTTATTAGTTGATGATATGATCTTTTAGTTTTTTTTAGTATGTAGACTTATAAATTGAGTTACTTACTTATGGATATCAAATTTTAATAATAAAAATATGTTTTTAAAGTTTACATATTTGTATATTGCCAATTTATTGGGGTCCTTCTAATTTCTTTGCCCAGGGCCTATAAAATGTTAGGAACATCCCTAGATATAATGAGAATGTAATGATTAAAAAATTAAATTGATTCTGTTGGTTCAACTGTAGAAACCTTAAAACTCCCAACTTTTAGGTTCAATTTTCAAATTTCTAATTCAATTTTCTTTAATAATCTTTATTGTTAAAAATCAATTAATTTGGTCAATTTTTATAAACTAATCAGTTCTATAAACAAACAAAAAATAGTTTTCATTTAAATTTTTTTTCATTTCAACTTTAGATTCCTCAATGGATAAAGACAATCTCCTTTCAAAAATTTTAATTTTATTCAATATTTAAACGGTTTTATGATGGCCTAATACCAGTTGAAATTTTTAAACCTTAAATTTTTTATCTTATCAGTTTATCTTTTGGTCCAGTTTTTAAAACATCGTAAGAATGACAGTGGCTTTAATGGCACAAAATATATGTATTATGCATCAGCTAGATGAAAAATCAACTTCTATCATGGTGAAATACAAAAACGAATATTCATTAGGTAACTCCTTAAATTTACTAAGTCAAATCATAAACATAATGTTTATAGACTTTAGAAAGTATTATATGAAAAACAAACTCTTAAAGTTTGATATATTGATTGGTACTTTATGAAAGAAGGCTGTTGTAGTTATCCTTATAAGCAGAAATTACATGTGAAGCATGTTGATGATAAAATATTAATAGTATGTTTATATGTGGATGATATGTTGGTTACGGAAAATGATTTAGTAATGCTTATTAATTTTAAAAATTCAATAAAATATGATTGAGTTGAGGCTACTGCATCATTTTTTGGTATGGAAGTATTGCAAATTGATGATGGAATTTTTGTACGTCAAAAGAAGTATGTGCATTAGATTCTTAATTTGTTAAAAAAGGGAAATTGCAATTCAGTAGCTACACTAATGGAGAAAAAATTGTAAATTAGTGAAGGATCTAAGAGGGCAGCTTATAAATAGCACATTATATAAGCAAATAATTGGCAATTTGATTTATGTGATAGCTATTCGACTAGACATTATACATATAATAAGCTTAGTTAGTAGGAACATGAAGAAACTAAAGCATCAACACCTCTTATCATTAAAGAAGATATCAAGACTCCTCAAGGGCATAATGGTCAATGATCTATTTTACAAAAAAGGTGTTCCTTACAAGCTGACATGTTATTTAGATGGTGATTTTACAGCATATCTTGATGAAAAAAAAAGCATATCAGGTTATGTCTTTTCTATTTGTGCTAGGATTGTAACTTGGAGCTCTAAAATACAACCTTTGTCATTCTCTCATTTATAGAAGTTGAGTATTTGGCAATAACATATAAAGCTTGTCAAGCAATTTGGATATGAAGGATTCTTAAAGAATGGAAGTTTAAACAGAAGGAAGGAATTGAGATGTTTGATGACAGTGGTTATGCAATCAAGATTTCCAAAAATACAGTTGTCCATAGTAGAAGTAAGCATATCTATGTCAAATATCATGTTTTGTGAGAATTAGTATAATAAGGTGATATTCAAATGATTTACTATAAGATAGAAGGTCAAGCTGTTGATATCTTTAATAAACCTCTTAAAACTTATTCATTTTGAAAGCTGAGGAAATTGATGGAGGACATTTTCATTCAGATAATGTTTGCTATTTGTTTTCCTAGTTTCTAGCTACCTATCTTACAACGAGTATCAATGTCATTGCAGAGTTTTAGTAGTTTGTTGTAAGCCTCATGCTTAAGTCCAGGACATGATCTTATAGAATTATTCTATTCAAGTCATCAGATTTTATTTTGAATTATTATGTTTTCTTCAGTTAATAAAAAGCTCCTTTTCATTTTGTTTCAAATTTTCTTTTAATTTATCTAACTCTTACTTTTTCAAGTTTAACAAAAACTTCAAATTTGAGCCTCTGCAGACTCGTTAGACAAGAGCGGATTGAGAATAGTGTATAAAGTCATCCTTAATATCAGTAACAGTGAGATTATCTGGAAGAGGTAGCAAGTGCATACCAAGATTCTGATTCCAAAATATCATACAAGTGAATAAACTTCTATATGGTTCCCCGTTTTTGGCAAATTCATCCACATCGAAACTTTCACTTATATACACTTCAACACAACGAAACTCAACGGCCTAAGAGCAACGGGATGCAAGAAAGTTTGATTATTCGCTTTTCTTTGAATCATAATGCTGGGCTGTGGTATAATGAAGTTAGAGTACACAATTCCTCAAACTTTGAAATTTTCAATTGTTCAAGCATACCAAAAATAAAGATCTCATCTTCAGCCGCCAAAAAGAAATGAGGCTGCTTGTTCTTCATTCCCATTAAATAATTTAAGAGCTTGCACCACTGCATCTCTCCCAAACCCAAGCTCAACAAGCTTTGAAACTTTTACTTCAAAATCTGGACCCTGCAATCTCAGACAAACATAATCCAAGCTTTGAAACTCTTGGTTTCAAAATCACATACTTTCACCCTTAATACTAACATATTCAAGGAAGATTTCACGTAAAATAACCTAAGCAAATGGTTAAAAAACTACGGCCAAATCATATAAGCAAAAAGTTGCTAACAGTGTTTAAAAAATACAGTTTTAAGAGTACCTGAGTGGCAGCTCCATGTGCAACGCCTGGAAGTAAGAGAAAGAAACACATAAGTATAGTCAGTAAAGAAAATCCTAGAAGTTAATCCATCACTTGTGCTTTCAAGGCACATCAAAAGCACACTTAATAACTATGTTAAAACAACAGCAGAATGGAGCGTCAATCCAGAAAATTTAATTTCTAAACTAACCAGATGATTGACCTCCTGTTGGTGCATTCTTCTCTGTTCTTTCCGATGCCAACTGAAGAGTTAAGGAGGGAGAGATAGAGATATCCAGGTTAGCCGCAGAAGCCGATATCAAATATAATATTCCAGAATTCTTGATAATTAAGTTGGTTCGCTTTGGTAGGCTGCAAATGCATGCTCTCCTTGTGAATTCGCATGTAAGCAGATTAAAACCTTTTTATTGGAGTTAAATGAACAAGAATCCCAAGAAATTCATCACACAAGCACAGAAGTCAACTCATCCAATAACAAAAATAGCATTTCAAATGTCTGAATACAAAATAATTAGGTGAGCAAATAACAAGGATTAGTGTTTTTGGTAAAGCATGAATCATAAAGAGCAAACTTACTGGATTTGCCGAGCTGGATGTTTCTTTGGAGTACCGATCTTCATCCAAAAAACGAGATGGGATGTCCTTTTCTGAAAAGAAAACAATGAACACCAATATGCAGCATCTCAATAAACAAGGCAAATCAAGCAAGCCATCATTATGTGATCTCAACAAATCTGATAGTTAGAAGGCCAACCATGCAGAAAGGGTACAGAAACTTCCCCACCACCAACTCTTAAAACATTTTCCTTTAAGTCAATAATGCACTGCAGAAATTAGACTGAGTTAAATTTATCAATACAAGGAACATTAAGGAAGATTATTAGTAAGGACATGTAAGAATACTACCTGGTGCTTGCGAAGCATATCAAGCCCAAAAAGGAATTCCATATTTGGAGAATCTAGCACCAAGAAGGAGCAAGGATAAAATATGCTGCCAATCTACACAAGTAAAGGAATCAATGAGAATATCAATTCATCAAACTCCTCTGTATCATTCAAAAAGCAAGAATTACATGCTATTCATAGTCATAGAAAACTATGGGTAAGGCTGAAATTTAAAACTAAGAATGAATAAGCAATTTGATGAATCCAATTCCAAAATACAGTTATACCAATAAGCAAGAGAAAGAACAGTGAAGAAGCACAGAATGCAACAAGTCATGTAAAAAGGGCTATAGCAAGTATATGGTCAAAACTAAATAAATTTCCCAAATGGAGATAAGGGCCGCCCTCCGATGTTTACCTACAAGCACGGACAAAAGGACAAAACATGTGACCTAATTTTATGAAACTCAAGCAGATGAATACATTCAGAGATGCATAAACACCAAAAATCTCACTAAAAAGGCAAATGAACATCCTACCTTGATTGGTGCTACATGAATACGCCCCAATATCTCTGATTGACCTACTCCATGAGCAATTCCCTTATAACGCTGATCTAAAAGTCTCAACAATCTGCAGAATCCAAAATAAAAGGAAGTATCAACATTATCATACCAACAAAAAAGAAGCATTTGGTATTCCATAACAAACATGCTCTTAGGTCAATGTTAGTCAATAGAGCTTATCAGAACTTCGGAGGAAAGTAATTCAACATACAGTTCATATTGGTCCGACAAATTCAATAGGTAATTTACAAGGGATAACAACTTATATAGTACACTCATAGATCTTGCTGTACAACTGAAAATGTAGCTTTATGTGTACATGATATATTACATATGATCAGCATAAAGCAGGTTTTGGGGGTGTTTGTATAAAGCAGCATTAGTGACCGAAATATTTAAGTGTCCTCCAAACCGTGAATACAGATAGCTGGAAACTCCAGAAAGGGCTAAATATATATTGAACAGTACATACCCACACCGCTCAGCACAACTTTTTGATATTATAGTAGACTGAGCTCCACTATCAACAAAAGCCTGGAAGAAAATAGGTTAGGCATACAAGTTTCTGCCTCAGTCAAATTTAAAATCAATATAAACGAACTCATATATTGAGTATATAAGTGAGAACAGATATAAGGAATAATAGAACAACACATCGAAGATAACAGACACTGAAGAATAATACATGAAAAGAATAATAAGGGTGACACAAATAACCCTAGGATTCTGTTGGAAACACAATATAGTTATCACGGTTGCATTCTGAAGGCTTTCATCTTGTCTCTACCTTTAATGGGATACCATTGACCGCCATGTCAACATACAGCATAACCTGAGAAGTTGCATAAAAAATTTCACATAAAAACATGGCCAGTGCACTTGCACTTTTGAACATTTTTCAGCACATCAGGCCAAGAAGGAATACATACCACCCTAGCAAAACCTTCAGGATTATACTCTAAGGCTGCTGCCCAATTCTCATCAATTCCTTTCTGCATTCGTATCAGTTTGTAAGATGTAAAAAGAAATGCAATAGGATGGCCACTGAAATGAATAGATGCAGCATCTCAGGGAAATATCATTTCTGGAACCATGTTATTGGAGATAATATGATAAACAAAAAAGTGCATACAAGTTAAAAGAGCAGCATTACACTTCATTAACAAGCGTGAGACGATGAACCAGAGACATTGTCACATGCATCATGTCTGAATGTGACAATTAGAACCTCTCGTGTATCATCCTCATTCCATCTTTAGAAAGAACAGAATTTTCAAGGACTGATGCAATTCAATGATGTTATAAAGAATGCAGAGAGCAAGAATGGTGATAAAAATGCTTATAAGAAAGAAAGGAACACTACTTGTTGCCAACCAATACCTGCCGAATGGCAGCTTCAATTTTCTTTTGTGCCTCGATATCAAAAGGATCTGCAGCCAGAAGAGCCTATAATGCACCATGGTACAAAAAAAGAAGCAAATCAGGTTCTCAGGTTACCAGTCACAACTAATGTGGGGACGATTAGCCTAAATAACATACATTAATGTGTTAATTCAAATAAAACATACTAAACTAAGTAAAAGGATAGAAATGTGATACTTGTCAGTTAAATGCACTGAATTACCTTGAATCATTATCAGATGCAACCCAACATGAAAAACATTAGTGGACTGACTACACAGATTGGCATGATAAATTCGAGCTTACGAAACTAGGCGATTGACTACTAATAATAGTTAATCACTCACAAGTTCTTCCACTTGTTTCCGTTGTAATACAGCTCTCTGTTCATGTCGTTGCCTCAAAACACTCTGCAGTTTGTTGAGATCATTTCCAAGAATAGCTTGTGCAAGTTCGGGATCAGTCTGTGAGTTCAAATGTAAACCAACAGTATGAAAAAAAATCCCATGTAAATAACTGAACCAATATAGAAAAGAAAAGGTAATTTGATCATGTGTTTTAAGAGTTGAAATTGAAATATTGATTAAGATATCTCTCCCCACATTTAAAAAAATGAAAACACAATAATAAAAGATAACTTAAACCAATACTTTTTATATTTTATAAGCATCCAATGCTGACAGACCATGCAGCAAAGAAATAAGAAATGCTAGAAGCCATATCCATTCCGAGAATACAAAAATAACTTAGTCAAATGACTAGCAGAATTTTTCCCATCAGAATAGAAAAGCACTAATGGAATGTTAGTATGCTCCATCCTCTTTATTACAATTTAAAGAGGGAGACCAAGGAACTTTGTCTAAATAGACCACTGATCTTACCTGGAATAATTGTGCCATCATATTAGAATCATTCCGAATGTGTTGTTGCAAAGCTCCAGGATTCACAGCAGAACCATCAGGCTTCAACCCCAAATCATTAGCAGGTGCACTGAAATAAATTCCGTTCTATTCTTTAGTTGAGGCAAAGGATGTCATGATGCATATATATTCTACCGAAATAATGTGCTGAGAAAAACTTTATGGACTCCAGCAACGATTTTAAATGTCACAACTACAAGAATTTCTAACAGAATAGCCAAAAGTCGGTAAAAGATCAACTGTTGGAAACTTATTGATAATTAAGGTTATCCTATACACTATACAGCATATATGGAACACTTCTATGAATCCACAAAGTTCAGCTACATAACTTGAATTTTCATTGATGTGCATATCAACATCTTCCTTTTTATTTGCATAAACCATTCAACCACCCAACTCCTAAAAAATTACAAGGGCTTAGTCTTTAAATATGATTTGACAACAGATCAATCAACAATAAGTGGCCTCAAAACCAAATATAATGACATCAGTGAAAAAATCAGACCTGTTTTACCAAATATTTGGTGCCACTAGATTATTTGCCACTGCTCAACTCAAGTTATGCTCTGACAAATCAAAATATTTTAATTACATATTATTGAGCAATAATGTTATGGATAGTTCAGACCTTGTATTGCTCTGTTCCATCTTCAATTTAAAAATAGTGTGGTACTCTGGTAAAATTACAGTATCCATCCAACCAAAAATTTTAAGCAAGAATATTAATGTTTGGACACAACCAGAAAGACACCGACTGAAATTAGGATATTCCACTAAGTGAGGAGATGGAAGTGACCAAGTGATTAATAGGTCAGTTATAGATTGTACCTAGATCCAGGAACATTGGAAACCATCATAACCAAATCCTCATCCTTAACGCCCAGTGCACTTAATTTGTCATTATTTCTCATCTCCTTCCCATTGTACAGCAGCTGCTGTTGTTGAAGCGGCACTTGTGTCTGCTCGTCAACATTAAAACAAAGATTAGACTAAAAAAAGGGGCACCGCGAGCTTAGTAATCAGACAATGTAATACTTTGGAATCTAATATCCTTTTAACTCGATTCTTGAACAAACCCTGTACTCAACAATGACATCTGAATCAATAAAAATCTCAACTTTTTTCCTCCTTCCCTTTTGAATATACCTTCTTGCAAAAGCAATTACGACCAGCGAAAAATAGGAAACGTTCAACCAAACACAAAAAGAGAAAACCCACCTCCACTTCGAGTAGAGCCTTTACATTTTCAACCTACAATTGAATTACCAATCCCAATACAGCAAATCATCAATGTTGGTCAGCATATACAGACAAATACAAAACTAAAAAAACAGAATACATATATGCGCAATAAAACGGGTGAGAGGGTAGAATACGTACAGATTCATGAGGATCCACATCCAGAGATATGATCTGTTCGTCAGCTGTCATTACGGTAATTTTCATGTTTCCTTTCCCCCCTCTCTCTCTCTCCCCCTCTCTCTCTCTCTGCGAATAGATCTCTGCCAGTTACAGTCTCTGGGTTGTGATTATAAACTGATCTGTTTGGTTTCTTGCAAGAGAAGAAGGGGTTTTTGTCGATGATGTTGACCAGACGGCGTAAGTTTTTAGATAAAGTCGGTAACTTGGTGGGCTTGTTAGTATAGTTTTGGTCTTTCGGTTATTTGTTCCTTTTACATCGAAACTACATGTCTTGTTAACTTGACCTAGGATTCTTTGAACATCCACTCACTATGTGCTTTAACATTAACGTTTGGTTAGTGTCTTCGTAAGTGAGAACGGAGGATAAGGGGATAAAAGTTTAGTTCCTTGTATTATTTGCTTGTTGTCCTCGTTTATTTTCGTTTCGTCTTTAGAAAATAAAGATAGAAATTTTTATTCTTCTCAAAACTGAGATACGGAAATTCTTGTCCTATAAACAAGAATTGCAAATGTCAAAAATAGCCTCTCATCTTTCCAAACCTAACACAAATAATAATATTAATTAATATTTAGTAATAATATTAATTAATAATAATATTAATTATTATTCATTAATTAATAATA
>JANITX010000212.1:75730841-75744419 GCA_027564395.1 Erythroxylum ulei | reverse complement strand
CTTTTGATTTCTTTGTATGCCTGTATTTACGCTCCTAACATAACCCTTTAATAAACGCACTTATGATCTGCAATGTAAACTTTAAAATGCAAATTACATTTCCTGTGGGCATGGGTTAAACTCCGAGTGAAATATATGGAAAAATAGAGCCGATTAGCTTCCATTGGCATCATAAAAATCTTATATAGCAGAAAAGTGAAATGAAAAATTACCATGATGACTAAGCCTTGGAGTTCAGAAGCTAGTCTTGGAGTTCTTATTAATATTCTGGAAGTCACTTCTTAGCTAATAGGTCGCTAAAGTGGTAAAAAGCCCTACTTCTCCAAAATCTAGATTTTCATTTAATTGGTCTTGATTTTTAGTCACATTTTTATTCCTTTTAAATGTGCCTCTTGTTCTGTTCATGAGGGTTTCTTTCCAGAAAAAGTAGGGCTTTTCCCTTCTTTTAATCTTTCCTCCAACACTCTTGTTCTAGTTGGGCATGCTTACCTTCATTTCTCAGTATTAAGGTTTTGGTATTATTTTTTCGGTCTTTTGTGCTTTTCACGCTTATACAGATCAGATATGGAGGGAGCAATCATTTGGGGATTACATAATTAACTGGTCGGGATAAAACTTGTTTCTTTTCAGACTCATCGACCATATGCCTGTTTTTCTAGTTTAAATATATTCCTAGTGTTTCTGATAAACTAATGTATTTTTGGAGGATTAGTGAATGCTTACGCGATGAAAAAGGTTAACCTTTGTTATGTTGTTGATGCATTTTATGTAAACCAAGCAAGAAACTGCACTTCATACCTTAGTAATGTGTTATGAATAGAAACAAAATAAAAAAATAGAGCTTATCAGTCAATATTCATCATACTGGTGCGATATGCATGCATACTCATATTTGGTTGCACACGGTATTGATTTTGAAATTTAAAGATGTATGTACATTCAATTTTGTGTAACAGATAAAGATATGGGAAGACCTCAAGGCATCACCTCTAGCAGTATTGAGACCTCATGATGGCCTTCCTGTTTATTCTTCCATCTTTCTGACAGCTGCTGAACGGCCAGACCACATCATCCTTGTTACTGCAGTACGTGCATAATTCATCTTTGAGATATTTTTATCCAAAGACCTATGTTTGCAGTTGTGCTGGGCATTGTAACTTTGGAGGCCCTTATTTTCTGTAGTTAATAACTGATTTTTGCTTGGTGGAATGGAGTTTATAAGGTTTATTTTATGTAACTATATTTGTATCTGTTCAGTGTAGAGTTGTAAACATTTCAAGTTGATTTCATATGTGACTCTTTAGGATTGTTTCTTTGTTGTTAATAATCGTTGCCCGTCATTTTCTTGCAGGGGCCTCAAAATCGGGAAATAAAGGTATGGGCCTCTGACCATGAAGAAGGTTGGCTATTGCCTAGTGATGCTGATTCAATGAATTGTATCCATACATTGGAGCTTCAGAGTTCAGCAGAGCCTAATGTTGAGGAGGCTTTTTTTAACCAAGTTGTATCTCTTTCTCAAGGGGGTCTTCTTTTACTGGCAAATGCAAAGAAGAATGCTATATATGCCGTTCATTTAGATTATGGTCCTTACCCAGCAGCAACCCGCTTTGATTACATATCAGAATTTACTGTCAAAATCCCAATTTTGAGTCTGACAGGGACAAGTGATGTGTTGCCTGGCCTGTGTGTTGCCCAAATTTATTGTGTTCAAACACAGGCTATTCAGCAATACACTCTGGACTTATGCCAATGTTTGCCACCACCTCTGGACAATTTGGGTCCAGAGAAAGAGTTTGTTGTTCCACGGGATGGTCCTAGTACTGAAGGATTTGCTGCACTGGAATTGAGTGGAAGCAAATATCCTGATGTTCCCATAAGCTCTACTTCAAGTGATGCTGCCACTTTGCAGGATACTGGCACTTTGAACGTGGACACTAAAGCTCATACTTCATCCCCGACAATTAGTGATGCCAATGTAGTTTGTGTTATGTCATCTCCTCTCCCTCTAAGACCTATGTTATCTAGGGATCATTCTGAGGTTCCAGTTGCAGTAAGGTCTGAATCAGGTCCTCCATTCAGTGACCAAGGTTCAAGTCAACCGGTAAATGATTATCCCATTGACAGGAAAATGGATGAAATTCATGCGAACGTGTCTGATGTGCCTTCAATGACTAGTGATTCAAGAAATGAAGAGAAGAAAATTGCACTAAGTGATGATTCTGAGAGGCTCACTCCAGTTACTTTTAAACATCCAACTTTAGTGACGCCTGAGATGTTCAGGAGCATTTCGTCCTCTGATGTTGTTGATGCTAATGGTAGCAAAAGTGAGGTTGATACAAATATTCAAGAAGTGGTTGTAAATAGTGATGCTGGCAATATAGAATTGGAGGTTAAAGTAGTTGATGAAACAAGATCCGCTAAGAGTGATGAATTTGGCCAAGGAGAAGCTAAAAAGCTTGTGCCCGAAAACAAAGAAAAATATTTTTGCTCTCAGGCATCTGATCTTGGCATGCAAATAACCAGAGAATTCCGAGCTGTATCAGCTGAAAATTATTCTGTGGAGGAACCTCAGCAACTCAATAGTATAGGAGCAGCAGAGTTTATAGCTCAATGTACTGATGTGGGAGATGAGGAAGTTAATCACTCCTCTAAAGATGTAAATGGAAGAGTTCTTGAGACAGCTCTGCCTGCAAGTACTCCGCAACCAACAACTCCAAGTACAAAAGGGAAAAAACAGAAAGGTAAAAATGCTCAAGCATCAGGTCCGTCTTCACCGTCTCCTAGCACTTTTAATTCAACAGATTCTTACAATGAAGTGGGTGGGACTTCAAGTCTAAGCTCTGTAGAACCTGTGCTTCCTCAAATTGTTTCAGTGCAGGAGACGCTTAATCAGGTGATTATTACGCTTGATCTATTTAAGATAATATAGTATGTACTTATTGTAATATGTGTTGTGTTATGCATTTGCTAATTTAATATCTTAAGAAAATATGTATTGAACATTTTTCAAGGGTGGATCATGGTTCACGGTAGAAGTCTAGTAGGTACCATCTTGCACAGTCTCTTGTCCTTTCATATCATAACAGATTTAGCTGAAACATAACTGGCCTCAATCTGCAACTGGTGTAGGATGGGCAGAGGACATAACAACAATTTGATGAAATAAACTGTAGAACTATGGCTACTGGAAATTGTTAGTGCGCTGGAATCTACAATGTTAAGACTGGAACTTGGAAAATAAAAAAAGGAGGAATTACTCTTAGGATTGTGTCAAGAATTAGGAACGACACATAGGATTTAAAAAAAAAAAAACTATCGAAATCACACCAGTAGATTCCTAGAACTTACTTTTACAGCTTAGTTATTGCACTCAGGTTTCTAAGAATCATTCTTAGAGATAGAAAGTTTCACACTTGAAAAACCAGTCTCTTATTCCTTGAAACATTGAAGACATAAACATATATATAGAAAATGCCTTGAGACCCTAGTCCTAACAGATAGGAACATCCGAAATTTCAAAATCATATTTAATAGTGATTCCTACTTTTCCTTCATTGACTTAAAACCTGAATTAATAAAGACAAACTAAAATAGAAAATTTTTCTTAGTGAATAAAAACTAAAATGAAAATATTTTCTTTCTCCCCAAGAAAACTCAACTAATGGTATTCTGGATCAGCAGTCCAAATCACCCCCTCATATTCTATGTTCCACATTTGCAGCACCAAAGTTATTGTTTCTTGTTGTTTGAGTGGATTGGACATGGTAATTCATAATGATGTTCTTAATTTTAATGGATTACATTGTCCTCTTTGTTTCCATGAAAAAATAACAAAGACTTCTGTATCTACCTGGAGTCTCTTTTTGGTCATGATATCCATAATTTGTCGTTATACTCTCACTCCTTCGTAAAGATTTTCTAGGTGTCATCTAACCAATGGTATCAAACTGTTACGCTGTTTTACCTGGCCGTCTATTGTCCTTCCTTCTATGATCTTTATATTTTCACCTTTTTCTGCAGCTTGTGGCTGCACAAAAGGAAATGCAGAAGCAGATGTCAAATATGGTTGCTGTTCCTATTTCTAAAGAATGTAGAAAACTGGAGGCAGCTTTAGGAAAGAGCATTGAAAAAGCCATCAAGTCAAATACCGAGGCATTGTGGGCTCGTTTTCAAGAAGAGAATGCAAAAAATGACAAGTTATTGCGTGAGCGTACACAGCAAATATCAAATTTGATTTCTAGTTTTATTAATAAGGATTTAGCAACCATGCTGGAAAAAGCAGTTAAGAAGGAATTATCTTCAGTTGGGCCTGTCATAACTCGAACAGTTTCCCCAGTAATCGAGAAGACCATATCTTCAGCTATTACAGAGTCCTTCCAGGTTAGAAATCTGAATATCTGTTTCCGTTTTCATTTTGAAATTCAGTATTTCTGACTGAAACTGAGCCCCAGAGAGGAGTTGGAGATAAAGCAGTGAATCAACTGGACAAATCAGTTAATTCAAAACTGGAAGCTACAGTTGCTCGCCAAATCCAAGCCCAGTTTCAAACATCTGGCAAACAAGCTCTGCAGGTATGCTCAAGTGTGTTTTGTGCTCAGTTGTATGAGTTATGGTAGTGGTCGGTAAGAGAAGGTATGTGTAAGCTTTCACCTGTAGCAATGGTAAGATTTCAGTTGCAAATAATTCGTGACAAAAAAGCCCCTAAAGGAGGTAAAAGATTATGAACTTCCCAAGGGCAGACTTACATCAGGGACCTTAGCATTAGCTGAAAAATGGATTATTTGCAGGAGCCTAGATTTAATTCTAATAGTTTTCTGATCTTTTTAACTGAATCCTGCAGGATTCTTTGAAGGCTGGTCTGGAAACATCACTAATCCCTGCCTTCGAGATGACATGCAAAGCCATGTTTGAGCAAGTAAATGCTACTTTTAGGAAGGGGATGGAAGAACATACAACTGCCGCCCAGCAGCATTTTGATGCTACTCATTCTTCTTTGGCACTTGCTCTAAGGGTGTGTGCTTCTTGACATTGGTGATATGGTTCTGAAAATGACATGGCATCTGACGTAGTTTACCATTTTATGAATATAGTGTAGATAGTGGGTAAAGATGTCCATCTTTCTGAGCTCAAAATAAATCTGCTCGCTACCTGACATCTACTTGCACCAACTATCGATGATATTTATTAACGTGCTAAGCTTTTGTTCATTCTAATTATCTTTCTGGATTACCGTGCCTTGGAAGGCTGGAGTTCATTGTTTGATAACCGGCATTCATTTAGGTTGGTTGAAGATGTGATTGTTTCTTTACCACTTAAGTATTTATGTTTTATGCTTTGGGATAGGGGGATAGCTTGAATGCTTTTGTTACTACCCGAATTGAAGTTAACAAGTGTAGAATTCTGTAGTTTAGACAGTCTAGCACAAGTTTCAAGCGATATCTCTGCTAGCATTATGATATCAGTTTATTTACTGAATGCAGGAAGCCCTCAACTCGGTGTCATCCATAACCCAAACCTTGAGCGGGGAATTGGCTGATGGTCAAAGAAAGCTGTTAGCTCTTGCGGCTGCTGGAGCAAACTCAAGTACTGCGAATCCATTGGTTTCTCAGCTTAGTAATGGACCTTTGGCTGGTCTCCATGAGAAGGTAGGTTTGCTTGAAATTTAGTTTTGTTTTGTGATTGTAAATGTCAGAAATCTGGTGGGTTGAGATAAATGTTAACCCTTATCTTTGTTATGATTTAAGGTTGAGACGCACTTAGATCCAACAAAAGAGTTGTCAAGATTGGTCTCTGAACACAAATATGAAGAAGCTTTTACTGTTGCCCTGCAAAGAAGCGATGTGTCAATTGTGTCATGGCTGTGCTCTCAGGTGATGCTCTGCATATATTCGATGTAAATTGATTAAGTCTTTAAATATTCTTAATAGTTATGATCTGATCTGCTGCATACAAAAAATGTAGGTTGATTTGAGTGGAATATTGTCATTGCATCCTATGCCCTTGAGCCAAGGAGTGCTGCTTTCACTTCTACAACAGTTGGCCTGCGATCTGAACAAGGACACTGCCAAAAAGGTTGGATGGATGACAGATGTTGGGTCTGTCATAAACCCAGCAGACCCTATGATCGCAATGCATGTCAGACCGATCGTTGATCAAGTTTATCAGATCATACACCATCATCAACGCACTTGCTCTTCACCTACGTTCTCTAACTTCCGGGTTCTGGTGCATGTTATCAATTCCATCCTGTCTAGCTGCAAGTGAAAATTATCTCCTGCCCTGCGCCTGCCTATGTACAAATTTCTATTCACAAATTCCTATGTAGAGGTCAAATGAAACGATAGTGTTTTCTTTTTCTTTTGGTCTGTGATCAAGTAGGTTTTAGGCTATAAACAAGGATTTAGGGAACATTGATGTTGGACGGAAGCATGAGACAACAAAACCCTTGTACTTCTTTTTTCTTTGACATGTAATGCTCCGTATTTTTTCCTTCTTTTATCAGTTTTTGAGCTTCATAGGCAATGCCATTTCAAATATAGTTAAATTGACTAATTTTTACCCATTAGTTTACAAATAAAGTAATCAATATTTATGCAATAATAATAAAGAGTATGATTTTATACAAGCAAAGAATTGGTGAGGAATAACAAAATATATGGTGTGATAACATATAAGGTCAGTTACTTTCATTGATGTAGAACCAGAAATCGGTGGGTGTGGTCTAATGTAGAATGTACAGCCCTGGTTGCACATTGTCAATCATCATGATAAATGGACGAATCACCAAATTAAAATTAAAAGGAAATAAAAAACAAAAAGAAACAGGAAAACGATGATCAGACATTTCCTCTCATCTCTCAATTAGTCTAGGGTCTTAGCGTCTACCAGCATTGGTCCGTTTCCCATCTCCGTGTTTGATAATACCCAACCCCAACCACCGCTCTCTTCGTCTTATAGAAGAAGCTCATGTCATAAAGCGCCCTGGCTGCTGGATCAGAGAGCGTCTCGTATGCGTTGTGAATCTCTATGAAATCTTGGCCGTCGGATTTGAGAGCATCGGGATGATATAGCTTAGCGAGGGTTCTGTAGGCAGTCTTGATCTCTCTCTGTGACGCAGACTGCTTTACCTGAAGAACCTCGTAGAGCGACTCTTTCTGTTTGACTTGGGCCAAGGCTTTCGTACGGAATTTCGGGGATCGGAAGGGCTCCTGTTTGGCGCTCAATTGAAGACGGTGAGGCGCAGAAATTGCGGCATACATCTTACCGCAGACAAACAAGAAAGGAAGGACTAGGGAGGGAAGGAAGGTGGGGTACTGTTTGGGTTGGGTTTGAAGTCGTGGATTTGTATTTATCTATAGAGAGGAAGAGAGAGAGAAAGAAGGTGTGTGGAAGTAAAAGAAAATAATAATAATAAAAGCAAAACAATGGGTAGGGTCTGTCAATTGGTTTCTCTGCTCTTGCTCTTAAATTAAATTAAATCAATTAAAAGTTAAAACAAAGACTACTCTTTAATTTAATTGTAAAAAAAATCTACATTGGAATGACTTCCATTTAATCTTATATAATGTAAAGCTACTTAAGCAAAAACAAATAGGGAAGCGGGCACGTGCCCTAGAATTTCTAGAAACCCAAGACATTGGGTTGGCTAGTAAAAAATGTAAGCAGCAACTGTCTGTAACCAGATTGCGACAATTCATCCAACCAACGACTCACCATACATGGCATTTTGCGTTTTCAGTTTGAGAGGCCTTCCCTTCTAGAAGCACTTAATTTGTCCCATCCCATCCCCATCCCCATCCCCATCCCATCCTATGGGCTTCAATTATTTTCCTTTTAAGTGATGCCATTACCCTACCCCCACTTCCGCTGCTTTCACCACTTTATGTCTTTCAACTTTCTGTGGTCATCGCAAAAGTTTGTGGACAGGACTACCGTAACCTCCCAGTTCTCCTCATTATCTTCAAAGTCACTCCCTTTTTCTCTCTTGATTGCCCCTTGTATTATGATGGTGATACCATTTACTATTAATAGAAGAGAAAGAAAGTGGTGATTATTGATTGGACCCACTTCAGTGTTTTCTTAATAACAAGTTAAACACATATCCTAATTACCTAGACGAGACGTCAACGTTAGTTTAGTGTTTTGTCCAACGAGTGGATTTATAAATATTTACCTTATTAGTTTAAAATCCACTGTTCTCGTTCCGCGTGCCACTCCGCCGTCTCCATCCCCCGGTAGTGATGTACATGTTTTCGCCTGGAACATAAATCACTTGGCGGTCAAGTCGTTTCATACTCTTCTAGAGGTCTAATCAATGACTCTGCTACACCTACACATATAGGTGAGTTCGGACTGGCAGTTGTAAGTGCTTCTAGAACTCCAACTCCATTATTACGTCTCTTTCGACAAAAGGAATCACCGATAATTTACCTATACCTATATGTATATATATATAATAAACATTAATATAACTGATACACCGGGCCTATCTCTCAGACGGGATTGTTTTATTTGGTTCTGCCTACCATTACAGGACTCACTAATAATACTTAAGAAATAAGATTAATTAATGAAATGTGAGTAGAAAGCCAGAATCAACTTTTTTTATAAAATATAAAGAGAAAGTTTTGTACAATTGATAACCTTCTTTTGATCCTTGTAAAGCAAAGAGTCTAATGAATTGGAGTCGACATTAAATTAAATTATTAATAGGAGAAATTCCAATATAGAGATTAACTCATGATGACAAATTGTTTCAGACATATACAAAAATGGAACATAGCGAGTATAAGTTGCTGAGTAGTTTGTTTTCCTATATTCAATTCAAAATATGTTATTTATCCCTTAAAATAAAAAATTGTTATTACTTAAATAAGAGGCGTTAATTTAATAAATATCACAAATTGATTAATATAAAATAAATTCACTTTACTTGTAAGATCCAAAAAAATATATTTATAGTAATATGTATTTTCCTTTATGAAACTAACGTTATTTTTTCAAATTCGTAGATTTTTACTTTATAGTTTGACTTGCTTATTGCATTTTTTTTTTCAGTTTGTTTACTTTATTTTATAGTATAAGATTTAAAAACCCCTCACTTCGGATTTATTATTTTTATTCTTCTAAGAAAAAATGAATCGCTTATGCTTATTATATGGGATATAACAAAAGTGATGAGTAATCAACTGGTTAAACAACACAGTAGTCCAGTTATTAGATTTTGAGTTCATATTAGTTAAAATAATCAAAGGTTGCAGAAGTCTACTGTTAGACACTAAGACTAAATGAAAACATCTATACATAAACCAAATAAAAAGAGAACGTATCGGTAGAAAAGAAAACCCAAACCCCTAACACAAACGTATAATTAATTATAGAAAAGGCAGTGATTTAACAATCAACGTCACCAACACATCCTAGATAGTCAAATACAGAAATCAAGGTTTTCCATTTGCACATATCTAGCTTTTATTTTTTTGGAAACAGAAGGAGGAGCAGGCAACTTAGACGATATAACTAAACTAAATATTGCAGTTATAACCAACCTTGTACACCATATTGATGGTATAAGGCAAATGTTGTTTTTCAACTAATCCAAGTTTTAATTGTAAATTTAGAAAGAACCCATGTGCAACTAGCTTGTTGCACCATTGTTAATTAATTTTTTTTATTGTACATAAGAAATGATTAAAAATAATTAAAGAAAGAGCTTAGAAAACAAAGGAATTGGTAGTGGAGTGATATGGCCCGATTGAGTGGATTGTCGTGGCTCTCGAGGGACTGATCATATTTGCAGGAACAACGAAGCTCCTAAACAATTCTAGGACATAGTCAACTTGACTTTATGATGATTTCGTTGTCCTATACCTTGAATGACTAACGACTTGCAATATCCGGTCATCGCAGCATGTTCTTCTTCCAATATCATGATTTTACACTTGTTACTTAGGTTCAAATCACCTGTTCCTATTATTTTGTGCTTACTCTGTTCTATAAAAATTCATACATTCAATAAATGAAACCCACATAAATTAGATGGGTGGGTTGACTTGGGAACAGGGGGAACAGACGATTTGTTCCCCTATTACCCAGAGTATAAAAAGGACATAAATGATTCTTTTGTACACCATAAACATTTTCACACAAATTTGAAATTTACCTCAACTATTCAAGTACTATCATTAGAGAATCCTTTGACTTCCTATTTTACAGGCCTGAAGATTAAACTATCGCTACATCCAAAAGACACCACCAACCTTACTAATATGTTCAACCCATCAAGTCACATGCAAATTTAATAATTGATATCCCTTCGTTTCCGTGGGAAAATTCGAAAGAAACGTTGTATTTCCCATATTATAAATTTATCCTTTATATGGCTCATCTGTTATGGTTAAGAGATTAAATAATTTAATAAATAGACCTTTAGGCTTTTAGTCCCTTATGATGAAGAGTTTTAAAATTAATTGATAGTTGTCAATTTATTAAGATGATTAGAGTTTTGTCTCTACCTAATAATAAGTTTATATCTTCTCACAAAATATCATCATAAAAGAAAATGACCATCATCAACTCCGTTTTTGATGGTATACTTTCTTTGATTTTGATCAAAGAGAGCATGCTTAAAAAAGAGATAAAAAAAAGGAGATGAGTGTTGATAATGCACACGATTGTGTTGTAGAAAGTAGAGGAATAAGCAACAATAAAGGTTCTAAGGGACGTGGCAAGTCTAAGAATTGGTCAAAGTCTAGAGATGACAAAGAGACCATGACATGTCATTATTACACTAAGCTTGGTCATATAAAGAAGTTTTTCTTTAAGTGAGAGAGATCAGAAGAGGAAAGATCATCAGAAAAATGATGATGACAAAAGCACTACACCAATAGCTTCAAGCACACATGATGAAGTGTCATTTATTTGTGCAATTAGTGAGTGTTTACATGTTAGTGACTCAAATACTGAGTGACTTGTCAATATAGGGGCTTCATATCATTGTGTTACAAAGAGATAGTACTTTACCGATTATAGGAGTGGTGATTTTAGGAGTGTCAAGATGGGTGATCAGAGTTTGGCTAGCATCATCAAAGTTTTTGACATCCATATTCATATCAATGTTAGGCGTATGGTATTTTTGAGAGAATAAACGACACATTCTTGATTTGCGCGTAATTTTTTTTCCATTAATGTGCTTGACCAAGAAGGGCATAGACATACAATTGGGGATGACAAGTTGAAGCTATCTAAGGGAGCAATGAAAGTTGATCGTGGTGAGTTATGTTGCACCTTATACAAGACACACTTGAAGGTGTATGGTGATGAATAACATGTCATTGAAGAGAAAATTTTCTAAATTTATGGCATCGTAGATTGGGCCATATTAGTGAAAAGGGGATTAAGTTGCTAATTGGTAAATCTCTTATTTCAACAAATACTTTTGTTTCCCTTGATCCCTATGGTCATTGCTTGGACGAAAAGTAACATCAATTTTTCTTCCATAAAAGGTTTGTCAAAAAAGATGGCTAAATTGAAGTTGGTGCATTTTGATGTATATGGTCTTTTTGAGGTAACATCTTTGGGAGGTAAAAAATATTTTGTTAATTTATTAAGGATGCTTCACGTAAATCTTGGGTTTAAAATGTTGAAAGCAAAAGGTTAGGTGTTTGAGACCTTTCAAAATTTTCATGCTATCTTGGAAAGAGATATAAAGAGAAAAATTGAAGTCCTAAAATTGATAATGGTGTACAGTATAGTTCCAATAAGTTTGGGGATTATTGTGTGAGACATGACATAAGATATGAGAAAACATAACCTAGTAACACACATCACAATGGTGTCGTTGAGAGGTTGAATAGAACCACTGTGGACGAGATTCGAAGTGTGCTAACAGTGTCTAACCTACCAAAGATTTGTTAGAGTGAGGCATTTAAAACCATTGTATAATTGATCAACCGAGCACTATCAGTTCCTTTGGGTATTGATATTCCTAAGAGATTGTGTTGATAGAGAAATACACCATTCTTATTCTCATCTGAGGGTATTCAAATGCAAGGCCTTCAAACATATACAAAAGGAGCAAAGATTGAAGCTTGATTTGAAGACTACACCTTGTGTATTTATTGGGTATGGTAATGAAGAATTTGGCAACAACTTCTATGACTAAAAAAAGGTTGTCGTAAGTAGAGATATAGTCTTATATTCGAAACAGACGGGTGCAGATCTAGTCAAAAGAGGTAAGAATATTTCTAATAGTTTGTCTTATAGTGCTACTAATGTTTCTCCTATTTCAACTTCTGTTGGTCAGCCCACAGGTGAAGAGGGTGAAGAATTTGAGTTGGTACATGATGATAATGATCAAGTGCAATTTGATGGTGATCAGCCATGTGAGTCACATCCTATAGATGACATAGATTAAGTGCATAAACATCATGAGTTGGGCATTAACCTACCTTAGTATTAGAAGATATTCAATTTTGAAGTTCAACTAGAGAGAAAAATCTTTCGATTAGATACCCAAGACTGGAATATCTCTTAGATATTAATGAGGGGGAGACAAAAAGTTTCCAAGAAGTGCAGTAACATAAAGACAAAGACTTATAGATCGCGACAATGCAAGAGGAGATGGATTCATTGAAAAAGAATGAGACATACAAGTTAGTGAAGCTTCCCAAAAGCAATAAGACATTGAATGATAGATGGGTTTTCAAGATCAAGAAAGATGGTGATAAACTAATGAAGTATAAGGCAAGATTACTGACAAAGGGATGCAAATCAAATAATGGGTGTTGACTTGGATGAGATATTTTTGCCAGTAATCAAGAAGACTTCGATTTGCATTGTATTAGGTCTAACAGCTAGTTTGGATCTTGAACTTAAACAAATTGATGTGAAAACCATTTTCTTACATGAAGACCTACATAAGGAGATATATATGGAGTAGTAAAAAGGGTTCAAACTCCAAGGAAAAGAAGACCTAATCTACAAATTAAAGAAGAGTCTTTATAACCTCAAACAGGCACCAAAGCATTTATACAAAAACTTTAACTTGTTTATGACTAACAATGATTATAAGTAAACTTTAGTTAACCCTTGTGTGTATTTTAGGAAGTTTATTAGTGCTAAATTTATTATTCTCCTCTTAAATGTTGATGGCATGTTGATAATGGGATAAGATATTAACATGATTCGCAGGTTAAAGGAGGATTCATCTAAGTCCTTTGACAAGAAAGATTTGGGTCATACGAACTAGATTTTACGCATGAAAATCATTCATAATAGGAAGATTGGAAAGTTGTGGTTATTATAAGAAAAGTATTAAAGGTTTAATATTGAGCATGCCAATTCCATTACCACACTATTAGCAGCTCATTTCAAGTTGAGCAAGCGAGCTTGTCCTACCACCAAAAAGGACAGAGCTAGTATGTACTTTATTTCATATTCCTCTATTATTGGTTATTTAATAAATGTCATGATATGTGCTAGGTCTGTTAGTAGTGTGTCTTAGGCCAATGAACATTTGTGATTCATGTATTAACATTATGATTTGTTAATAATATATTATGAGGTATTCCTTTCATA
>JANITX010000212.1:75688127-75719422 GCA_027564395.1 Erythroxylum ulei | reverse complement strand
ATGCGGGACTGTGTAGTACGTTCTGTTTCCTGGACCGACCCAAACCATTTCTGATGTGTTATGTGTTTTTGTTTCTGCTAATAAATGTGATGCATTCATGTTCTTAAATTGTTCATGAATTCTTTGATAAATTGAGAGATTTTGAAAAATAAGAAATTGATGAATTTTTCTACTGTGCAAGTTTTCAAAATCATTCGGAAACAATAAATTTCGAAAACCCTTTCTTTCACTTTCTTGATTTTTCAAAATTCAATACATAACTTATAATTCAAATTATAAATATGGTACCCACCTCATATCCATGCTAGAAACTTGTCCAAAGCTTCCCTCCAAAGCCTCACTTAAAATTTCCTAATTCATGACAAAAATCCTAATTAATAACCATCCAAAATTGAACATCATAATGGGCATAATCACCAAGATTAACTTTAGAAATCACAATCCCATACCATTCTTAAGCTATCTAAACCAAAATCTCATTAAATTTTCAAAAATCAAAATCCACCCTTACCTTAAATCCTCTTCAAAATTTAGATTTTCTTGGCTCATATTGGAGCTCTTATCATCCTCCACCTTTTCCCTCTTGAATCAAGTTCGAAAACCCTCTTAAAAACCAAGAAAAAGAAACCCTAACCTTCTTCTTTCTTCTTTCTTCTTTCTTCTTCTCCCATCCGAAACCACTCTTCTCCTTCTCTCTTCTTTCTTTTCTTTTGTTCTTTCATTCAATTAAAATTTTCGTGCATTCCTCCCTCAAATACGACAGCCCACCTTTCTTCTTTCATTTAATGAGAGCAAAAAGACCATTATGCCCTTCCACATATGCCTTATAACTTAAAACCTTAAGTGTTCTTCCAATTTTGCCCTTCATGCCTTCTAACACTTTGATTTCTAACACTTTAATTTAATTTAATCCAATCAATTTATCCCATATGCTCTTACTCAAATTAACATGCTAATTATTCACATTAACATGCTAATTAAATCCTCAAAATCATAAATTAAATCAAAGTCTCAAAATTCGTTAAATCATGTTTTGCTTAGGATATTTTTCAAATCATCAAATTGAAGGAATTTGCTAACACTTACTTCTAGAGAAATGTTCCTCATTCTCTAAATTTCATAATGCCACCAAAATCATTTAATTCGGTTTACTACTCCAAAAGTTACAACTCAAACATTTCGGACTATTCTTATGCTAACACATTTTCCAGCGATTTACTTCCATCCAGAAATTGATAGTCTTAAAGGCTAAATTGAAACTCACTTCCTTCAGAACATTTGTAGCCCTATTTCTCTAGTTTAATCCAAATTAATAATCACCTCATTTGGATGACTAGAGCAAAATTTATAGTCAAAATACTTTCAGCTCTTACTAATCAAAAACTGAACACTATACCCAAATTCAATTCAAAAATTGGAAGTCTTAGAGTTAGAATTAAAATTCAGTCCCTTCTGATAACTTGTAGCCCCATGTCTCTAGTTTAATTAGCAATAAAAATCAACTCAATCGGAGTTGTATAGATCAAGATATCTCCAAATTACTGAAGCATGTTCTGAAAAATATCTAACTTATACTCTTATAATTGATCCTCTCACTTGATTCAATCAATATTTTTCAAATCAATTCCAAAAATCATAATTTGGTATGGAGAGATAGAGGGATGTCTTAGAAATCCAACGCTTCAAGAATCAGGTTAATCGGATGTCGGAAGAAAAAGTTAGAAGCAAAAGAGTGGAGGAAGGTTGGGTTAGAAAAATGACCCGGCCGCGTCGCACTCGCGACGCGGGCGAGCGTTGAGGCAGCGTCGCCCTCGCCTATTCACTACTAACATCCTAACTTCTAAAACCCATAAATTTTGACTCAGACCTCCAAATTTTACAAACTTGGTATCAATGGAAAGATAAAAGAAAGCTCTACAACTTTCATGAAGGACTTAAAAACAAATTAGGTCTCTAAAGGGGTCAAAAATTCCACACAAAGTGATTGTTCGTCAACTTCATCCTAACCAACATCATAATTTCTAAGCATTATCTTATGGATAGCTAAACATATAATATAAAATAGTTTATGGGAATTATAAAGAGAGACTTTAGGCTATTTAATTTTTCATTGATTATATTTGACAAGTGTGAAATGCATAATATTTTAGGATATAGTTTGATATGTGTTTATTCGTTTATTTGATTGTTTAGTACGTGTTTTTGGTAGAATTGTGTTAGTTTGTGGATTATTTGTGTTCAAGTGTTTTTATGGGTTAGCACAAGCATTTGAGCTTAATTATTATATTTTTGACGTATCTTGATGTGTTTCAGGATCAATAGTGAAGAATGGAGAAGTTTCTGAGAGACTTGGACTGAAAGAACGACCCACAATTGTGGCCCATTAGCCACAATCGTGACAGAAGTGAGAGAAGACAACCCACTATCGTGACAGAAGCATCAAACTTGACCCACAATCGTGACCTTCTTGACAAGAGCATGACAGAGAGCTTACATGTGGCCTATGATCGTGGCCTGCATCGGGCAGACGCGTATACACACAGAAAAGTCAAAATTTGAGGGTCTTTCGGACCTTTTTGATCTTGAAAAACCCTAGGGTTGCCACAAACACATTAAGTATAAAAAGAACAAGACAAAAGATGAAACGAGAGCTTTTGATCAGTCACCGCAACGAAACCCTAAAGGAGAGAACTTTGAGAGATCAAAAAAGAGAAGAAGGAAGAGAGAAGAGGAAGACGACACAGACTCGATGTGCTTCCCGAAATAAGAAGCT
Organism: Erythroxylum ulei; assembly: GCA_027564395.1. NCBI lineage: Eukaryota > Viridiplantae > Streptophyta > Magnoliopsida > Malpighiales > Erythroxylaceae > Erythroxylum > Erythroxylum ulei. The sequence goes on along the minus strand of JANITX010000212.1, from coordinate 75,716,649 downwards.
TTTCGAAGTCGTGACCTCTCATCGTCCATTCGAGTTCTATTTGCTATGTATTTTAGTTTTATTTGATTGTATAATTGAGATATATAGTTTGATGATAGAATTGAATTGTTGATTGATGTTCTATACTCACCTTTGAAATATTATCTTTGATTTAATGAAAACTGATTTTTTTATGTGTTTATTGAATTAATTGTAGGTTAATTCTGCACTTCATATCTCGATAATAAACTGAGAGGGTGAATCGAGAAAAAAATGATTAAATTAGGCTAACGAGAGTTAGGTAATTTAATAGATTTAGAATTAAATCAGGTTAGTAAATCTTCTGTAGAGAGATCACGTATAGGTTTCTAATTGTTTATTAGAGAACTTAAGAACTGATTAGGTTTTGGATAGGTTGTTAATTGAGAGATTACAACTTCCCATAATCTGATTAGGGTTTATGCTTTAAGGTTCAATTATAACTTGAGATATAGTAATTGGCCCTAGGATCATCTAGAACTATTAATTTGATAAATCGTAATTGGTTAGGTTAACATTAAAGAGATATAATTTTCCTTTTCTCTCTTTTGGTTAACTCACTGGGTTGAATTCTAGGGTGTGCTATCATCGTTCAACAAATGAATCAATTTCCATTATTTGTTATTCATTTTTAATCGGAAATTGTTAATTGATGTTCGTTGATTGTTTTTGTTAACTGTTAATTGTCAATTATTATTTTGTTGTTTGATTTGGTTTGTTTGGTTTATTTAGTTCTCATGTTTAAATTCATTGTCTGTTAAATTTCTATTTAATAGTTTCTGACCTTAGATTCTAGGATTAGATTAACCCTCCTCGTGGAATCGACACCTTAAGTACTACGCGAATGACCTCTACGCTTGTTGAATATCGAGGTTAAATATTAAAACTTACTTATATTGGAAAACCGTGATCAATATTTAACCTAAGGTAAATAGATTTCTTTATGATTATATAAATGACTTTTAATATGTGTCTTGATTTATGAAAGTGTACTTTTACTCAATATAATATGAAAATGTGAATGCTTAAGTAATGAATTTTCTTTTTATTTTGTAAAATAAAGCTAATTTTGCAATGTCATTATCTAAAGAAAGATGTAATGATGTTATATAATTATATACTACTGAATTTGTTATGTAAATATGTTACATACAAAGACTTTATTTTTTGAATATGAAGTTATTAATTTATTTCTGACATATATCTTGATTTATTTTTTATAGATAAATGGAGGGAAGTTAAAGTAATCCTTAAAATTCAATCATTTCATATTTAGAAAGATTTGATGATCCTGCTTGGGCTCATGTTAGATTAGTTCCTAAAATAAAGAATCATATCATTTGTTTATATTGCAAAAAACATTGCAAATGTAGAGGAATCACTGGATTTAAAAAAATTTAGTTGGGATCAAAAGCGAAGTGGAGCCTTATAAGAAGGGAATGTTACACTTGATGTGAGAAAGAGAAAAAGACATATGTCTAAATTTTTTGCACCACAAACAACTCCTAAAACTCAAATTTGAAATCTTAGTAACTTAAAATCCAAAGAAGTAGCTCATAATGTGAACGTGGTAATAACTAGATGGTGGTATGATGTAGGTATATCATTTAATGTTGCCCAGTTTTATTATTACTAGCCTAAAGTGGATGTTATTTCCTTTTATGGTTCATGATATAAAGCTCCTTCAATTAATGACTATAGGGTAATCTTCTACGTAACTATGTTTATGAAATAAAATGCTATTTAGATGAAATAAGAACAACTTAGGCAACTTATGAATGTTCAGTCATGTGTGATAGTTAGACAAATAGAACACATGAGTCTATTATCAATTTTTTGGTTTATCTACTATGGGAACATTGATTTTGAAGTCTATTGATACATTTGGCCTTGTTAGAAATGCTCATACTCTATTTTAGATATTTGATGAAATTGTGAATAAAGTTGGGGCTGAAAACATTGTATAGTTCATTATTAATAATGATTATGCGTATAAAGCAGCCGGAAAAAGATTGCAAAGTAAATATAATTCTTTTTATTAGACTCCTTATAGGAAAGTATGCAGAAAGTGAGAAAAGTGACAAATTTCATCTATAATTATGCATGGATCCTGAATTTGATGACCAAAGGCTTTGTTAATGGTAGAAATTTGTGTTGTCTTACTATTACAAGATTTGTCACTAATTTCTAATCACTTCAGTGCTTCGTTTTAAAGAAGAAAAGAATCAAACACAAGTAATGAGTGAGTGGCATTGTAGTATGCCGGGACTAATGTTGAAATGAAGGTTTTTAGAATTATACTTAAAGATCATGAATTTTGGTTCCAATATAAATTTATCATCTAAGTTTATGAGCCTATGGTAAGAGAACTTCTAATAATTTAGTTGTTTTAGGTTTAGGAAGATTTGATGATCCTATTTAGCATTATGATAGATTAGTTCTTGAAATGAAGAATTATACCATTTATTTGTATTGTAAGAAACATTTAAAAGGTAGGAAAATCACCAGATTAAAGAAGCATTTAGTTGGGATCAAACGTGATATAGAATCTTGTAAGAAAGTTAGTTATGATGTGATATAGTAAATGAAGACTTTGCTTGAACAGTAACAACATATGAAAGATAGAAGACAAAAACTGAACAACAAAATTAGTAGTGGAACTCTTGTTTTGGTGGTTAGGATGATAGTGGGGATGTTGACAATGTTGAAAGTAATGATATTCCTACCCAAAAAGAAAGGAATGTTGTACCCAATGTGAAGAAAAGAAGAAGATATATGTCTAGCTTTTTTTCATAATAAACAACTGTTAAAACTCAACCGTCTATAGTGCCTTATAATTTAAAGAAGAGGCTCATAATATAGAAATGACAATGACTATATGGTGGTTTGATTCAAGTGTATCATTCAATATCACCTAGTTTTATTATTACTATCGTATGATGGATACTGTTGCCTTTTATGATCTAGGATATAAAGTTCCTTCAATTAATGACTATTTATGAAATAAATAGGGGTGGAATTCTGGGTAGCACTATTTATGAAATAAATAGTTATTTGGTTGAAAGAAGAATGATTTTGGCAACTTATAGGTATTCAATCATATGTGATAGTTAAATAAATAGAAGATGGGCGTATTATCAATTTTTTCATTTGTTCTACTAAAGGGACACTATTTTTAAAGTCTATTGATGCATTTGGCCTTGTTAGAAATGCTAATACTTTGTTTAAGATATTTGATGAAGTTGTGAATGAAGTAAGGCCAGAAAATATTATTCAGTTCATTATTAATAATGATTATACTTATATAGCAACTGAGAAAATATTGCAAAGTAGGTATAATTTTTTTATTGGACTCCTTGTGTTACGCATTGTATTAACTTGATGTTGAAAAATATATGAGATCCTAGATACTTTCATGTCATTGATGAAAATATGATGAAAGTAAGAAAAGTGATTAAGTTCATCTATAATCATGCATTAATCCTTAATTTGATGACAAAGGGTTTCATCATGGTAGAAATTTGTCTTATCCTACTATTACAATATTTGTGGCTAATTTCTTATTACTTCAATACTTTGTTCTATTGAAGTAGGAGCTCAAATAAATATTAACAAATAATGAGTGAGTTGCATTTATGCTAGGTTAAATGTTCGAATACAAGAATTATACTTGAAGATCATGACTTTTGATTCTAATATCAATTTGTCATCCGATTTTGTAAGTCTCTTGTGAGAATACTTCGTCTGACTAATGGTAATGAGAAAGCAACAATGATTTATTTTAATGATGTCATAGAGAGGGCAAAGGAACAATCAAGGACAATACGAAAAATAGGCTTTCTTTGTATACACCTATCTTACAATCATCACTGAAAGATGGGAAAGACAACTTTACTCTCTGTTGTTTACAGCTGGGGTATTTTTGAATCCTAGTATCTATTTTCGATTAAGTTTTCTTAAAAAAAGCTTTAGTTAATATGAGAATGCTATTAACTATATTACAATAATTGTTGTCCATGAGATGATTCAAGATCTCCTATGCTCACAAATGAAGGTTTATAAGGATGATTTTAGTGATTTTAGGATGCTTATTGCAATTTGTTAAAGAGACAAACTTAATCCTGATATATGTTTCTTTACTTTTGTTACTTGTTAAAAATTAATCATCACTTTATTTTATTAATAAGATTACTTTGTTGTCTTACAGTTGCTTAGTGAACTTGAAAGTGGCGTTTCAAAATTGCAAAGATTTGTAATTTGAATTTTGAGTCAATGTGAGAGTGCGATGAGATGCAAAATAAATCAGAGTACATTTAAATTCGTCCATTATAAGGACATGAATAGATTATAATACAAAAGATTAAATGATTTGGTCTTTATTCGATACAACTTAAAGTTTCAAAAAAAGTATGTTATTATCATTATTAAATTGAATATAATTTTTAATTAATTTCTTAATAATTTTAATTTTATTTGTTTACTAAGACTCTTAATAGAAGAAGTAGTTCTATATATCCAAATTGTCTTGACCATATCGATGTTTTAGAGGATTGAGTTTATGAGGAACCAAGTTTGATAAATGAGAGTGACTTAACAGATAATCTTAGATGAGAAAGTATTAACATATTATTCGGTGCAATAACTTTGAATGATGAGACTCCTCTCAATGATGAGGTTTTTTTTTTATCAAATAAAAAATGAGATCAATGCAATTTGAGCCAATATTTAATTAAATAAATTTCAAGATTTTTCATTTATTCTCTTTTAGTTTAATTTTATTTGTGTTTGATGCATATGTTAAATTATGTGTATGCAATATAAATATCAAACTTTTAACTGTAAGTGTTTTTGTTTCAGATTTCGCTTTTACTTGGTTGTGTTCTTTAGCATGAACTCTTATTGTAATACTTATGGAGTCATAAACCTTCATTATTCTTACCATATAATGTTTTGATGTAGTTATTCTTTATTATATGTTGTAAATTGTAATATTTTAAGGACTTTATATTATTCTTAGTTTTATATATGTATAACGATTAAACGCTTTTTTCTTATATTAATTATGATAATTTTTATATGCAAAATATGTGAAAAGTAACATTAATAGAAATAAAGAGATAGCTATTATTTCAAATTTATATAATTATGATTTTTGGAGACAATGTTGACATAATTTTAAAAATTATATAGCACAGTATATAATTTTTGAAAATTAAAATTTAAAAAATTTAAAGACTATTTTATAAATTTTACTTGGTATTGATTAGTACCAGTATCGTAGCATACAAGAACCAAATCTAGTACTGATATCGGTACGATATTCATAGCATTAGAATTTTGATGTGCTAGTATATAGCTAACTACTTCTGTATGAATAGTCGAGGGAGTGGAATGAACTAAATTGAAAAAATTAGGCTAAATTATAAAATTTTTTGAAATTTACTTAATTTTATAACATTCATTGAAATTATTAAAAATAATGAATATTATTAAAAGTAATAATAAAATATCCCAATTTTAGTTTTTATTAAAATTATTCTAGTGCTTAGTGTTGATGTGATAAATCATGCCATTAAACCTATTTGACACGTAATTAATTTATTAATACTACATTAAATAAAATATTACTTAAAATTAAAAATTTTAAAAAAGGAATTGTACTTCGTTCTAATGTCATGTAAATTTACTTTGTCATGCAGGTAACTGTCAAGAAAGATTAAAAAGTCAGCCTTTTTCTTATCCTACCTGCCTTTTTTTCTCTTAGCTCAAATGTTAGACAGGCTGTGGCTTACAGAGCTTTGAAGGCTACAAAGCTTCCTAGAAGTCAACTTGTTATCTGAGGGTCCCAATATGTGTATAGATGTAGACCTGTAGTGTGTATTTATATTTTCAGTTCTCATGTCTTGAACTTAATTGCAAAGAATAGGGTAACTGGGTAAGGTATAATAACATCCAAGTCTAAGCAGCCAAAATACAAGTAAAATGGGAACAGAGCGGGTGTAGATCTTCATCTATCGTACAGTCTATTTTGGTGCCTCCAGAAAACAACAAATCTAAACCGAAGAAGGCGGAGGATTCTGTTACCACAGAAAGAAGGCAACTTTTACTCGCCCTCCATACTTCCAAGCCTCGGGTCCACTTTTGACAACTATTTTACCATGCCATGCCTTTTTTTTTCCCCCTTTTTTAATTTAACTTTCTAGTGAAGATATAGATTTTTTTTTGATCTTGGGTGGCAGGTATTTTCATCTGGATTGCTCCTTCGTATCTCTCTGATTTGAAAAGGTTTGGGCTTTCTCAGATCCCATATCGATGTTCTCGTTTTTTTTCCTTTCATTTTTTTTTCTGATTGGTTTTCCGGTGATGTGTGTCAAAGGGATTTGTGTTATTGTTCGTTGTAAAGATTAATGGGGTTGCTTTATATTGTTAATATCTTTTGTGTGGCCAAGTAAAATGCAAATGCATGAGAATTTCAAATAAAAGTTCAAACTTTGTGGTCAAGGTCAGGTTTTGACGAGTTTGGAGGAATCTTGATTCTTGGATCACTGTTACAATGTCAAGATAGAAATTTTCACACCGTGAATAGGTTCAGTGTTCTTTCTTGTTTGGTTTTGTTAACTTGATTTGCAAATACAGGGAGCACGCTTTTTGGCAGTGCTCATTCATGGATATGACAAGAATTTTTTGCTTATAATCTAGAAGATGGATCACAAGTTACAGCCGGCAGGAATTAAATCCCAACTGCAAGTAAGCTGCTTCCTTTGTCTTTTAGCATCCAATTGATCTAATCGTCCTCTTCTGCTGCATGTCAAGTTGAATAATTTCCCAGGTTCATTACCAAAAAATCAGTAAAGGAAGGGAAATCCCCTTTCTAAGTGTGACGCCCTTTTTTTTGTTTTTTTCCTTTTGTTATCATCACAACTTTAATTGGCTAATATAGCTGGTTTGCTACCTAATAACGGGAGAAAGGAACATTGTTTACAGTGTTTGCTGGCAAATAGTGACCTTCACAGCGTTGATTTGTCCTTACAGATGGGATCTCTAGTTGAAAATCGCATAGCACATGAGTTTGAAGAAGAGAGCCTTTGTAGTCCTCGGCAAGCAGCTCAAAAAATGCAAGCTAATCATATAGCTGAATACGGAACAGCTTCTACTGGTTTCCAATCCACTGGTAGTAATTCTTGGGGATTCATTGTGTACAAAAGCATAAAGATTGTAGTTTTCTCTAGTAAACTAAACTGGCTTATGCTTTTTGGACCTCTTGCAATCTTGATCCATCTATTAACGCATCATAATGTAAGTAGAGATCGTCTGACTTCTTTACAAATAATTATGGTTCTTGTTTCTAGATTCAGTTGAATTTTTGAGTCTGGTTACAGGGATGGGTCTTCCTTCTTAGTTTGTTGGGAATTATACCTCTGGCTGAGCGGTTAGGTTTTGCTACGGAGTAAGAATTAATACTTCTAACTCATGTTTGTGATTATTGTTTTGGTGGTTTGGTAGTTAATATTCCTAGCGTATTGCTCTTTTGTAGGCAGCTGTCCTTTTTTACAGGACCAACAGGTATTAATTAATGATCATCTATGTCAATCACAAATTTGGTTTATCTATTTAGGATATATCATAAATTGATTTATGTCTTGGTCCATTTTTGAGAAATTGAAATGGTTTTGCAGTCGGTGGTCTTTTAAATGCTACATTTGGAAATGCAACAGAACTTATCATAGCAATCCATGCGATGAAAAATGGAATGATACGCATAGTTCAGTTGTCATTATTGGGATCCATATTGTCAAACATGCTGCTGGTGCTTGGGTGTGCTTTCTTCTGTGGTGGACTTGCATTTTATGGGAAGGAGCAAGTTTTTAACAAGGTATAGCATTTCTTCCTTCCTACTGGTCTTCTGGACATCTATCATCTGTTCTCCGAGCCTGGACTGAGCTAAGATGGTTTGCAGGCAAGTGCTGTTGTGGACTCAGGGTTACTGTTAATGGCCGTTATGGGGCTGCTCTTCCCTGCTGTTCTGCACTATACACACACGGAAGTGCATTATGGGAAGTCTGAAATGGCGCTTTCAAGATTTAGTAGTTGTGTTATGCTTTTGGTGTATGCTGCCTATCTTTTTTACCAGTTAAAGAATCAAAGCAATGCATACCTTCCGCTTAATGAGGTTGGTTAGTGTAGCATTATTAAGTGCCTGTATTTTATTTATTTGAGATGGGATAATCAATGCTGTTCTATACTGTGTGAACTCAGGAAGAGCCTCAGAATGGAGAGGGCTTAGAGATTTCTCAAGTGGAGTCAGTGGACGATGAAAAACCGGAGATTTCTCAAGTGGAGTCAGTGGTTTGGCTTGCCGTTCTTGCAGCTTGGATATCCATCCTTTCGGATTATTTAGTCGATGCAATTGATGTAAGATTTAGAAATTTTGAAGCTTCCCATGTGTTAGATGCAGCATACTGTGACAAACAAGCATCTTGCATATCTATGTGGTGCCGGCCTAAATGTTAATTTATCTGCATTGACCTGACACATTTAGGAGGGTACAGTGGCACAGGGTTGTGATTATTGATGGTATGAACTGTTAGGAAACCAGTGGGTAACCCCAGTCCTCCACTTCATGTCTGATGTTCTATCTTAGCATGTACCCATCCATTTCAACCAACTTACAAAAGAAAGACAAGGAGGATATTCATCACCTATCGTTGGTCAGCATGGGGTCTCACAATCTGATGTCAAAAATGCTTTACATAATTGCATCTGGCATGATCATCTTTTTGTGCATTGTCTTAGACTGATTTTTTATTGGGACCGTTTGATTGAATTCGGCCCTGCTTTTTCTGATGACTGATGGCTTTGTAGGGAGCATCTCGTGCACTAAATATACCCATTGCATTCATTGGTGTTATCTTGCTCCCAATTGTGGGAAATGCTGCAGAGCATGCAAGTGCTATTATGTTTGCCATGAAAGACAAACTTGTAAGAGCGTCTTCCTTTTTCTTTCCTTACATTTCTAGCTGTAATTTCATAATTGTGATACTGAATTTCATTTCCAGGATATATCACTTGGAGTGGCAATAGGATCATCAACACAGATATCCATGTTCGGGGTAAATCTTTTGACCCATATATTATGGGAGAATGATTCTAGGACAATCCAGCTCTTCTCTTTTTAGTCCTCACCTTATCTTCTGTAATACTGAGATTGGTAGAACTTTGATACATGACATAGTTTTGGCCTTTTGGTGTGCTTCTGCATTACTTATTCATGGAAGGCAACACCTCCGCTGACTCGGGTCTCACCACAATCCCCCTCCCCTTTCCTTCATCAAAAAAGTGTGAAGAAAAATGCTTTCTCTTCCCATTCTTTAAACCTCCTAAACAATATACCGATAAAAGTAGAAAAGGAAACTAGAGGTAGTTGATTGTTGCAAGATGTCGTTGATAATTCTGAACTTTAATCTCTTGATTTTGTCATTATTATGCTCTAAAATCATGTCAAAAACTGTTTTCTTGACCTCAGATACCATTCTGTGTTGTGATTGGCTGGATGATAGGTCAACCCATCGACCTAAACTTCCAACTTTTTGAGACAGCAACTCTATTCATTACCGTATTAGTGGTGGCCTTCTTTTTGCAGGTCTGTATCTGGATCCAGAGAACTCTTACATTTTCCTAGCTAAAGATTATCAAGATTGAGTTTTGAGAGCAACTTTTTTTTTATAATTATTGTGGGAAAATAAGTAGTATTTATAAATATTTATTGTCTGAACTTTGTTGGGAGTGACTCCTAATATTGCCAGGGAAAACTAAGAATGTTTGAATTGTTTTTTCTGGAGCTTTTCTGTTTTATATTAAATTTACTTAAAATAGTTTCAGAAGCTGCCATGACATGTTTGCAGGAAGGAACATCAAATTACTTCAAAGGACTGATGCTTATTCTTTGCTATGTCATTGTTGCTGCCAGCTTTTTTGTGCATGAGGACTCTACCTCAAAAGGTCTCCCTCTACTCCTTTTGTTTTGAGTGAACATCTCATTGCATCAACACATGAGCTGTGCATTTGGTTTGGAGGAAATTGAAGTTGTGGTTGTATGGAATTTTGTAATGTTAGAGAATATGAATGTCAGATGTGATTTTGCAGAAGGAAAAGAGTTGAAACCGTAATTCATGGAAGAGGTACATCAGCTAAAGTTTGTCCGCCATGTTGGTGTATATATATATATACCCACTGAAGACGATCATATATTCCTGCTCTGGCGGTGCTTTGTTCAGTTGAAATCATGGAACAGGTATCTTGTAGAAATTTTGTTCTTTCGTTTTTTTTCTTCTTCATGGGATACCTGCTTAGATGCTGTATGGTTAGCGTAGTTGTTGCAGCCCAAATGTTACATGTACAAATGCTAAGATTTTAGTCTTGTTACTACGGGAGACTATTTTTGTTTAGACATGGAAGCTTCATTTTGACTAATACTATTCCACTTCCTTTATTATGTGTTCCTCCTTTTGCTGACAAAACGAAGGCGGAGAAGATTCCCATAGAAATTTCTTCCTAAACCTTAATTACGTCAAACTTGTGTTAAATTTCATTCATTGAAGCGTCAATCCAGCATAGCCCACTTGACACACTAATTTCACTTTATATGAAATAATAAAATGAAATTAATAATAGAAACAAAATATATTAAAACTTCATTAAAAATATATATCAAGTGTATTCACAATGGTGGATTCTATTTGTTTATTATATATATAATTAGATAGATAACGGCAAATAAATAGAGAAATAAATTAATATAAATATAAAAAAATATTTGGAAGAATGAAAATTAGTCAACAAATATAAATTAATTTAGTTAGATAAAAATTAGTGCCCTATTATGTGATGAAAAATATAAATTACTATAAATTTTGGATATAATCTACGTTTACTAATATTAACATTAAAAAATTTTAAGCCATAATAACTAATTTTGATATTTTGTGTTTAAAAATGTAAACATAAAAACATAAATTTTAACTTAATCCTTTAAATTTTCTTAATTTAGAATTTTAGCTCAATGTTTTCATTATTTTATTATAATAACTATTACAAATAAAATAATTTACATCCTTACTATTATCCTAATCATTGGGAAAAAAAAAACTCTCACTAGCAACTTACTATTTGCAACTTTCTCTTCTATCTTTTTTACGCTAATACTCAAAACAATCTTCGTTTATCATTTCACATCATGATTTTGACTTTTTTTATAAGGTTTTATATCACTTTTAATCGCATTTAAATACTTATTTAATTTAGCGATTCTTCCACTTTTTAAAATGTTTGTTACAATACAAACAAATAATATAATTCTTCAATCTAAGAACCAATCCAGCGTGAGCTTAAGCATCATCAACTCTTCCTAAAATGGTTGAATTTTTAGGATTATTTAAATTTTCCTTTATTTATTTATAAAAATAAATAAAGAAATATGTCAGAAATTAAATCAATAACTTCATGTCAAAATAAAGTTTTCGTCCAATTTAATTTCATTATTCTACACAAATTAGTGTATTGTTTAACTGAAAATAAAAACAAAGCACATCTTAGATTCTAAAATAGAAATACATGATACATCTTAAGTGCAAAATAAGAAGAAGAAATAGAACAATAATAGCTTCTCAACATCCATGTCATACAAACTTTATAACCTTATATAAATGATTTCTTCAACATGTAAGTAAACTTGGTGAACTTATATAAATAATTTCTCAAGCTTAATTACATTCTATATAAGAAATTCAAAGTTTTGAAAATGATATTATCATATTCATAATATGTTACGAATTATGAAATTAACTTGTCTAAATAAATTCTTTGTTGATGAAACACTTTGAATGTGAACATATTAAAAAGTCAAATGAATATTTGTAAAAGAAACATGAAAAAAAAAATATCTATAGGAACATTAACATCATACATCAATTTTTTGTCTTACATTTTTCTTTTGTAGTGCACAATTGCATATTATAAAAATTAAACAAATCGTTGTATTCCCATAATTATAATCTACATGGAAGCAAATTATGTATTTATAAAACTTAAGTTAAGAATATTTACTTTTTACTATTAATATTTAATCATTACGACTTGTATTAATAATACAAATTTATTAAATTTTTATTTTGATGTAATTAGAAATTTTCAGTTAATATTTCTCAATTGTATTTAAATTTTTATTAGAACTCTAATAAAGTTTTAAAGTTGGATTGATTTGATTTGTAAGCATAAAAATGTAATTTATCTTTGTTTAATTGCTTAGGAATGCGGACATTTGATGCAAAAGAGACAACAAAGACTATCGGGCAAAACTTTCGCCGTTGCCGGGGATCGAACCCGGGTCACCCGCGTGACAGGCGGGTATACTCACCACTATACTACAACGACTTCATGGTCGGTTTGTGACTACTAATATTATTTCTATAAAACAATTGATATAAAAATAATGAATTAAACAATAAAAAATTTATACAATGGAGCGCCGGCTAGCTTGAAGGGATTTCTTAAGGTCCTTTAGATTTATAGGCTTACTGACAGGATGTACTTAATTTTTGACACTTCAAATATCACATTTAGTTAATTATGATGCTTACAAAATTATGGAAATAAAGGCCTTTGACTTAGGGTATAGCGGAATTTTAGAAAATATTATTGAGATTAAAGAACAAATTATATAATATACCAAAAACATACTAAAAGTAATTATTCAACTATTTAAAAAAATTCTTTCTATTTACTATCTATTACAAACTTTCGAAGTGATTTGCTAAACTAAAAATTTCTTCTTCTCATTAATTACAAAAAGACATTTAAAATATTACGTTGAAACAAAATTTTGCTAGATAGAAATGTTTTACGTGTAAGATTTTTGAAAATCACCTATCTTACTGTTCATGTTATGGTCCATTTAATGCATTAACCATTAACATACACACATGTTAACGCTTATGTATCACCGACTTACCTCCTCTGTGATGGGCAGAGGTGTTTAAAACGGTTTAAAGGTTTGTTTTGGGTCCCTTTTCTTACCAAGTACTAGAGTACACCATCAATCGTGCTAAAGGGAGAGACTAGAAGATTCAAACACAGAGACATTACGGATCGACCATGGAGCAATGGTTAGAGGTATTTTTGTTTCAGTTATGCTTCCGTTGGTTAATATGCATGTATCTTTTACATAAATGTTGTTGTATGAGATGCATGTACTGCCATGATTTATTTCATTATGATATTATATTTTTTCTTATTGGATTATTATGACCCATATTTATGCTCAAACATCTATTAATGTTAGACTGGTGAGATGGGTTTGAAATACTATATGAGTTGTTTTAGAGATTCTTTCAATGGACTTACATCAATGATCAAATTAGTAAAACAAAAGAGAAGAGGTGCATAAGATTATTACACTTGTTTTCATCTTATAAAATATTGAATAATACTTATTTATTTAGCTTTGGGTCATTAATGCAAATAAATATCATTTTCTTCATGCTTTGACCATAAGCCTATTACAAGGTTGAAACTACGTGACAAACTTTGAATTTTGGTTTCTAAAGGCTTCATTTTGAAAGGGGAAGATCTATTGTCTAGTTCACACCACATACTTTTTAGACTATCAATTTATCAAACTTATATAGCAGGTGATTCTTTGGTATGTTATGATGGTCTTTAACCTTATTTTTTGATAGAAGTAGTAGATGAACCAAAAGATAGAGTTCTTCATCTCAGGTATGCAACTTGAAATTCATTAGATTGATTATGGGACAAGGTGAAGGGTCTTCTATGAGGTGGAAGCCCTTGAAGTGATTAAGTTGTACCATTGTATGTTAAGAAATATGTTCTCAACTTGTGAGCACTTTGTTGAGAGATCGTATTAAGATGTTGTGAGTGATTATACATATTACATTTGAAGAATTTCCTATTGTGAGCTTATCTTTTTTTATAACACATCGCTTTCCCATAGTTTCAGTAACCTTAAAATTTCATCCTAATCTTTAAAATTTGCAAAAGAAACTCTTTTTGATTTTTAAGTTTTGAGAAAAACTCCTTTTACACTTTCATTAAAAAATAACAATGAAATATATGTTGTATAAAAATTACATGAGGGTCAATCAAATATTGACAACATGTTAGCCTAATCTAACTTTTAAATCTGAATTGACTTAATTAAATTCGATCCAACAAATAATTTATTATAATTATTTTAAATTATTAGTTTAGATTTGATTTAAGAGTTGAGTTTGGTTGTCATGTTAATAGCATTTTGGTTGTCATGTTAGTAGCATTTGATTGGTCGATATGTGTTGATAGTGTCACGTGTGTTTCATCATTATCTTTTATCGAAATTCTAAAAAAAGTGCTTTTCTGATAAATTGAAAACTTTACAGATTTTCATAAACTTTTGAAGATTATGACTTTTTTTTGAAAGTTACTTAAATAATAAGGGAGTTCTATGTCTTTTACCTTATTTTTTGCTTTACTACAAATTTAAGAGTTCAATCAATCTAGACTAACCAAATGCATTCAATGTAGGCCTATCATCTACATATAGTAAGGTTCTAGTTTCTTTCCTTTAATGTTTAAACATAGTGATTCCTTGAGTGAGGAGGGTTTTAGTGCCAAGAAGACATGTAAACCTATACTTTTATATATGACAAAATCTTAGTACTAATAGTCAGTGATCTCAAGTTTGTTTTTAGCCTCGTAAAAGACTTTGATGTTGTAAGTGTGAGTTTAGGTTTAGGGTAGACCTATATGACGTAATATTAGATTTTAACATCCCTTTGTCTATAAGGATTAAAAAACACATACCTATGAGATCTGCTTTTGTAGGTTTTGTAAGGTTAATCGCCACCATGAATATTTTAGGTGTGGTTTGACAATAACTTTTGTGTCAAGTTATTAAAGCAGATAAGTACAAGCTTAGGTCAGCTGCATCCTTATTCTTGGTGTTTGATATTGGGTTTGCTTATAGTCTACCAATTAGGTTTCTACTCCTTACTTAGATGATGCTAATGAGTGAAGTTTTAGGCCTACAATGAGACACGATAACCTCATATTTTAATAAGCAAATGTTGATCAAATCATTGCTAGAATCTCACACAAATGGAGAAGAGAAGAAGAGGAATATGGGTGACGACTACAACAAAAGGTAAGGGTTTATGAAAAAGAAAAGAATAAAAATCTCTTTTTTTTTGTTTGGAGACCATCCAAGTAGAAGAGCAATTAGGGTTTATCTAAGTTATTAAAATGACCAAAAGTCCTTTATATCACTAAAAGCCTTAATTTAAACCAAAGATCCAAAGGTTAACAAAAATTTTATTATATATTTCTCTTTTTAGCTAATTTCAACCTTTTGGTCCTTTTTTTGTTAACTAATTAATGAAATTTCTTAGAAGTTCTCATGTAACTTTTTTTCCTCCCTAGGAAATATTCAAAATGTTAAAGTTACTTAATTGCACTTGTTATTCATTTTTTCCTTTCTTACTCACCCAAATTTCTTCAAAATAAAAAGAAAATATCCTAATAAAAACATTTGACCCATAATTAAAATAAAGTGTCTGTAAAATTTCTAACTAAAGTAAAATAGTCGTTAATTAAACTATGTTATAGATAAATATTTGAAACTTAAATTTAATTAAGACTAATTAGTACTTAAATGAATAAAATTGAAAATGATAAAGAAAAGATACAAATTAAACATGATAAAAAGTAAATAGATGCAAATTGAAATTAAAAAGATGTATTAAACATAAGAGAATCATAATTTGAAATTAATGAGACAAATTTATAGAAAATAAAAAAGCGTATAAATAAAAGTGGGGAAAAATTATATTTCGACATATGCACATATATCACCTTCTATTGAAAATTTTAAATATCACCATATTGGCAAACTAGTTTGGATTGAAAATGATAAATAACTCACTACAAGAAAATGATGAATTAGAGAGGGAAAATTACCGACGGTAAAGAAATCGTTGCAAATTACCGATAAAAATACAATTCTGTCGGAGAAATTATTAGAAAAATTTTTGTTTTGCGGCAATAGCAATATCCGTCGCTAAATATGGAGAGAAATAAATTTGCGGCCGAATTTAGCGACAGTATTCTTAAAAATATACAAATTAGACATGATAAAAAGTAAATAGGTGAAAATTCAAATTTATAAGATGTATTAAACATATGAGAATCGTAATTTGAAATTAATGAGACAAATTTATAGAAAATAAAAAAGAGTATAAATAAAAGTGGGGAAAAATTAAGTATCAACCCATGCACATATATCACTTTCTATTGAAATTTTTAGACATCACCATACTGGCAAACTAGTTTGGATATACCATTTTCTTTATAAAGCCTGCAGTTAAAAGTTTATCTACCTCTTTTAGTACAACCTGTTGCAGCTATTTTATAAAGATTCTTTTTTTCTGCTTTATAGGCTTAACATCAGGCCTAACATTCAGTCTGTGGGTTATTACTTGTGGTTTAATTCCTTCCATATCTAAAGGAGACCACAAAAATTTCTCTTGTTCTTCTTTTAAAAAAAGTAATCATTTTGGTGCACTACTCTTGATCCATGTATGCTCTTATTTGTAAAACTTTATTGCTTTGCATCCCTTATTTGAACTTCTCAAATTTCCTTGATGGCTTCTTCAATAGTTTTGTTCTTAGTAAGCTTAGGATCCATTTCTTCAGTATTCTTCTATTGGGTGGGGTGGATTCTTCTTTCCGAGTGAAGCCATATAACACCATCTTGAGGTTTGATGGTGTGTCAAGAGTTCCCCTATACATATACGGGATAGGTGTAGTTTACTTTATAACCGTTGCAGCGAGTATGAGGTATTTGAGGCCTTCTCTGATCTATGCATTCATGTTAGTACGTAGTGGGAGTTTTATTACGTACCCCGGATCTACATGAAAAGATCAGAAACGAAAGTAATGCACAAAACCTGGATTTCGGTTCTATCTCTGATTCTGATGCCGTTTCGAGCTCCAAACGTCTCCGAATTTCTCGAAGCCTTTAGCGGAAAGTGCTCATTGACTCACGGGCAAGACCTTTTTACAATTTCCTCAAATCCTGAACTTTCCTAACGGGTCAGGAATCCTTATGTTCGTGGACCAACTTCTGAGTAACTACAAGAGACCTTATCTTATATAGCTTTCATATCGGACTTCCCCATCACAAGGTCGATATGGACCCGGTCTACACTAATCGGGACCTATTTTTTACCTGAACTTTGACCCATTAATCTAGATTATTTATTGGGCCACTTTATTATCTTTATCTGAATCCAATGGCATAACTTAACCGGTAATTTATTTAAAAACCAAATTGCAATTAATGTTAGTTTAACTTAATGAGATATGGACAAAATTGTCCCTAATGACAAATTTCGTACATTCGCATCTTATTAAAGCATGTAATAATGCCATCATCCAGACCACATGAAGATCACAATGGTTTTTTTTTTTTTCTGATTCAAATGACTAACGATCTACCTAAAGGGATTTGAAATGTTTTAATTGTGAATAGAGTAGAGAATATTGGGATTGAGTGCTGGCATATATAGTTGGCAATAGTTATTCCTTAGCACATATACATCTAGCAACTTGCAGAACCTTATCTACCGTGGTTATCAGTTTATGGAAGAAAGTGTATTGTGATCCTTGTGTTAATGCGTTCTTTTCGTGTTTTTCTTTTCAAGGTACGTCTCCTTGTTACTTTTTACTTTGTTTCACCATGAAGTTTCTTTTTTCATATCCTTTTTTTGTGTGGATATTTTACATTCTTATGACAGGTTGGCCTCTTAATTTGGTTGACCTCAATTCTCTGAATGATTTCCTCTCTTAATCCTTTCTTGGTTATCCTGCAGAGCCATTCAAACTGCAAACTGCTATCATAGAGAAGGCTATAATGCTGCATGCTCACATGGAAACATAACAACCTATATGCTGATGTTTGGAGCTGTTCAGATTGTAGCGTCACTGATACCAAATTTCCACAGCATTGACTGGCTCTCAGTTATTGCTGCAATAATGTCCTTTGTCTACTCTCTCCTAGGGTTCGGACTTGGCTTAGCTAAAGTAATGTGTATCTCAACTAGTCTGCTTAGTACTTTTTGTCTGCATAGCAAGGTTTTCAACTCGGCAATACAAATTTCAGGCGTTATAGCCAGAAATGAAACTCCCTGAAGAAACAATCACTCTTTCTTTTCAGTTAACTTATCAAGTTTTAGTTGTAACCATATGAATTCCCCATTATACTTTCAATCTTGGGCAAAATCTGGTAACATATATAAATATGTCAAACACAAAAATTGAAGAGTTGAATAAAGTCAATTGAGTTTTTATTTTGAAGTTGAAATGGTAAAATAGCACTCAAAAAGAAAATAATGGATTATGGATCGTTTAGTGGAAGTAGCTGCTTTACCTTCCAGACTAGTTTCCTGACTGCAGAAAATGGGAAGTAAAGGGTAGTGTCTCTGGTATTTAAGTTGATACACAAGCTAAGAAAGTATGGTTAATCTTAGAAGCATTCGGGACCATTGCTTATGCCTATCCATACTCGCTGCTCCTCCTTGAAATTCAGATCAGACTTTCTGTTTGTCGAAATTTTATAAATCAGAACATTATGATAGTCTATCTTAAAGATATACCGGGTACAGGATACCTTGAAGCCACCTCCAGCTGAGAATAAGACCATGAAGAAGGCCTCAATGATTGCAATCTCTTTAACAACATTCTTTTACTACCGCTGTGCATGCTTCGGATATGCAGCTTTTGGTGACAGTACGCCAGGAAATATCTTCACAGGATTCTGCGAACCCTACTGGCTCATCGACATTGCTAATGCTTGTGTCATTCTTCATCTGGTGGGAGATATCAGGTATATATCCTTTTCATATCAAGCTATTATTATCAAATTGTGCTTACTGGGTCAGGTCCAGGTGGCCAGCCACACGTAAGCTTACTGTTGTTATCCTCACTTAACCTTTACAGAGGAGGCAAGTAACAAACTCTGCTAGCATCCTAATCAAGCGCATTTGTTGCATATACTCCGTTCCTTGACATTATTCTTTCCCTTTCTTGTTGATAGAATTGTCACTTTTAAGCTTCATCCTTTCTATTGTCCAGAGCAGATGTCTGATGTAGTTTTTTGAAGTCCTATTTTTGCCTCTGCTTTAACTTTAAGCAGTGGGCTTGAAGTTCGTGACTGACATTTAATTACGCTTGGGAGACTCATCCATGTTCTCAATATGATGACAAACATTTAAAAGTTACGAAGGAATTTCTTGGCTTTTTGAGAAGAAAGGAAACCAAAACTTGCTCAATAACATGCTAATTCAACCAGCAAAGTTGTATGCTTTCTAATTTTAAGTAGATGAGAAACAATGATTCCTTGCTTCTTTTTTCCACAACTACTCTGTTTTCTCTATTGAGGACTTCATGTTCCTTATTATGTTATCCGATTTCAAACATGGAGATCTTGTTATGGTTTTTACTTGGAGTATTAACATTTAGCATGGGAAATTCTTTCTTTATTAGGTCTATAGTCAGCCAGTGTTTGCATTTGTGGAAAGTTCGTTTGCCAATTTCTCAAAATGTGGCCTGATGTCCATCATCAAACTCCCATTGCTGCCTCCACTTGAGCTGAGTCTTTTCAGGCTATTATTTCGAACTGCATATGTTGCATCAACTACTGCAGTTGCAATTCTTTTCACATACTTCAACCATATATTGGGTGTGCTACTTTTGGCCCCTAGCCATACATTTTCCCGTGGAGATGTGCTTTGTGAAGAAAAACGTGGAAACTTGGACAAGAAAGTGGATTGTTCTCAGGGCATTTAGCTTCTTTTGCTTGATTATATTAATAGTTGGCTTAATTGGGTCGGTAGAAGGGCTTTTCAGTGCCAAGTTGAAAGGTTAAAGGGTCAGACCCAAAACAAAGAAAAAAGAAAGTTCATTGTTCACAGGGCATTTAGCTTCTGCTTCTTACTTATATCCACAGTTGGCTTAGTTGGAAAGGCTTGTCAGTGCCAAGCTGAAAGGTTATCACGTGGAATAAGATGGAAACATGAACTTTCTTAACTTATTTCTCACTTCGTTCACTGAACAGAAACTTTGTTTCTTGTGGAGAAGAAACTAAAGGCTAAAAACTTTAATTGTGTACAAGCAAGAAACAGGATTAAATTCTGTTACGGTTCCACCAATGGTAACATTTATGAAGATTGCTGCAGCTATTTCTGAAGCAGGCAGAGGGGTTCCACGCATCAATCAATTAATGAATTAAAAAAAGAACTTACTTTGGATTTCGTACATGTTTTGTTACTAAGTCTTAAAAGTTTATCTTAGGATGATTAGTCTGCTTATAGAAGAATTTCCTGGCAGCAGCAGTGGCTTTCATTCAAAAGAGTGAGACTCAGTCTAGAGCTAATAACCATGAAACTTGACCTGCCTAAGAAAAATATGGTTATGTCAGTATGAGAATACTGCATCTGTCATGTTCCAAGATATTAATATTGCATATGTCCAATTCTAAGACATCGTGTATCAGTAAAAGAAGGACAACACGACCTATGGTCAATGGTTCCTTCTATGCTTAAAAAATACTATCCAATGCATAGCCGAGGACAGAAATTCATCAAATGAGATTAATGTAAGAATGTAAAACATCAACGCAAAAGATTATGTCAGAAAGACTTGTCTCCGTTGCAGGAAAGAATCTCTATTTAAGTTCAGAACAGAAATTGCACTTGAAAAGTTTGTTGTTTTTTATTGTAAATTGAAAAAATGATTAGTATACAATAATCAGAAACCAATGAAGTGAGTATATGATAAATAAATCTCCAAGTGGGAATAGGAATAACAAAGAAAATTGGGAGGATAGAATGCAGGAGGGTAAGTTTATATGAGGAGCATCACGTGCATGGGATCTTAGGATGTCTACTTACATCGGAAGAGGGCACTGTGGTGTGACTGTGAGTGAGCAATTAGCAAAGCAAGAATAAGGTGAAAGTGAAGAGAGTCAAATGTCAACCAGAAAGAAAGAAAAGAAAGAGAAAGAGAGAGTTGACCGGGTGTCTTGTGGGTGAGCTACCGGCCAAGGTCTCACACGCTCAACAGCGTTGAATTCTTTAACAAAATCATGCACCTTTGATGCCTTTGTTTTCTCTTTCCCATCTCTTCATCCAACCAACCAAGTCTTGTTTGTATATAAGAATTTATCCCCCAACCCCCATTTCTTAATTACAACCCTCTTTCACTTCTGTTTTTTTTCTTTTTTCCTTTCCTCCATAATCCATTCCTATAATCTTATGTTTTTAGTAAGCATTAGCATTTCTTAAGGACAAAAATTAATAAGGCAAAGATGGGTAGGATTCCGTGTTGTGAGAAGGACAGCGTGAAAAGGGGACAATGGACACCTGAAGAAGACAACAAACTGTCTTCCTACATTGCCCAACATGGCACTCGCAACTGGCGCCTTATCCCCAAGAATGCTGGTCACCTTTCGTCTTTATCTTTTAACTTAATCCATCATTGTTTTTTTCTTTAAAAAAAACATCCTTTGTTTGTTTCTCATGATTCTTTGCTACACATGAAGGGCTCCAGCGTTGTGGCAAGAGCTGTCGCCTGAGATGGACCAATTATCTCCGTCCTGATCTCAAGCGTGGCCAATTTTCTGATGTTGAAGAGCAAACCATTGTGAAGCTTCACTCCGTTTTGGGAAATCGGTAGGACAAAATCTAATCAAGCTCCATGTTTTTCGTTTATTTACTACCAACAATAACAATCCCAAATGCCATGGCAGATGGTCAGTAATAGCAGCTCAGCTTCCCGGACGCACTGATAATGACGTTAAAAATTACTGGAACACCAAACTCAAAAAGAAGCTTACAGGGGTCGGTATCGATCCTGTCACCCACAAACCCTTCTCCCACCTCATGGCTGAGATTGCCACCACACTAGCTCCACCACAAGTTGCTCATCTTGCAGAAGCGGCACTTGGATGCTTCAAAGACGAAATGCTCCATCTCCTTACTAAAAAACGCATCGACTTCCAGTTGCAGCAAACTAATGCCGCACCAGGAAACTCCTCTTCCCCTTATGTTGATGTCAAACATGATGAAAACGAAGATACTATGGAGAAAATCAAGCTTGGTTTATCTAGGGCTATGCAAGAACCTGGCGTGCAACCACACAACAAGACATGGGACTCTGCTCTAGCTTCATCAATGAATTTTGTAGGGTCCTGCAGCCGCTACTCTGCGTCAATCAATGGATTCCAGTGCGGCCCACCTTTTGGAAATGACGGGGAGTCATCGCCCTGGAGCCAGAACATGTGCACCAGAAGCACATGCATGGAAGGGGACGAACAAGGGCAATTCCATGAAAAGATCGAGGACGACAACAATCCACAGGATCCAAAAGAGAATAGGGAACGCTCCAGCATGTTTAGTACCAACTGCGTCTTATGGGATTTACCATCTGATGATCTAATGAATCCTATGGTTTAACATGGGACTAGATGCCCTTTTCAGTTCTTATCATAACAAATGTAAACATAACTCTTTTTCTAAATGAAGGAGAAATGTCAACAAATTGATATTAATTGAAATAAAAATGTACGTACAAATATAAGTAAACATCTCTTCTTTTCCCATGTACTTTCACAATTCTACTGAATTTTCAATTTTCGATTTTCAATTTTTAGGAAAATAACTCAATGTTATGTTCTTTATTAATGTGAATAATGTAGCGAATCACCTCATATTAATATTTTGTCACTTACTATTATATATTGTATTTGTACCATATATAAATTTTATTATTTAATAAATTAAAATATCAAATATCTTAAATTAAATAATTATAAAGTAAAACATATAAAGAACTGTATACTTATTTTAGAGTAATTAACATTTTTAATTTATTAAATAATGAAATTCATACGTGCTAAAAATATAATATGTGACAGTCATGTCATACATTAACAAAAATCTTAATCTCAAGCAATTTTTGCTAAAAATTGAAAATTATCATATTTTAATCATTCTTTAAATTTTGGTTGTAATTTTGAAATATAAGAGATTGTGTTAGATAAAATTAGTGTTTTAAAAGATCTAATCCTAAATTTAAAATTTTTTGAAAGATTTGATTGTTATTTTTAAGTATTAAGAAGCTTTGCTTAAGAGAAAGAACAAGGTATATTGGGCCTTGGCACAGGAAAGACATAAAAGTCCAACTTCGCCTTCCAAGACCACGCTACGCAAATATATAACCGTTGAAACTGAAATATAAAATGCAAGAGAGGAAAGAAATCTGACCGTTGGCAAGTATCCGTTCTTTAGATTCTCAGCACTTATAAATGCATCTACAACTCTATTTTATCCCTACCAAAATTACATCAAAGGCCAACTAAAGCGATCTTCTCTTCTTCAAGCAATTTGTCTTCTTTCGCTTCATATTGCTCTTTCCTATTTCATTTTTTTTGTTCATTAACGTTTTCTTTGTTTATTTATTTATTTGAAATAAAGTTTGGATCTTTATTCGTTTGGGAGCAACAATGGCTGAAATGAAAGATGCCCACATCGTAGAAATCCCTGTGGTAGACGAAGAGCAGCAATATAAACTAATGTCTGCCAAGGACGCAAGCACTGCTATACAAAATCACCCATTAACTGAAATCTCTAACAGTCCCGGCCATCTCTTGCTTCTCAAGCTCTGGCAAAGAGAAGAGGTCCTGTTTTGCCGTCGCGTTGCAGTTAAAGAGTCTAGAATGGACTCTGTAAAGCGCGAAATCTTCCAACTTTGTTGTTTCTTCTTAGTTTTTCATGGCTTCTTTTTAACCATGTTGTTTACTTCTTCTTTTAACGACAAGGACAACACTTGTAAGAAGTGGTGGGTACCTTGTCTTATGTCTGGGTCGGTCTCGCTTGTGTTTGTGTTTCTCGTTCAGGTTAATGTTTGCAGGTACTGGAAGGTGTGGGGGCAGTTGCAGAGGGAGAGAAATGACAATAGGGTGCTCACAAGGTGCATTCAAGAGTTGAGGATGAAAGGGGCTAGCTTTGACTTGTCCAAGGAGCCTCAATGCGGCAAGAGACTGAAGAGCTCCAGCGTCCAGATCAAGTGGAAGCAACTCACTTGGTGCTCACACAATCTTATCACTATTTGTATAATTTGTTTGGCAGGTTTGGTCCTTCCGGCGTCCAAGTTCATCCTCTGTGGATTCTAGAAACATGAAGACGTGATGGTCTTGAAGTTTCTACTAGTCAAGCATGCAATCTGAACCTTTAAGTGGAATTTGAAAAAAATGTAAGACTTGCAAGTTCTGAACTTGGAGATTTAACAACAAGAGAGCGGTCAAATTGCTTGAGTTAATAAGAACAGCTATTTTCACAAGTAGTCAGTTTTTCTCTCTAGCTACTGTTCTATTTCCTTTTCAGGTATTTCGCAGTAAAAAAGATCCATCAACACTCACTCATGAGATTTTATCAAGGGGATGAAGCGTTTTGGTCCGATGATCTTTGTTAAAATTCTCATCGTCAGAAAAATCAGTCAATGAGAGAATTAAGAGGCAGATCAGGGTGCAAGTTCCTCCAGGATTCATAGAGAGAGTGATTGCGTCAGTTAAGGCATCATATTCTGATGGCATGATAGTTAGTAGTTATCTTCGGCTTGGATTGTGTATTGGTTCAAGTAACACAGCTTGTGTACTCTCACCTGCTTCAAACAAAAGCTTGCGATCAAAAAATTTCAGCGCAACCTTTCAAATATTGGAACTTCATTTATACATCATTGACAATGCACTTGCACTTTCAAATCCAAAATTCAGAACACACCTGAAACACCAAACCCAAAAGATAAGGGTTCTTTTTGTAATTGATGTTTTCATTTTTCCAATTCAGTCAATCTAGGTGAGAGGATTACATATATGTCACTTGACGACAGTAAAGGCAACACCTGAATCAACGCCAAATATATCTGCCAGGAAGCACCTGAATCAATTGCCAAATATGTGCCGCCAGGAAGAGGACTTAAGTTTGGTGAATGTTCTCAACATAGCAAAATATCTGCCAGTGATCAAGAATTGAATGGTTTACGAGGACTTAAGTTTGGTGAATTTGAATGGTTTTCGCTAGTAGCAAGAAAGTCGAAGTGAAATCCATTAGGTGAAAGGAAGCTGCTCGAAATTAAACAAACTTCGAATCCCATGTGCCTTTGGGATCACTGGCAATGCAATAACAACCAGGTGTGTGAGCCAGCATATCAAGTGATTGAAGATCTGGGTATGCAAGTACTTCAACAGTTCCTAAGCATGAGGAGAACAAGAAGTACAAAAGGTAAAAGCTGGGACTTTTAACTAATACAAAACATAGGTAACCATTTTCAGCATTCAGATAAGCGTTCTCATCAAAATATATTGTTCTCACCATCCCTGTAGTCAAAAGGGACATCTCTCCTGTCATGTTCCAAGCAATCTCATTTACCTACCAAAAAGAGAAAAATATGACAATGTTCTCATATATAGTTGAATCAGGTTTAAGAACTAAGATATATTGGCTAAATTATGACCAATTCTATTTTCGTTTCATCTAGTAAGCGCAAAATCTCCTTAAAGAGAAACTATTATTAGAAGTCACATTTCGAACCATCCCCTGGTATGCTTTAAAGTGCCTCAGGGTCAATAACTGTCAAATCCCAAGCCCAGGATACAAGGTTTTCGTCATAATTGAACTTCATCCTATTAATCGGCTTAAACTTTCAAACATCTCTAATATTGTTACTTCATCATCCTACCAGAAATAGGCAAAATATAAGAATTAACATCTGAATGATGAATTGTGGGATTCCTAATGACCAAATGAACCTGAGAAACTTGACAACAGTTAAGTAAATCTAAAAATTTGCTTTACAACTATATATAAGAAATTATCAGCTAGATGGCAATAGAAGGTAATGCCAACATTTACATGGGTTTCATCAGGTCTGTAAATTATTTTTATATTCTCCCCACTGAGTTCTGCCATTTGAGACCATTTTCCACCTGCATAGCACAGTGATGATTACTAAGCCTTTCATCAAGTCACCGGTAGACGGGATATATTCATCAATGTTTTATCTCATTTGAAAACACACTATCATTGGCATAAAACAGAAGCCTACTTTTGGAATGGGTAAAGATGATTATACAACAGAGTATTTCGTACCAAGAGCATTCCACAAATGACACTCTTGTCACCCGATGCTGTTGCAATCAGAACAGCATGTTACGGTCCCAACAAAGCTGATCCACACTGTCAGTGTGCCCCTTCAGCTCTGTCTTTGATTTTGTCCTACGACAATAATATCCATAAAGCAAAAAAGAGTATACAGTCAGAACACAAAATTGCAAACCTGATAAATCAACCAACAGAAAACGAAGAGAGCAGCACAGTGAGCTTGCCCGAAGGAGGTGAGATCAGAAACTTATGAGTGACTTCTTTGAAATTAAGAAAATAAATATTGGTGACTATACTATTCTGATTAGTGGAACATTGCACATCCAATTGGTACAGAAGAGGCATGCAAACATTTTGGCGCGAACAGTTTTTGATGTCTGCGGATAAAGCAGCCTGTGTAATTCAAAGCCGTAAACCACCGTCATACCAGTATTGTGAGAAAAGTAGGAGTCTGTCACGTGGCAGAAACAAAGTAACGAGAACTGATAAATCTTTCTCCGTGTGAACATATACAACCAATATCAAAAGAAAAAAAACTCAGCAATCAACAAACTTACAAGCATAAGAAACTAAGCAGCAGAAATAAAATACACAGGCAATTTTTACGTGAAAAACCTCTTTTAGTGTGAGAAAGGAAAAATCACAGGACTTAGTCCAGTAAAGAAAAACTCCACTATTACCAAGCAGGTTATAAAGAGTTTTTCATCTCTAGATATAACTAGAGTCATCACTCAACTCAAGAGATAACAACAGTCATCAACAAGACGAAAGAATTAAAGAGTTGAGAACAATATCAACTTTAGAATTTGACAGTAACTTCAACTAAAGATCAGGGTACCTTAGAGATTTCCAAATCCATTCTCCACCGTTCAGAATGAAGAACAACAAGAGAGGAATCTTTGGTTAAAATTTCAGGCCAATCTGACGAGAAATCACCATGCGATTTAAGGTTAGAAGAAGACTGCGTAATGCTAGGAAGAATAACGAAAATTCCCACCTAAGCCTCTCTTTTCTCTTTTCCCTCTCTTTTTCCTTACGACTGAACTTCTCTTATTTTTCTTAACCTATTTAGGGTTTAAAACACCCTTTTATACTTGGGCTTTGGGCTCCACTTAGAAGTGACTCAAACCCATCAAATCTACCCCTCACGACAAAGCGGAGGATCTGGCCATACCGGCCATCAAGCAACAAGTCTCAAGCTTCTCCTTCGACAATGTTTTAGTCATCGTGTTAGCACCATTATCATCTGTATGAACCTTCTCTAGCTCTAGCAACTTGGAATTCACCACATCTCATATTCAATGATACCTAACATCAATGTGCTTCGACCTTGCATGGAAACTAGCATTCTTACCAAGATGAATGGCACTCTGGTTGTCACAAAACAACGCATACCGGTCCTGCTTGAAACCAAGCTCAAGAAGAAAGGTTTTCATCCACAGTAACTCCTTGTAAGCCTCTGTAGCTGCAATAAACTCAGCCTCTATAGTTGACAAAGCAACACACTTCTACAACCTTGACTGTCATGCTATAACTCCCCCTGCAAACTTGATCATGAAACCTGATGTAGACTTTCGAGAATCAATATCTCCTGCCATGTCTGCATCAGTAAAACCAACTAGTAAAGGCTTATCACCACCAAAACCTCAAGTCAGTTGTACCTCTGAGATACCTCAAAATTCACTTCACTGTATTCCAATGCTCTTTACCTGGATTAGAGAGAAAACGACTCACTGTACTAACTATATAAGCAATGTCTGGCCTGGTACACACCATGACATACATTAAACTGCCAATTGCTAAGGCATATGGAACTTTCTTCATCTCTTCCTTCTCTTTGTCTGTAGAAGGACATTGGTTGACACTCAACTTGAAATGAGGAGCAAGTGGGCTAGCAACAGGTTTAGCCCCAATCATCCTAAATCTTTGAAGTACCTTATTTATGTTCTTCTCTTGCGACAAATACAACTTCCTAGCATCCTTACAACAAGTAATTCTCATGCCTAAAATTTGCTTGGCATGACCCAAGTCTTTCATGGAAAAAAACTTACTTAGCTACTTCTTCAGCTCAGTAATCCTAGAAGCATTCTTGCCCACAATCAACATATCATCCACATAAAGTAACAATATGATAAAATCATCATCAGAAAATCTGCGTATAAACACACAGTGATCTCCAGAAGTCTTCTTGTAGCCTTGCTCCCCCATAACTGATTCAAACTTCTTATACCACTGCC